>JANAVB010008852.1:0-165000 GCA_029216955.1 Iris pallida | reverse complement strand
CAAAGAGACTGTCCATACCGACAGACCCTTCTTGGACCAAATCCCCAGACTCATAAACGACAACGTAAACACCCAGCTGGAACGTCTACCGACGGTCCACGAAGTTAAAGATGCGATATGGGCTCTCAACGAGCATAGTACTCCCGGCCCAGACAGTTTTACTAGAGTCTTCTTTCGCGAATGCTGGGACATCATCAAGCAAGACATCACCGACGCGGCCATCGCCTTCTTCGACGGTGCCACATACCCGAAGGCCATATCTAGCGCCAACCTCATCCTCATCCCAAAAAAAGATAACCCGGAGTCCTTTTGGGATTACCGCCTAATCAGTCTTTGCACTTTTACCAACAAAATCATCTCCAAAATAATCGCTTCCAGGATGGCGGGTATTTTACCTAAGATCATTTCAGAGGAGGAAAGTGGCTTTGTGCAAGGGCGAAACATCCAGGACAATATTATGCTGGCCCACGAGCTAATCACCTGCATGAAGTTTTCAGCCAGAGGGGGAAACATTGTCGTTAAGATAGCCATGGAAAAAGCCTACGACAGGCTGGATTGACAATTTATGATCTGGGTATTCAGAGCTTTCGGGTTCTCGGAAGCTTGGACTAATACCGTGTGGAGATCCATCAGCAACTCGTGGTTCTCCACGGTTATCAACGACCTGGCCGGTGGATTCTTCAAATCCGGTCGGGTTGTTAGACAAGGCGACCCCCTATCCTCTACCGTCTTCATCATTGCCGCGGACGCCCTGAGTAAAAATTTTAACAATATGGTCAATACTCCAAACTTCCAATAGTATCTTGGTTATCCTCTGGCGTATGGGAAGTCTAATACCCGCATCTTTCAGAACCTGATAGCTAGAATCAGGAAGAAACTTGAAGGGTGGCATAATGCCACATTGTCCCCTGGCGGTAAGATGATCCTTATCAATCATGTGCTCACTTCCATCCTGATTCACACTCTGGCGGCGTATTTCCCGGCTAAGAAGGTTCTTGATTCGATCGAACAGATCTTCTGTAACTTCTTCTGGGGGCATTGCAACGGACAAAACAAGCAGCACTGGGCCAGCTGGGAATCCATGGTCCAACCCACCGAGGCAGGAGGTCTGGGATTTACCAAACTTACCCACGTCGTTAATTCTTTCTCAATAAAACTGTGGTGGAAACTCCGTACGAGCAAGAATTTATGGAACAGATTTATGAAGGCTTGGTACTTCAAATACATCCACCAATCACTGGCCATATCTAACAGCAGATCATCGACGGCTTGGCGTTGCATCCTCGTCGGCCGCGACCTCGCTGAGCCTGCAATGAGACTCATATTGGGAGCCGACGAGTCGGACCTATTCCTGGAGCGATGGACCGGGGACAGCTTTATCCCGAATATTATGGATTCCACGAGAAATAGCAGAATCAGAGACTTGTAGAACTACTCCACCAACGACTGGAACTGGGACAAAATCCGTGATTGGGCTGGTGAAGAAGCGGTGGCCAGCATTCGCCAGACCGGAATTACTATCGACAGTGACGACGATGCGCTGAGATGGACGCTAGAAGCTTCTGGGGCATTCTCGGTGAGGTCAGCGAGGACTGCTCTCCTCGGGATTGGCCAGCAGCATCATTCTATTGCACACTATTGGTAGACCTGCATCTCCCGGAAGTGGTCAATCCTCATGTGGAGAGTCATTTACAAGAGATTGCCCACCGACGAGATCCTCCAAACCATTGGGATTAGCCTCGCATCCGCCTGCAATTGCTGCCCAGATCGTGAGATGGAGACCATTGACCATATCTTTTGCCTAGAGAACCTTCCTGGCATGTCTTTGAGGACCCTCAATCTGCTCTACAACATTGTGCCAGGCGGTGGACGCTTCCACGATCTGGCGGCCGCCTGGGGTTCTGCTTCCCATGGCCACCAGATCGTCGTAGCAGCCACCACGTGGGTGCTATGGAAAAATTGTAACAAGACGAGATACGAAGGTTACCAATACTCAGCCGATCAGATCACCCGGGAAGTCTTCCAACAATACCGTAAACGGAGCACCCATTGCTCCCACATCCCGAGAACTTTTTGGTCCTCTACCTTCCCTTAGCTCTTGCTAGTGGAGGTCCTTCCAACCCTCTTAGTCCGTTTTGGTGGTATCCTTGTACAGGCTTTATCTTTTGGGTCTTGTATACTTGGACTGGTTTAGGCTTTTTGTGTATATATATATATATATATATATATATATATATATATATATATATATATAAAATAAAATATATATATATATATATATATTATATATATATAATATATATATATATATAATATATATATATATATATATATATATTATAGAAAAAATATATATATATATATATTATAGAAGCATGGAAAAGAGGATATTGCTTTTAGTCCCACATCGGAAAGGAGAAGAAGAAAGGGCTCATTCCACTCTATATATAAAGCCCCCTTGCCTCCTTTGAAAAGGGCACCAAAATAAAAAGAAGAAAAAAAGTGAGCCCATGTCCAGGGAGCCCGTTCGAGCCATAAAAAGTTGAAACAATGCTTCTTCTTCTTCTTCTGGATCGGCTACAAGTTCTTCACTTACCATCTTGGCAAGGATTAAGTTGGATCCTGAGTACTATGCGCCTTCACGGACTAGTACGAAGAAATCCAAGGCAACAACTTAGATTCTTCTTACTACGTACCTTCGGGTGCTAAGTCAAAAAAGTTTAGGACAGTACGGGCTCAACAAGCCCGATCAACTGTCCAATCTGCTAACCGTCAGCGGGTACCGTTAACTGTTACACGGGCCCTTGATAGAAAGTTGTACATAACCTCTCGTGCCCAAGCCCTCTGCGACAAACAGACAGGGTAGGTCCCAAAAATCTTCCTACAACGATCGGGAGCAAGTGCTTTACTTGCCTCAGATCAGGGAGCAAATATACCTAAAAGTCTTCCTACAACGATCAAGAGCAAGTGGTTTACTAGCCTCAGATAAGGGAGCAAATATGCCCAAAAGTCTTTCTACAACGATCGAGAGCAAGTGCTTTTACTAACCTCAGATCAGGGAGCAAATATGATACCTACGCACGCGAACGCTCTGGATACCCGGGTCTACAAAACGGATGCAAAGGTAGATCAATCTGCCCTTGACTTGCGAGAGGTGGTAATTCACAAACACAGGGAGAGAGAAGCAACCTTGGCGTGCGATGAGCCCTTTCCAGGACATCGCTGCACCCAAGTTGCCATCAACTGCTGCTACCACAAGACAGTGGCTCCACCACTAAGGCAGTCTGTGTTCCAGCGACCGCAACCTGCTGCTCCTTTTCGATATCATCTCGGAAGCATGATGCCAATTGTAGACTTCGTAACGGCCTACTCTCAACTAGAAGTATTACTCAGATGTCTCAGTTAGGCGCATTGTCTCAGCCCGACGCATCATAATCTTTTGAGGGAGTTCATCGTCAAATATTCTTCGAACAAGGAGATCTATAATCTGTAGTGTCAGCACTCGCCAAGGAGGAGGATCGGTCAAATTCATCTTCATTGAGAAGTCAAAAGTGAGAAAAAAATTCTCTCAAAATCGTTGTTGACCGCGTAGGCGTTATGCGGCTAAGTTGATCCAAGCAGTGAAGGGAAGAGCCGTATGAGCCTTATGCAGCTAAGTTAATCAAGGCCACAGAAGCAAGGCTCCTTTAGACCATATGCGGCCAAGTGAACTCGAGCCGCAGAAGAAAGGCTCTCGAAGATCCTATGCGGCTAAGTGGACTCGAGCCGCAGAGGAAAGGCTCTCGAAGATCCTATACGGCCAAGTGGAACCAAGCTGCAAAAGCTAGGCGCTCGAAGATCCCATACGGCCAAGTGAAAACAAGTCGTAGAAGCAAGGTTCTAGAAGATCCCATGCGGCCAAACGGAGCCAAGCTGCAGAAGAAAGGCTCCTAAGGCCACTATGCGGCCAAAATGATTCAGGCTCTACTTTATGGGAGGGGGGGTCACGTGGCAATTTGACCAAGTCCCCCCCACTCGTTCACTCACGACGCCGGGGTAGAGCTCCGTTAGCTCGCCGGCAACCGCCTCCTTTTCCTCTCCGACGTCACTCGAGTTGGACGCTCGCCCCCCGTCCTCTTATCCGACCGGTCACGACGAGCAAGTCCTGTCGGCTCTACGGCTGGACCAGCCTGGACGAGCGATCAGCTCTCACTGGTCGACATCGCCCCCATCGAGGTGGCTACCATGCTCCGATGGCCACCCTTGAGCCCCGGCCAGGTCATCGAGCCCAACCTCGGTTTAAGGACGGCTCCGTCCAACGGCTGTAGCTGGGATCCACCCCCTCTGCCACCTTCTTGCACCGCCACCCCCCTTCGGTGGCCTAGTACCCCGGCGGCCGCCACTGGCACCCTTAACCCCTTCAGCTTCGACTGGAGAGTCGGGCAGCCATCGAGCTAGCTGCGTCGGGCTCGAGTGGTTCCCGTCCAGCCAGTTCAAATTTCAAATTTCCCCCTAAGGCTTCCTATGCGCCTTCTCCTCCTTCGGGGAGGAACTATTCACCCTCTTTTCTGTAGGGCAGCTATTCGCCCCAAGTCGGCCTATCGCTAGTACCAATGCTTGTGCGGAAGGCTATGCGCCTATCGCTAGTACCAATGCACCCTCCTCCGAGGGCAATGCCGCCGCTCCCCAGCATGCGCCCCCGCTTCCTTGTGCGGTGGGTATACGCCCATCGTTGGTGCCTTTGCGCCCACCTCCCCCGCTTCGCGGTGCATAGATCAGGCGCTCCTTCTATTTACGGTCTGGCTGCCCAAGGATCTTGAAGAAGCTCCTTCTGCGGCCAAAGACGGTGATCAAAGCTCTCCTACGGCCTTGTTTCCAACCACAGATAACCCTACTGTCCCCAAAACCAGCAAAGAAAAACACTACGATGCTGAGCTTTTGGGGGCACAAGGGAAATCAATGCGGACGAAGAAGAGGCCGCATAAAAAAAAAGGCAGTCTGCCTATGCGACAGCCAACTCTGGCCACAGGCAGATGTACCATATGGCAGCCAATCCTGGCCGTAGACAAGCTGCCTTTTGCAGCCCTGTCAGAAGCTTTGTATTCGACCGTCTCTCATGCGGACCCGACCCCATGCGGCCCATTGAGAATGTAGAATATTCTAATCTGGACTTTTCTTACTTTGCGCCTTCGGGTGCTAAGTCGAAGAAGTCTAGGGCAGTGTGGGCCCAACAAGCCCATCCAACTGTCCAAGCTGCTGACTGTCAGCGGACACCGTTATGTGTTATACGGGCTACTGATGGAAAGTTGTACAGAACCACCCGCGTCCAGTCCTCTGAGGCAAACGGACAGGGTAGGTCCCAAAAGTCTTCCTACAACGATCGAGAGCAATTGCTTTTACTAGCCACAGATTAGGGCGCAAATATGATATCTACGTATCCGTGCGCTCAGGATACCCGAGTACACAAAACAGATGCAAAAGTAGATCAATCTGCCCTCGACATACGAAAAGTACTCACCACAAACGGAAGAAGAGAGAGGCAACCTTGGCATGCTGTGAGCCCTCCATAGGACATCACTGTACCCAAGTTGTCATCAACTGCTGCTGTGACAAGTCGGTAGCACCTGAAGATCGGCGGTCCATTTTCCAACCACTGTACCAGCCAGCACATGTCCGACGATAACTCGAGAAACATGTACAAATTTTGGGAGATGAGGAAGTTTCTTTCGCCTCCTGTAATTCAACTCGGAAGGTTCCTCCCGGCAAGGAAGAAAATAAGACAGGTTCTTCCAGTCTGACAATCTCAGCCAGCACTGCAAGAAAACTCTCATCTGGAACAATGCCGCCGACAACCACAGGGGGTGTCTACCGAGGCACCCATTCCAGAAAGAAGCTTCCAATACCCGTAGGTGCACCCTCGACCTCCCTGGGACTAGATGAAGTTGGAGGTAGCAGTCCCCTTAACGTATACGACAACCCGGTGTTCCAAGAGCATATACAGGGGGTAGCGATCCACTGGAATTATACAACAGACTTAGACGTCCCTGAGGGTGACCACCTCCGCCAAGACGATGCATCTTCCTGCACAGGAGGTGGCACCCCTTCTGAATCGGAGGAGGAGGACATTCCAACATTCCCCGATGATTTTACTATACAGGAGTATAACACACAGTACACCTCTTCTACGGTCCCTTCCACGTCCACCCATGTGCGGACAGTGTTTATAGCAGGAGATGATCATGAAGGACCTACAGATCGATAATTCCTAGATGTATTCGAAGCCATGCTCCTATGGTTGGTAAAGTCAGTAGACGAAATCAAAGCTGCCTTATCGACTCAACCAACAAGGACGCCCAAACAAACAAGCTTGGGACCCGCTGTCAATGCGGATTCCAAACGACCGCTCCTCCTTTGGGTGACAATTCTCTAGGAGCATCCGCTTCTTCAGCTACAGACGACGCCAGGAAGGCAAGAAGGGAAGTCCAGGAGCTTCGAGCAATATTCAATATCCAAGACTCCTCCCGGGACCTCAGAATAAGACAGCCGTATCCCGTTGCATGGAGAGATGTTCCTTTTCTGCCACGGTACAAACCATTTAATATCGATTCGTATGACGGGAAGACCTCTTCCAGCCGGTACATGACTTATTTTGAGGTCACAACAGACCACTTACCGCACAATGACGCCATCCTCATACGATTATTTATCGGAGCATTGGAGGGAATCGCGTTCGACTGGTACCGCAACCTTTCGGACAACTGCATCAATTCCTTTGACGGCTTCAAGCACATGTTCCTGGAATGATTCTACAAAGTGGGTCATGATGTGATAATGTCATATCTCATGGACGTCGTTAGGGAGAGAGGGAGATAACAAGGAACTATTTCAAGCGGTTTTGCCAAACCACGATTAGATTGCCCAAGGCAATCCCGAAAGATCCTTGATTGAAATCTACCAGAAGAAGTTGCTCCCTGCAATAAGCCTCTGGATGGGCGAAGATCAGTTCAGGGATTGGAGGACCTTTATCATACGCGGTACCAATACGGAGGCGAAGTTAAAGAAGGTTCGCCAGCTAGGATTACACATCCTAGATGGAGAGGACAAAGGAAAACGTCTCGGTACCACCTCCAATAACAACAATTGTGGCGGCACCACTAATAACAGGGACAGCAAAGGCAAACCGGCCATGGTCGCTGGTACGACCAAAAAGCCTGAATAGCAGTAGGCAGAAGCTCAGTGGCCCAAGGTAAATTACTTATTTGAAGATAGTCATGTCAAGCCTATCTTCGATATGCTCTTACAAGGGGATAGGATCCAACTTCCTGTACCAAGGCGCGAGCCTCGAATGACGGAGATGGAGGACCCAAAATATTGCTACTTCTACCGCTATGTCCATTATTCCACTCATGACTACTTCCAATTAATGTGGTACATCCAGAATATTATCGACTACAAAGCTCTGTCGCTAGACTTCGAAGAGGTGACCGTGGCTTCGAACATGGTATCAGTTCAGTTCGGTGACTTCCCTGCAACAAAAACTCAAGACGGGGTAGTACCTGTGCCCCAGGCAACGATGGAGGTTACTAATCTTCCACCTGTCCAGGACCGGACGACTGGGTTGGTACCTCTCACCACGTCACGAGGAGAGGTCATGTGGGTGCACCCAGACTTAGTGCCCGAAGTTACCCAGGCGGTGCTATCTTCAACCAGTAAAAAGATGGACAGGAAGTCCAGATCCTGCCATACAATTTTAGCAGAAGCTGAAGAGGCGGCGGCTATTATAACCCGATCTAGTGCACAAGTCCAGCCAACTCTGGATAATTCAGTCGAAGACCCTCAGCTGACAACGCTGCCTGCTACTGATATTTTAGGGCCATCTCAGCCTCCGCCGGTAGACATATCCAAGCCGAAGGAAACCTATTTTGATAGGCCGTTCCGTAAGGATGTACCTCAGGGACGGGAGAGACCTTACAACTTTGACATACTAGCACAACTGGCTAATACGCCGGCAAATTTGTCGTAATATGAGCTCCTAAGGCTCTCTAAGGATTTTTGTGTCGCATTGAGCGAAGCGCTCCAGAATGCAGACGCCTACTTAGCCCAGGTCAATCCTACAAGGGAAGACTCATCGACAGATCTCCAGGACAGCAACTGTGCGGATATAATACCCAATATCGTATTCATTCAACATGACATGTTAATCAATACATACTTGCATGATCGCCTCTTGTACTACACTTGATACATATGCAACATCAAGGTGGATCAGATGTACATTTATCCTAGCTCGTTAATAAGCATTATATCGAAAAGCTTGCTTCAACTCCTCGGTACCCCTATGCACCGGCTAGCGGCGACCAACCCTGCCATTAGCGGTTTCAACTCAGAAAGGAGATATCCTTTGGGAAAAATTTGCTTGAAATGACAGATCGATCAACTGAGAACGGAGGTTACCTGCTACGTCATAGTCTTAGATACATCCTACAAAATCCACTTGGGGCCTCCGTGGATAAATGACTATATGATCGTGCCATCAACACTCCACTAGTGCTTCAAGTATGTTAGTAAGCACAGCTTCGTGAAGACGGAATTCGCCGTCATCGATTCCTTCAAAGGGGTTGAGTCTTACTATTCTTCGAAGGCTTGTCTATATAGAGAAACCAAGAAGCACATAACTGACGAACTAGGGGCCATAACAGGGTTAGAGGAACCTTTGAAAATCTATCTCCAGGCCCGTAAACCGGGCAAAGCCGCACCCCTTGTCGCAACTTTGCATAGAGAGGTGCCCGGTTTCCCCATCCCAGCTGCGCAGTTGGAACCAATAGTCATCAGACTCCTGAGGTCCAGCCAGGAGCCAAAGCCCGTCATAGAGCCGATGGTGATCCGATTGCCAAAATCCAATCAGAGGCGATCGAAAGATTTGAGGCCCTCTATGGCACCGATGGTGATCCGATGCCCAAAATCTAATCAATGGCAATCGAAAGATACAAAGTCCTCTGTCGAGCCGATGGTTATCCGTCTCCCCAAGATGAGCCGGCAACCAAGTGTTGATCCGAGGCCCTCAGGTAACCCGATGCCATAAGCAGAACCCTTGGTGGTCAAGCTGCCTAAGACAGCGTCCCAACCTCCGGTCACGTACGGGGTAGCTGAAGAGAAGGCAGACCTCGTGAAGTATATGGTTGTATATGTGGATAGTCCCTCTCCTGATGATGTAATCCCTGTAGATAAAATTTCTTATTTCATCAATAAGAGGCTACCATTGAACTACCCTTAGTGGAATCTGATGTACGCTGTGGAGCACGATCTTGACATTAACCTGCACCCACAGGTGACAACTGTCCAGACCATAAACCGACTTACTCCGATTAGAGGTGCCTACTTCTTATTCCCAGGCAGAATAAAAGGGGATCACACAATCATCTTCGGTCGAAAAGAAGGTCCTCAACCTTTCATGCCAGATGAGTTCGGTCTCGAACCCGACGATAGAAGATTATCGCTCTACCTTTATAGTCCCCAAGACTAGTACTTCATGCGAAAGCAAGGGTACGAGATGGAGACTACCCCAGGTCTGAATTACGGCAACGGTCGACGATCACCTCTGCAGATGTCAGCCCCGGCCGGGAAATCCAGGATTATTACAGCAAGTCCAAACACGGTCTCAGTTATGTTACACCAGCAACAACGCCTGAGAGTCCCGATGAGGAATGCGAGTGGCATTCTCACTCATTATAATCACCTACATACGATTCTGACGATAGCATCGGGAATATATTCAGGCAGACATTGTCTGTCCACATGGTATCCGCTGACATTGAAGAGGAAGGCGAAGATCTGATTGAACTTCTTGAATTGGAGCCATGGGCCCAACAACTGGATGTACAATGGAAGAAGCATTTTGAACAATAAAACCCTTCCACTGAAGACGAAGTCATGCAAGTTGACCTCGACAACGAATCCTCTCCAAAGACAATCTTCATCAGTAAAAGCCCGATGAACAGCGAGCGGGAGTCATTTTTGTAACTCATCAGAGAATATATTGACATTTTTGCTTAGAGCTATGAAGACATGCTAGGGCTAAACCCCGAGTTTGTACTTCATAAGATCAATATTCATCCGGACGCAAAACCAGTCAAACAACAGCAACCGCCGTTTCGTCCAGACATCATGAACTCCATAGAAGCAGAAGTAAACAAGCTTACAGCTAGCAGTTTCGTCCACGAGGAGCAGCACCCAGACTGGGTAGCTAATATAGTACCAGTCATCAAGAAGAACGGAAAGATTCGAATCTGTATCGACTTTCGTAACCTGAATGCGGCGTGTCCTAAGGATGAATTCCCTCTTCTGATCACAGACATAACGATCGATAATACGTATGGCTTTAAGTGCATGTCCGTTAAGGATGGCTTTTCAGGATACAATCAAATTAAAATGTCTCCTGACGATGAGAAGTATACGTCATTTTGAACACCGATCGGCGTGTATTGTTACACAGTTGTGCCCTTCGACCAAAAAAATGTTGGCACTACATATCAACGAGCTATGAGTGAAATCTTTAGAGATTACTTGCGCAAAACGGTGTAGTGTTAGGTTGACGACATCGTCATTAAAAGCAGCTCCAAGGATGATCACTTACACGATTTGAGGATAGTATTCAACCTTATGCGAATGCACAATCTGAAGATGAATCCCACTAAGTCTTTCCTGGACGTATCCAGCGGGATGTTCTTGGGCTTTGACATTACTTCCCGGGGTATTCATATAGACCCCGACAAAATAAAAGCAATCATAAAAATAAGCCCACCGAGGAAACTCCGTGAGTTCCGTGGCCTTCAAGAAAGACTAGCCTACATCAGGAGGTTCATATCTAACCTCTCAGGGTGGTATCAACCATTCATACAACTCATGAAGAAATGCGTCGCTTTCGTATTGATGAGGAATGTCAACACGCCTTTGATGATATTAAGGAATACTTGTCGAATCTGCCGGTTCTGGAGGCCCCGGTCGCCGGAATGCCCTTATTGCTCTATATACTGGCAATAAAACATCCCCCGGCGCCTTGCTAGCACAGAACAATGACACAGGGCATGAACAAGCCATATATTACCTCAACCGAATGATGATGGGGCCGGAGCATAGGTACACCGCCGTAGAGAAGAAATGACTTGCCTTGGTGTTCGCCATTCAGAAAATATGACACTATATGACAGGACAGACCATCTATCTTGTCTTACGAGTTAACCCCCTCAGGGTTCTCATGACCAAGCCAGGCACACTCAGTTCTCGTTTAGCTACCTGGGCGATACTGTTATCCCCCTACGACATAGTTTTCGTTCCACAAAAGGCCGTCAAAGGTCAAGCCTCGACCGACTTCTTAGCAGCCCATCAAGGCTCAAAAACAACCAGGACCTATGAAAAAATCTCAGATGAAGTCATTAACTCAAACATGACTTCACATGATAACGTTTGGCGAATGTTATTCGACAATGCTTCAAGGACGGGGCCCCAAGGTGATAACGTCGTTGGAGTCGGGATAGTATTAGTTTTTTCCTCTAGATTGGTAGTAAATCGGGCATATACTCTCACAGAACCCTGTTCAAACAATATAGCTGAATATAATGCTTTGGTCATCGGACTCCGACTCGCAAAAGAACTGGGGGTCGAATACCTAGAAGCATATAGCGACTCGCAGTTGATTGGTAATCAAATCCGAGGCTCATACGAGGTTCGCAATGCGGACCTGATTCCTTATCATTAGATAGAAATTTCCATCATTACAACCTTGGAAGGGTTCTTTATAGATCATGTACCTAGGCTCCAAAATATTAAAGACGACGCCCTAGTAGGCCTCGCCGCTTCTTTGGCGGTTCCAAATCACGTTCATCATCTAGTCGACGTGATAGGCCATGAGCTGGTCTGTCCCAAAAACAACGTTCAACTAGGTACGAGTTACTCTACCCAGATAACCAATGGCGTGCAAGAAAGGAGACTCCCGTTCATCGACTTTGCAGTTTACGGAATCCTGCTAGAGAATGTGAAAGAAGCAACTTCAATCAGAAAGTGTTATCGCAGATTCTTTTATGACACAGAAACAAAAATGTTATATCAACGATCCTACGACGGGCTACTGTTAAGATGCTTGTCAAAAGCAGAAGCCAAAGAAGCCCTACGCGAGGATCACGATGGCATTTGTGGGGCTCACTAACCTGGCCCGATGTTACAGAACTGTCTCCGTTGGATGGGCTATTACTGTCCTACGATGGAAGCAGTCATTGTCGATTATGCCAAAAAGTGTACGGCTTGTCAGATCCAGGCAAATTTTATACATCTGCCATCCGAATTCTTGCACCCAACAGTGGCCTCTTGGCCATTTAAAACATAAAAAATGGACACCATTGGTCCAATCACCCCGCCGTCGTCTAAGGGACACCGATTTATACTTGCAATCACCGACTACTTCTCGAAGTGTGCGGAAGCTGTTCCGCTGGCAGAGGTAAAGACATCAAATGTGATCATTTTCATAAAACATCACGTCATCTACCATTTTGGACTACCCCGAAGGATCAATCATGACAATGGTCCGCAGTTCGTAAGCCATGCTTTCTATCGATTTTGTGACAAAAATTGGATTCAGAATGTGGCTTCAACGACATACAACCCATCGGCTAATGGTCTGGCTAAAGCTTTTAATAAGACCATAATCAAGCTTATCAAAAAATCGTGTCTTCAAACAAACGCGACTGGAATGAAAAGCTTGGCGAATGCTTAGGGGCGTACCGCACTACGAGTCAGACGGCTACAGGAAATACACCATTCCCTCCGGTGTATGGGAGCTAGGCAATTCTCCCATTAGAGACCTAGATCCCCTCGCTTCGCGTGGCCCTTGCTTACCAATTGACGTCGGACGATAACTACCGCCGACGGCTACAAGAATTAGAAGCCTTAGACGAGAAGCATTTTCAAGCTCAACAAAGCTTCAAGCTCTATCAAGCACGCATCTCTCGGGCCTTCAATAATAAAGTTAAGCAGAGGACATTCCAAGTAGGCGATCTCGTCTTGGCCGTTCGCAAACCGATGGTCATGACTCACAAAACTGTCTACAAATTCCAGTACAAATAGGAAGGTCCATTCATCATCGAGTTCGTATTCTCCAACAGCGCATACAGGCTCACGAAATAGAATGGAGACATGCTTATGATGCCCATAAACGATAAGTTCCTAAAGAAATACTATGTCTAAGGACATGTTGGTACTTTCTCAAACTACCAAATCTCCCAGATTGTCGAGTTATGTACACCAAGTGCCTCTGAACTTACACTCTATTAGCTCCGAGTGGATTCACATTGCATCCTCCTAGGTGACAACTCATGTATACTAAATAACTCTGAACTTCCACCCTAATGCTTCACCCCGCCGGAGTTCACCAGGTTTATTGTCATCTCTGAACAAACTTCCTGGTCATAATTATCGTGTGTCACGTCCATATTACCTCTGATACCGATAGTCTCTTGACTTAACACCTTTACCCAATCTGGGATAAAGTCATGGTGTTAAGACCACAGAACTTACCACGTCCAAATTACCTTTGTTGTGTTTTGTCTCAAAATCTATTACTCGCACCACCAGTGCGCAGAAGAGTAATAGGTCCACTAAAAAAATTATTCATGATTATCGAATGTCACGTCCATATTATCTCTGATATAGATAGTCTTCTCATCTAACACCTGTACCTAATCTGGGCTAAAGTCAGGGTGTTAAGACCACAGAACCGATCACGTCCATATTACCTCTGTTGGGTTTTGTCTTAAAATCTATTACTCGCACTACCAGTGAGCAAAAGGGTAATAGGTCCAAAAAAATTATTTGAATCTATTACTCGCACCACCAGTGCACAAATGGGTAATAGGTCCACAAAAATTATTCAAATCTATTACTCGCACCATAGACGCACAAAAGGGTAATGGGTCCACAAAAAGTCCCCGAGTGGGATGTCCTCTACCAACCACAAATGTTGTATTTGGTCCTCTAGTACAAGCACCTGTTCTCTCATAATCATATGGTTCTGGAACCCAGTTGTTCCGTTGCATTCACTTTCCAGTAGTAGAATAACCATGTCCACATCACCTCTGAGTTGTTCCGTGTATCCTCACCGAGTTCACTCTTACCACATCCATATCACCTCTGAGTAGGAAAGCTCTACCATCAACCTCATATTTACCACGTCCATATCACCTCTGAGTAAATATGTTGGTTCCCTCTCTAAACTTATTATCTGTACCTAAAACCAAGGTACGCCAAGAATGATAAGTCCACATAAAATCTCCAGCGGAAGTACTTAAACCTATCACGTCTATGGTACCTATGATAGAATTATCACACCTAAACAACTCTACAACCCATGCTTCTTATTCAACGTATTCTAAATTTGCAATTTGAAAACTTTGAAGGGGGTCTTTTAGAAGCATGGAAAAGAGGATATTGCTTTTAGTCCCACATCGGAAAGAAGAAGAAGAAATGGCTCATTCCATTCTATATATAAAGCCCCCTTGACTCCTTTGAAAGGGGCACCAAAAAAAAAGAAAAAAAAGGGACACTACTAAAATTTGCTTAATTGGCGACATAAATTTAGCGACGTTTGATTAACGTCGCTAAATTGTGTTCATTAGCGACATTTTATTGAAACGTCGCTAATAATCGCTACTAGCGACGAAATAAGTGACGTAACAACGACGTATATTAATTACATGAGCTAGTCGTCGCGAAACATCGCTCTGACGTCGCTAATAGCGACTAATTTAGCGACGGTAGTATTAGCGTCACTAAATTCTAATTATATTCCCTCCCAAAGATTCATTTCCCCTATTTTACTCTCTCACTCTCTCTCCTACCCTCCTCCGGCGCTCTCACTCTCTTCGGTGCTCTCACTCTCTCCGACGACTCTTCTTCCTCTCCGGTACGTGACTCTCCCCCTCCTGTGTATCTCTCTCTATCTCTCTTCGACTATTTTGGTTGTTGGTAGTCTGGGTGTACGGGTGGCTCGGGGAGAGGGTCAGGGGGGATACGAGTAGTTGGCGGGTGAGTGGGGGTGGCTGGAAGGGTGGTACAGGGGGGACGAGGACGGCTGGAGGAGGGGAGCTAGGGTTAGGGTTTGGGTTAGGGGTGGGTATGTGTAGGTGGGAGGGAGGGGAACGGGGGGTGGAGGCGGTTGGTGGAGGGCAGCAGTGGGGGTGGAGGTAGCTGGTGGAGGAGAGCAGGAGGGTGGGGGCGGCTGGGGAGAGGAGCAGGGGGTAGGGTCGACTGAAGGAGGGGAGCAGGGGGTAGGGGCAGCTGGGGGAGCGGAGCAGTAGGTGTGGTGGCGGCTGGGGGAGGGAAGCAGGGAGGTAGAGACGACTAGGGGTAGGAAGCAGGGGGGGTGGAGGCGGCTGGGGGAGGAGAGCAGTGGGGGTGGGGGCGGCTGGGGGAGGGGAGCAGGGTGGGTGGGGGCGGCTGGGGGAGGGGAGCAGGGGGGAGGGGTGGGTTTGGGTTCGGGTTAGGGGTGGGTATGTATGGGTAGGGGGGTAGGGGGGAGGGAAGCGGGGGGGTGGGGGAGGGAAGCAGGGGGGAGGGAAGGGTTAGGGTTAGGGTTAGGGGTGGTGTGGAGGGGAGGGGTTGGTCAGGGGCGCCGATAGTGCCAAAAAATTTGATAATTTAGTAATAATTATTTGTTTTCCGACACCGAAAAATGTGATACTCCAATTCGAACGCACCGATAGTACCGATATTTGTTAAAAATAGTTTTGTTGGTTGGCTAATTGGTAACATGGTGATTGAGACATATAGTTCCTACAGCCATTCGACTGTCGAGGCAAAAACTATGGTACGACATGGTGATCAGGACATAGTCCATGCAACCATTCGACTGGCTAGGCAGAAACTATGTATCCGTAGATAAAGTTGACTGTCCTCCAACCCTAATCCCTCGGCAATAATGATATGACAACCTATCACTATATCTTATATAGTAGTAGATGATGTCTTAGTATTACATTATGTGAGTTCATCTTGATTCTGTTACATTCTTCAGATACTAGATACGATAAGAACATATATACACCATATGTACAGAATATAGATGATTCACAGTAATGTATGCTAGAATGAATTTTGGGTTGTGTTCTGAGCCATCCGTTCTCATACTTGGCAAAAAATTAAATTTTTTGTATTTTATCTGCTTTCGAAAATGTACTCAAACGAGATGATGGTTCCTTTAGTTAGCTTGCTTATGTTACAATTATATTATTTATGAATATCAATCTTACCATATGGCACCCATGACCCGAGGAGCAGCACATCATTTGAGGGAAACATTGAATGCTGAGGTGGCTCCTCATACTGTTAAAGAGGAAGTGGCATCGGTAGCTAGTGAGACCGGGAGTTCTATTCATCCAGCACTGGTAGCTAGTGAGACCGGGAGTTTTATTCATCCAGCACTTGCAATGGACGTTTGCGTGAGCTGCGTGGTTCTCATTAGATATTAGTACTTATTTGTATTGGAATATTTGTATTGGGTTGGTTTTGTATTAGACTATTTGTATTGGACTACATATAAGAATTAGTACTGTGTGAATCTCGGGATTGTATTGGACTACGACATGGTGTCAGGACATAGTCCCTGCAGCCATTCGACTGGCGAGTCAGAAACTTTGAAGCCGTAGATAAAGTTGACTGTCCTTCGACACTCATCCCTCAGAAATGATGATATGACAACCTATCACTATATAGTAGTAGATGATGTCTTAGTATTACATTATGTGAGTTCATCTTGATTCTGTTACATTCTTCAGATACTAGATACGATAAGAACATATACTACACCATATGTATAGAACATAGATGATTCACACTAATGTATGCTAGAATAAATTTTGGGTTGTGTTCTGAGCCATCCGTTCTCACACTTGGCAAAAAATTAAATTTTTTGTATTTTATCTGCTTTCGAAAATGTACTTAAACGAGATGGCACCCGTTCTCACAGATGGCACCTAAGACCCGAGGATCTCGCTTGAGGAAGGCACATATGGTTTTGAAAGAGGAGGTGGCTCCAGCTCCAAAGGGCAGTTCCATCGAGAGAGCTCGTCCAGAAGTAATTCCTAAAGCCGAGGGAGCTGTGAAGGAGGAGGTGGCACCACAGGGCAGTTCCGCCTGGAGTTCCAGTCATCCATCTCCTCTGGATATTGATCTGGCTGCCGCGAATACTACTTATGTGCGCTGGCTGATGGAGTTCTATCTGCTCCAGCATAGACGACAGTAGATACATATATTGACTGGATTTGTTTTGATGGATATATCTCATCTGGATATTGTGATGGATATTTGTTTTGATGGATATATCTCCTTTTGGATATTGTGATGGATATTTATTTTCTTGTGTGTGAAGTATATTGGTATAGCTTGTTGTGTGATGCATATTATGATGTATATTTTTTTTGTGATATGTGATGCATATTGTGATGTTCCAAGAGGCTTGAGGAGACGACCAATTATTTTTGGTCTATTTTGGATTGTATTGTGCGGGCCGGTGTTGAGTGTTCCACCGGAGGGGTCGGCGAACCTAGGGATTAGATTTTGTATTTTGGATTGTACATTTGCATTCTGGATTCTTTTTTTATATTTTTTTTAGTTTAGCGACGTTTTTAGCGACGTTTATATTCGTCGCTAATATTTAGCGACGAATATAAAGGTCGCTAAATTGTTGACGTGGCAAACAATCTGATGCTACCACATCGTCGCAAGAACGTCGATATTACGTCGCTAATCGGCGACCACTTGAAAACGTCGCAAATAACGTCACAAATTAGCGACATTAGAAATATTGCTAACTAACGTCGCCTTGGCAACGTTTTGCGACATTTTCTCGATTAGCTACACATTTTTTTCCGTCGTTTATTAAACGTCGCTGAAAACGTCACTAATTTAGTTTACCGACGTTTTGGCCGAGTTTAGCGACATTTTGGAACGTCGCTAATCTGAAAAATTTTTGTAGTGGGAGCCCGTGTCAAGGGAGCCCGTTCGAGCAACAAAAAGTTGCAACAGTGCTTCTTTTTTTCTTCTTGATCGGCTACAAGTTCTTCACTTGCCATCTTGGCAAGGATATAGTTGGATCCTGAGTACTATGTGCCTTTACGGGCTAGTACGACAAAATATAAGGCAGCAACCTGGACTCTTCTTACTACGTACCTCTGGGTGCTAAGTCGAAGAAGTCTAGGGCAGTACGGGCTCAACAAGCCCAGTCAACTGTCCAATCTGCTGACCGTCAGCGGGTACCGTTAACTGTTATACGGACCCCCGATGGAAAGTTGTACAGAACCTCCCGTGTCCAAGCCCTCTGCGGCAAACGGACAGGGTAGGTCCCAAAAATCTCCCTATAACGATCAAGAGCAAGTGCTTTACTAGCCTCAGATCAGGGAGCAAATATGCCCAAAAGTCTCCCTACAATGATCAAGAGCAAGTGCTTTACTAGTCTCAAATCTGGGAGCAAATATGCCCAAAAGTCTTTCTACAATAATCGAGAGAAAGTGCTTTTACTAGCCTCAGATCAGGGAGCAAATATGATACCAACCCACCCGGGTGCTCGAGATACCCGGGTCCACAAAATGGATGCAAAGGTAGATCAATCTGCTCTTGACTTACGAGTGGTGGTCATTCACAAACACAGGGAGAGAGAAGCAACCTTGGCATACGATGAGCCCTTTCCAAGACATCACTGCACCCAAGTCGCCATCAACTGCTGCTGCCACAAGAAAGTGGCTCCACTACCAAGGTAGTCTGTGTTCCAGCGACCGCAACCTGCTGCGCCTTTCCGACATCATCTCGGAAGCATAATGCCAATTGAAGACATCGTAACGGCCTACTCTCAACTAGACGCATTACTCAGATGTCTTAGTTAGGCGCATTGTCTGAGCCCGACGCATCACAAACTTTTGAGGGAGTTTATTGTCAAATCTTCTTCGAACAAGGAGATCCATAATCTGTAGTGTCAGCACTCTCCATGGAGGAGGATCGATCAAATTTATCTTCATTGAGAAGTCAAAAGAGAGACAAACAAAATTTTCTCAAAATCGTTGCAGGCCGCGTAGGTATTAAGCGGCCAAGTTGATCCAGGCCGCAAAAGGAAGAGCCGCATGAGCCTTATGCGACTAAGTTGATCTAGACTGTAGAAGCAAGGCTTCTGGAGACCTCATGCGGCCAAGTGAACTCGAGCCGCAGAGGGAAGGCTCTCAAAGATCCTATGCGGCCAAGTGAAACCAAGCTACAGAAGCAAGGCTCTTAAAGATCCAATGCAGCCAAGTGAAACCAAGCCACAGAAGAAAGGTTCTCGAAGATCCCAAGAGGCCAAATGGAGCCGAGCCGCAGAAGAAAGGCTCCTAAGGCCACTATGCGGCCAAAACGATTCAGGCTCTACTTTGTAGGGAGGGGGACAAGTGGCAATTTGACCAAGTCCCAACCACCCAGATTTGCTAAAATAATGAAATCTCAACAACCCCCACCAGCTGGCAGCCCAACATCGAGTCTTCCTGTGCTGTTACAAACACGTGGCCATGTGGCCCTCTATGTGGCCCAAAATTTGCTTTATGAATGAACCACTATAAATAGCAGGGTACCACACCCATGCTAAAGGTGGGCAATCAAAGGATGGCAAATTTCTTCAAGAGCAAAGATTGTGTCGGATAGTCCAAGGAGTAAGGCAGAGTTGCTACACTTTTACGGGCCTCCATCGTCACCCCCCCCAAGAATCAAAAAATTGAACATTTGTACTTGGATTGTTTCCTAGAATTTTGTTTTAGTCTTTCTTTTGTACAAGCGAGTTTGCAATCAAGTTTAATTCATCTCTAATTCTTATTCTTGATATTTTATTGCCAAACATATATATATATATATATATATATATATATATATATATATATATATATATATATATATATACCTAAAAAAAATCCATCTTCCCTTCTCGTGCACACATGGATCCATGACTCCCCCTCCCCCCCCGTCGTCTCACGACGTCGGGGAAGAGCTCCATTAGCTCGCCGGCAGATGTCCCCTTTCCCTCCCCTGCGTCACTCGAGTTGGACGCTCGCCCCCCCATCCTCTTCTTCGGCCGGTCACGACGAGCAAGTCTCGTCGGCTCCGCGGCTGCACCCAGCCTGGATGAGCGATCAGCTCTCACTGATCGGCACCGCCCCCGTCGGGGTGGCCACCAAGCTCCGGTGGCCACCCCTAAGCCCCGGCCATGTCGTCGAGCCTAACCTCGGCCTAAGGATGGCTTCGCCCAACGGCTGCAGCTGGGATCCACCCCCTCCGCCACCCCCTTGCACCTCTACCCCCCTCCGATGGCCAGTGCCCCGGCGGCCCCATCTGGTACCGACATCCCCTCCAGCTTCGATCGGAGAGTCGAAAAGCCGTCGAGCCAGCTGCGACGGGCTCGAGTGGTTCCCGCCCAGGCAGTTTTAATTTCAAATTTCCCCCTGATGATTCCTATACGCCTTCTCCGCCTTCGAGGAGGAACCATGCGCTCTCTTCTCTACGGGGCAATTATGTGCCCCCAGTCGGCCTAGGTCCCCTTCTCCGCTATGCGCCCCCGCTTCTTTGTGCGGGAGGCTATGTGCCCATCGTTGGTGCCAATGTGCCATCCTCCTCGGGCAGTGTCGTCATTCCCAGCATGCACCTAAGCTTCCTTGTGCGGGAGGCTATGCGCCCATCGTTGGTGCTGATGCGCCCACCTCCCCTACTTCACGGCGCATAGATCAGACGCTCCTTCCAGTTACGGCCGGGATGCCCAAGAAGGCCATGCGCCAGGCTCCTCCTGCTGGAGGCCATTCGCCCCTCCAAGCAGCGTCCGGTCAGTTCAAGGGGGATTAGAGCTAGGCGCCCTTTTCCTTTTCTGCTATAGGCCATTCGCCCACTCAACCCCAGCCGGGCGCATGCGCCCACCCATCCGTGAGTGAGCCATCTCCAGGTGACCATGCGCCCACACCCCCCGCGGCCATGCTCCCATTATCTTTGGGGTCTACTTCGAGAAATCTTTTGCGGAGATTCTGAGGTCAAATCGTGGGACACAATTCTCTCTCTTGACAATAGACACCGAGCTGCCAGACATCGAACTCCCGAGCCCTTCAGACGGGAAAACCATCTGCGTCCCGTTCTTCTCCGCAAAGTTATCCTCACTTTCGGCCAGCTTCGCGAGGACATTCGTGTTGAAGTTCCCCTCGGGGTGTCCCAAGATCACCATCGCTCAAGCGGCTATCGCAGGTTGGGGGCTCACCTCCGCCTACAAGATTGCCCCGCAGGACCCCAAACACCTGCTTCTCCACCTTTCTTCAGACCCTGACTACTCTTTAATCTGGGCCAAATGCACCACCCGCTTCGGAACCCACAACGTCAAGATCGCCAAATGGTCCCCCGCCTTCAGCCCCATAGTCGGCTCTTCGATCATTTCGGCGTGGATCACCCCCCAAACATCCTCCTAGTCTGCTTTTCTCCCGCAGCTCTTAAGAGAATCGCAAGCTCTTTCGGATCTCTGGTGGCCATCGTTGAAAAAAACCCGTACCCTATCCAAAGGCAACTATGTAAACCCCCCTAAATCTTTACTAAGATTTTTTTGATATTTACCTTGTACTTCGAATTTTTACGTCGCGTGCAAGTTTGCGTCTCGTATTGTATGTCGCGCGCAAAATTGTATTTTTGCTCGTCGAGTGCGTATATGTGCGAGGTACATATTTTTAGAAAAACATTTTTATATAGGAGAAATAAGGTTTTCAAGACGATATATGATAACTATTATATGTTGCTTAAAGTGGTAAATGCATCACTTCATTTTATCATAAAAAGGCTAAATTTTCTTATGATACAAAAATAAGTAGTAGTCTAGAGAAACTGATATTTTATGTAAATATATTATTCATGTATGAGAGACATAAAAATTATTCCATGTCCACCTTGACTTTTTATAAATATTCTTCTTTCAAAAATAATATTTCAAATATTCGAACATTTATCTTGATTTTCAAAATTAATTAATATTATATTTAAATATTTATGAAAAAGATATTTTGGATCTTATTTTATTTAATATTTGAATAATTGTGATAATTTAAATTGGAGAAGATTTTATTTCAAATAGA
Source organism: Iris pallida (assembly GCA_029216955.1). Taxonomy (NCBI): domain Eukaryota; kingdom Viridiplantae; phylum Streptophyta; class Magnoliopsida; order Asparagales; family Iridaceae; genus Iris; species Iris pallida. Next base: position 142,867 of record JANAVB010008852.1, on the reverse strand, counting down.
CTTTAAATTAAGTAAAGGTTTTATCTAGATTTAATACAGATTTGATTAAATTAATTTTCAATCGATCTAAATTAAAAGATGGAATTATCCATCGGGGTTTAACATTTCACAATCTTTATCCAGTTAGGAACTTCCACCTCCTATATAAGGAGAGCTACCATTGTTTCATTTCTATTAAAATTCCACCAAGCCAACTCCACAGCCAGGTGCATCGTGTCCGTGTCTGTGCCTTTTCCTATCCACTATATTATTCTATTACAAATACAATATTCCTCCACCCGAGTCGGACAATTTTGGACCTCCATCCTGCCGTGTCCGACACCCTCTGACACGAATCTAATCCTAATTCTCGCCATAGCAGCCCCTCTTCCGCCTATTCACCAATCGAGCTCGGTGAGCCAAACCCGTGGCCGTCTTCCGCAGCCACCGATTTGCTATCACCATCGCCACCATCTCCAGACCAGCAAACCATCGCAAGCACCTCTGTCATCGTTCCGCCACCATCGACATCACAACAGCCTACCACCGCCAGTACCATCGGTCGACCACTGTTCGACCCATCTGCTCGCCATCTTACCTCCCGACCATCACCACCATCATAGCTATCATCACCATCATCATCCACCCAGACCCTCGCCATCATCGGCGCAACGTCGACTAGTCCTGGCCAAGCCTCTCAATACACCACCACCACCACATTAAATTAAAATAAATACCCCAAACATACCTTACCCGGCATCGAGATCCCTCTCCGACCGGATCCGACCGTCGTAGCCTCTCCAACCCCGCACATGCCTCCCAGAGCTCTCCGACACCGCGCTCTGGCAGCACCAGATGCGTCTGCGCTTGGCCTCGTCCCTCGTCGGCGATGGGAAGTGCCGGATCTGCCACCGCGAGCCACGCCTCCGTGCCGACAGCCTCCAAAGTTCAGGTGAGCCTCCGGCCCCTTGCTACCTTCCTCTTCCGCTCGCCTCCTTCTCCGTCCTCTCCCTCACTGACCCCTCCGTCATACCGAGCTCCAGCTGCCCTTTTTTCCCTTCCGACCGAAACCCTCTTCCTCCACTGCCCTATCCCTCTCTTCAATCACTCTCTCTCCCTTCCCCTGGTTTCCAAGTTTACTTTTATTTCTTTTTTTCTTTTCTTTGAATGAAAGTTATGGGCTATGATAGTTATGGGTTTATGATACTTTTGGGCTATAGGAAATTAGTATTAAACATACTGGGCTTGGATAGATAGGCTTCAGACTTGAGGCCCATTTTCAAAAGAATTTTGTTATCTCAAAAACTATTTTGGGACTATTAAATAACTAGGCTTATATAAATATTTTGGGCATGTATACATTATACTATTAATTAGGCTTCTAAATAAAATATTTTGGTCTGTATCCTTGGGTAGAATATATATAAACTCCTTTGATTTATAATAATAGTTTTTTTACAAAGTATTTTCCTAATAGACTTTATTTATTTCAATGATTTTATATATGTTCTTTGTCAATATTAAATAGGAGTAGAAATTTTAGGAATAACTAAATATTAGCAAATAATTTTCTAAATAATATATTACTTATATTTTAGGCTGTAAATATAAAAGTTGTGGGTGGAAATTACATGGGCTTTTTATATTAAGGTTATATATTCTTTTAGTCTTTTATTATCTTAAATAAATGTAAAGTTTATAAATTAGTTTAAATAGTTAAAAATATATTTCTGTATATATTTTTCCTAGATTATTATTCTTTCTTCCAATCAGATTCCTCCTAAGTTTAGATTGACCTTTATTATAACTAAATCATGCTTTACTATTTTCTCGCAACTTTGGACCTCTACACATAAACCATGGCTATTGGGCAAAACAGGACTTGTCAGATTTTTGTACCACATCAGGCGATATACCAGGCAAGATACCTTGCCATGATACTGTTAATTATTAGTTTGCATTTTATTACATATCACTGTTCATTTTTTTCAGTTCTTACAGTTCTTGATTTACTACCTGCTCAGTGATTTTAGCTTACTTGTTATTATCCTTTGATTGCATATGGACCTAGAGTTAAGGGACTACCGTTTGTAGTGTATCACATATACCTTGACATAGTTGTACTACGAGAATGTGTGAGATGAGTGGCATGTAGAGGTCCTTGCATATTGGCTGATCACCAGTGCGCATCCGTTAGGACTACCTGCTAGTAGGAGCATGTTAGGAGACTTAGCAGTTAGTAGAGAAACATGGTCGTGGATACGACTTAGATAGGTACATTAGGTGGGGAGGACAATACCGGACGTATGGGCTTCGATCGCACTTCCCTTGTAAACCGAAAGCTCCGTTGGAGATACGAGTATGGTTAGCCTCTCAGGTTGGCCACTGTCATTTTTCAACGTCATGCGCTTAGGTCACAGGTGCCCAAGCGGGGACCATACCAGATCCCATTTACAGCCAGGGCTCATGCGTCGAAGGATTGTTTCTTAATTGTATATTTACTTTAGTACGGTTAGGCTACCTCATTTATGTCTTGTCACTTTCTTTGATTGTGGCATATTTTATATTCAGTATTTATATGGCATGTTCTTCATGTATCTTGTTACGTCCCTCTTAGGACCTGGTGATCTCTTTAGGTGTGTTTTGTGACTACTTGCAGGTGCTCTAGCTAAGGCCATGACTTTTGCTCTATTCCTTCGAGATGTTGCTTTTAGGATCGTTATCCGCTTCGCTCGACCAAATCATTTTCTTTGTATATTTCTTCCTTATTTAAATTAATTGGTAGTAGATTTGTCTCTGCCCAACGATTGTATACATAACAAAATTCAAAGTTGCTTTTATATTATTATTTATCTTCGTGGATGAGATTTAGTTGCCTGGGATTACAGCATATTTTACAGCTTATGTATACATACGAGGGTTCCCTATACTTCGTATGTATACAGCTGGCATGTCTACTTACTTAGTCCTAAATATTTTGGGACTAGGGCGTTAAATATTTTTGTGGTGGCCCATGCAGGTCGAGTTTATCACTTCGGTTACGTGGCTGTACCGATGTGAACCTGCATATAGGAATAGAGTTTAGGATCTCATCCACAAGCTTGACCTCCTTCCATGCTTCAAGTTTCGAACTCTCGTTACCATCCTTGATTTGCATCCTGCTTGAACTGTTTCTTCCACTAATTCTTTCTTTTCGTGCTTAGTGACATCCAGGAAGATGACTGCACTAGTATATGCTCATAAGTCCAACACATGGCTAGAAAAGGTTACATTGACAATTAATATGCATTGAGGTTCTATTTGAGTTATAAAGGCATTTATTTTCTAAGTGTGATCTTAAGGATTAATAAATTCCAAGTTGGGTAGTAGCATATTACCGCCATCAAAGGATAGTTAGAATTTTATTTTGATATTATAAGGTACTAAACACAAGAGGATAGCTAGATCAAAAAAACAAGTTGATTTGATTTTGAGTTTTTAATCATTGAGTTATAGCTATACATCTTTGGAGGGATATAATTTGATTTGAAAATGATCCTAAATCTTAAATACGACAGTATGATTATTTAAATTGAGTCGTGCAAGTTACGATTAATATGTTTATTAAATTTTGAATTTTAGTGGAAATAATGATAGTAAAAAAAGTTTGGTTTAAAATATCTTGGGAGATATAAAAACGACCTTGAAGGAAAAATTTCAAATTCTGTCATATGATGTATGCTTTATAAAGTTATTTAGATTTTGGGATTAAAGCCTTGATTGTGGATATTTAAATATTGGGTAAAAAAAAGAGCTTTAAGAACATTCATGACTATTGGGTTGTAGCTATACAGCTTTGAAGGATATGAAAACCGTTGAGAGAGATTTTAAAGATTTGTCATACGAATTACAATTGATCAATACATTTCAATTTTAAGTTTAAAGGCTGGATAACGATAACAAAATTTTGAAAAAAATAATATATATTCGATTGCGATATGAAAAGGTTACTTCGTGATTGATTAGAGATTTAAAATTTAACGTGAAAGTCTAAGATGATTAGAAATATTGGTAGAAATCTTGAGAATTTTATTGAAAAACTTTTGGGTAAATGAAAATTTTAGATTAGATCATAAATTGGTAGAGAACCAAGAAACAAGCACGGTCACCATAATGAGATAGAAGTATTCCACATTATGTTGTCCTACCACCTATGATTATGATATTGCATATACACAAGTATAGTTAGTCATCAACCAAACTGTATAAATATATCTTTTGACTCACCCGACCTTCCCTCAAATCTAGATCTTTTATCGTGACCATCTAATTGTTTGAAACATGAAAATGATTAGAATCATTTCCTTGACCATACCCTTATCTAAGAGGCTATTTGCTCTCTGGAAACTGTGTCTCTAACTTATTTTAACTTGATCTACGAGATTTCCTAATTATCTTTATTTCGTGCTTTAACTATATCCTTTTTGTGCATTAATTAGTACCACATGAGAACCCACTTTCTATTTTGATCAGTTGGTGTTCCCTATAGTGACATTAATATTTGGAGCACAATACTAGACTTTTTCATCCAACAAATTTTCTATGCAAGACCTAGACGAGCTCACCTTCACGTAGGTATATCATGTCCCACTAAAATGCGTCCCCTTGTACTCTATTTTTATGATACGACTTTTGGGTCATAAAGACTAAACTATAACCTTTACCATGGTACCGATATACTTTTGACCACATATATGGACTAAACCTCGACTCAAAAAAAAATTCGACCCAATATATGATTGCGATCTACTAAATCCCTTAAATGCTCAACCTTGTATTTTATCTCGATTACTTGACTCTTGTCCTTTTATTATCTTGATTTACTTAGACACATAACGTCTTTCGCTCTTCAATATTGGCAACCCTTATTTCTCTTCCTTCCAATTAAATTGCTTCACTCATATTTTACTATGATTCCTCCGTAGTATGCGCAATCTTGTTCCTTTGATGTCCTTGTGCAAGTGTAGAAGTTTGATCGTGGCACCCTTCTGTTATATGAGACTAAATTTGGAAATCCCATAGAAATTTTTATGATTATGAGGTTACAATGTATATATAAGGACGATTGAAATATGTGGTCAACCCTACTAGATGAATTAAGGAATGCATGGTGGATCAAGGATAAATAAACTCCACTGTTGACAAATAGTCAATCCAACTTTGGATGGTGTTCTTTTAAAATTTGACGATTTAAGGAATATGTTTCTAAGATGAATATGAACATGAAGTTAAGATAGGTTTCATTTTTTTCCATCATAAATTAAAAGATCATTGGATTCCAATTCAGGAGGAAGAAAAATAAATACAGGATTGAGTAAAATTTTCATTTATGATGATAAAAGATTGGGTTATGAAGATATGATCAAAGGAGAGTAGACTTCTCGATTTTTACAAATTGGTTCTTCATTTTTGAGAAATTTTTGAGATGATAAATATAGTGTTTAATGTTATTAGATTGAAAGTGATTTTAAAATTCTTGTTGCTATGAGGATAAATATTTTTCATGATAGGTATGAATGAGAATTTCACATTAAGGTGAGTTGATTCTTACCTTCGACTACATAAATTGAAGATGTTTTAAAAAAATTCGAAGAGATTATGGACGATGAAATTTAGTTGAGAAATATATATATACACACATGTTGGAAGAAAAAGATAAGCTACTTATTGAATTTAAATTCTATCATAAGATACCAGATTCAAATATTTTTGGAATTTAAATTTTGCAAGTTTAGTAGATCTCAAATGTAGTAAATAAGAAAGAAAACATGTTCAAGGAATTTAAATTTTCCTATGGGATATAAATTTGAAGAGAAATAGTTGAAGAGTGGAGTATCGAAAGATATTGACGACTCTTGGTAAATCACAAACTTAGAAGATCGTGACGACATCGACAATGAAATTAGACTTTGAATGATAGTGTTATTGATAGGTCCAGGAAGTTATTACCTATCCTCAAATTACACAGTATATAAAATTTGATGGTGGTATGATTAAATCATATACTAACGGGTTGTCATACGATCATCTCCTAAACTATATCCAAATTTTGATTGTCTAGTTATCTAAATTATTGTTGTCCAAATTACTTGTTATCGTTGGATTCCGTTTCCGAATCATCACCTAAATTTCTTATCGATTAAAAACTCTTTCTCCCCTTCAACCCTACCTACCCTATCTATTCCAAAATTTTGAGGATGAAATTCTTTTAAGTTGGGTAGGATGTAAACCCCCCTAAATTTCTACTAAGATATTTTTTGATATGTACCTTGTACTTCGTATTTTTACGTCGCGTGCAAGTTTGCGTCTCGTATTGTACGTCGCGCACGAAATTGTATTTTTGCTCGTCGAGTGCGAATATGTGCGAGGTACATATTTTTAGAAAAATGTTTTTATATAGGAGAAATAAGGTTTTGAAGACGATATATGATAACTATTATATGTTGCTTAATGTGGTAAATGCATCACTTAATTTTATCATAAAAAGGCTAAATTTTCTTATGGTACAAAAATAAGTAGTAGTCTAGAAAAACTGATATTTTTTTGTAAATATATTATTGTTATGTAAGAGACATAAAAATTATTCCATGTCCACCTTGACTTTTTATAAATATTCTTATTTCAAAAATGATATTTCAAATATTCGAACATTTATCTTTATTTTCGAAATTAATTAATATTATATTTTAATATTTATGAAAAAGATATTTTGGATCTTGTTTTATTTGATATTTGAATAATTACGATAATTTAAATTGGAGAAGATTTTATTTCAAATAGACTTTAAATTAAGTAAAGGTTTTATCTCGATTTAATGCAGATTTGATTAAATCAATTTTAAATCGATCTCAATTAAAAGATTGAATTATCCATCGGGGTTTAAAATTTCACAATCTTTATCCAGTTAGGAACTTCCACCTCCTATATAAGGAGAGCCTCCATTGTGTCTTTTCTATTGAAATTCCACCAAGCCAACTCCACAGCCAGGTGCATCGTGTCCGTGTCCGTGCTTTTCCCATCCACTATATTGTTCTATTACAAATACAATATTCCTCCACCCGAGTCCGACTATTTCGGACCTCCATCCTGCCGTGTCAGACACCCCCCGACACGAATCTAATCCTAATTCTCGCCATAACAGCCCCTCTTTCGCCTGTTCACCCGTCGAGCCCGTGGCCTTCTCCCGCTGCCACGGATTTGCTATCACCACCGCCACCACCTCCAGACCAGCAAACCACCGAAACCACCACTATCACAGTTCCGCCACCATCGACATCACAACAACCCACCACCGCCAGTACCATCGGCTGCCTCCTGTCTGACCCATTTCCTCGCCATCCTCCGTCCCCACCATCCCCAACATCACAACTATCATCACCATCATCATCCACCCAGACCCTCGCCATCACCGACAAAACATCGACCAGGCCCGGCCAAGCCTCTCATCGCACCACCACCACCACATCAAATTAAAACAAATACCCCCAAACATACCTCACCCGGCGCCGATATCCCTCTTCGATCGGATCCAACCGTCGTGTCCTCTCCAACCCCGCACTCGCCTCATAGAGCTCTTCGACACCGTGCTTCTGCAGCACCAGCTGGGTCCTTGCTTGGCCTCGTCCCCCTCCGGCGAAGGGAAGCGACGGATCCGCTGTCGCGAGTCGCGCCTCCGCGCTGGCAGCCTCTAGAGTTCAGGTGAGCCTCCGTCCCCTTGCTTCTTTCCTCTTCCGCTCGCCTCGTTCTCCGCCCTCTCGCTCACTGACCCCTCTACCGTACCAAGCTCCAGCCGTCCCTTTCCTCCCTTCCGATCGAAACCCTCTTCCTCCACTGCTCTCTCCCTCTCTTCAATCACCCTCGCTCCCTTCCCCTAGTTTCCAAGTTTACTTTTATTTCTTTTTTTGTTTTCTTTGAATGAAAGTTATGGGCTATAATATTTATGGGTTTATGATACTTTTAGGCTGTAGTAAATTAGTATTAAACATACTGGGCTTGGATAGATGGGCTTCAGACTTGAGGCCGATTTTCAAAAGAATTTAGTTATCTTAAAAACTATTTTGGGACTATTAAATAACTAGGCTTATATAAATATTTTGGGCATGTCTACATTATACTGTTAATTAGGCTTCTAAATAAAATATTTTGGGCTGTATCCTTGGGTTGAATATATGTAAACTCCTTTGATTTATAATAATAGTTTTTTTACAAAGTATTTTCCTAATAGACTTCATTTATTTCAATGATTTTATAAATCTTCTTTGTCAATATTAAATCGTAGTAGAAATTTTAGGAATAACAAAATATTAGCAAATAATTTTCTAAATAATATATTTACTTGTATTTTAGGCTGTAAATATAAAAGTTGTAGGTCGGAATTACGTGGGCTTTTTCTGTTAAGGTTATACATTCTTTTGTGTTTTGTTGTCTTAAATAAATATAAAGTTTATAAAGTAGTTTAAATAGTTAAAACTATATTTCTATATATATTTTTCCTAGAAGATTATTCTTTCTTCCAATCAGATTCCTCCTAAGTTTAAATTGACCCTTATCATAAAAAATCATGCTTCCCTATTTCCTAGCAACTTTGGACCTCAACACACGGATAATGGCTATTGGGCAAAACAGGACTTGTCAGATGTTTTGCACCACATCAGGTGACGTACCATGCAAGATACCTTGCCATTATACTATTTATTTTTAGTTTGCTTTTTATTACATATCACCGTTCATTTATTTCCAGTTCTTACAGTTCTTGATTTACTACCTGCTCAATGTTATTAGCTTACTTGTTATTATCTTTTGATTGTATATGGACCTAGAGTTAAGGGACTACCGTTTGTAGTGTATCGCATATACCTTGACATAGTTGTACCACAAGGATGTGTGATATGAGTGGCATATAGAGGTCATTCCGTGTTGGCTGATCCCCAGTACGCATGCGTTAGGACTACCTGCTAGAAGGAGCATGTTAGGAGACTTAGCAGTTAGTAGAGAAATATGGTCGTGGATGCGACTTAGATAGGTACATTGGGTAGGGAGTACAATACCTGACGTATGGGCTTCGATTGCACTTCCCTTGTAACCCGAAAGCTTCGCTGGAGATACGGGTATGGTTAGCCTCTCAGGTTGGCCACTATCGTTTTTCAACATCATGCGCTTAGGCCACTGGTGCCCAAGCGGGGACCATACCAGATTCCATTTACAGCTAGGGCTCCTGCGTCGAAGGATTGTTTCTTAATTGCGTGTTCACTGTAGTACGGTTAGGCTACCTTACTTATGTCTTGTCACTTTCTTTGATTGTGGCATATTTTAAATTCAGTATTTATATGGCATATTCTTTCTGTATCTTGTTACGTCCCTCTGAGGACCTGGTGATCTCTCTAGGTGTGTTTTGTGACTTCCTACAGGTGCTCTAGCTAATGCCATGACTTGTGCTCTATTCCTTTGAGATGTTGCTTTTAGGATCGTCATCCCCTTCGCTCGACCAAATCATTTTCTTTGTATATTCCTTCTTTATTTAAATTAGTTGGTAGTGGATTTGTCTCCGCCCAACGATTGTATACATGACAAAATTCAAAGCTGCTTTTATACTATTATTTATCTTCGTAGATGAGATTTAGTTGCCTGGGATTACTGCATATTTCACAGCTTATGTATACATACGAGGGTTCCCTATACTTCGTATGTATACAGCTGGCATGTCTATGTACTTAGTCCTAAATATTTTGGGACTGGGCGTTTCAAACTACACGAAGATCTGCGTGGAACTCGACCTGTTTTCAGACCTTCCCACCCAGATTTATATCGACCTCGGGGGACAGTCACACTTCCAATCTGGAGTACGACAACAACATAATCTTCTACAGGAACTGCTAGTCCAGAGGCCACCTCACAAGGTATTATTTCAAGGCCCACTAGGAGCTTAAGAAGAAAGCCCCCTGCAAGCCACGATCCCATAAGACGACCCAAATCATTTCCACACCCCCCATCCTCCCCCTCCCTAATTCTGACTCCCACTTCGTTGACAGCGACTGCACCCCCAGCCCCCGATCCCCCCACCCTTCGGAGAAGGCCATCGCCTACTTTGAACCCCCAGGCATCCTTCTCAACAACCAATTCGACATCCTCAACTTCACCCCTCCTGACACTCTACAGGAGAGACCCTAATTCGGCCAGATCCCCCTGAGGTGAACGAGAAGTCCGCTGAACTACACCAGAGCAACGACACTTCTTCGAGCAGCGAAGGAGTATCAGATGGATTTGATCATCCACCATGACCCTCCCGTATCATCCTCTCTTATACCCGGGAGTGATTTCGTGAACGACCCGGTGACGATGAGCATAGTCCCAACAGACAGGCTTCAGCAAGCCATAGAAGCGGGTTTCCTGGACCCCAACAACCCTCTCTTTGACCTTACCGAGATAGATAAAGAAGATGTCTTCCCTCCGAAAGAGGTTAATGGGCACTCCACTCGTGGCACGTCAGACTCGACGGACGACGCCACCGGGGCACCACCGAGAGCCCTTAAAAACCCCCTCAACAAGAAGAAAAAACATGTCCTAGAGCCCACGGCCATGACCACTCGGTCGGCGACTAAACTTAACACCTACCCCCTCCACAAACAACCCAATGCCTAACATCCTCTCGCAGAATATTAGAGGGCTGGCCAACAAACTTAACTTGAGAAGATTTATCAACCTCAAGAAAATCCACCGAATCGATATTTTGATCATCATTGAACCTAAAATCCTCCAAAGAAAACTGAAATCCATCCAACTTCAACTCGGTTTCTCGCCCGCTGTCGCCGGATGCCATGACATTTGGATCCTTTTCACTGCCGAATGCATATTCGGCATTGTGAACGACTCCAATCAGGTGCTTTCCTGCTGGGTGGAGCACATGTTCCATAAGTCCGAAACCCTTATCTCCTCTATTCACGGCAGCTGCGACCCTCCGAGCGCAAGAACCTCTGGGACACCCTTATGGACACCCACTAACACCTCAAAACCTTCGTGGCTCTGCCTTAGAGACTTCAACATGATCTCACGTCGAAAGGAGAAATCGAGAGGGCGCCCTCCCCCCCAGCCGACGATGAACGACTTCAACACTTTTATCTTCAATGCCCACTTGTCGCCTCTTTCGTTCTGCGGCAACGCTTTCACCTGGTGTAACATGCAAGAAGGCGTCTGAAGACAATACTCCCGTCTGGATCGAGTGCTGGTCGACAACCTATGGGCCGACTTGGATCTCATCTCAAACCTCTCTCACCTTAACACCACAGAATCGGACCATTCCCCTCTCCTTATTGAAATCAGTAGCAACTCCTCCCAGATCAAAAAAGTTTTTCGCTTTTTGAACTTCTGGAGCCACCACCCTCATTTCAGGAACATCGTGGCCTCCGCCTGGAGATCGACCAACAACCCTGACCCCCTCACCAGCGTGGCAGTCAAGCTCAAAGCCACCAAGGGTACATTATTGTCGTGGAGCAGACTCGCTTTTGGGAATATTTTCCAAGCTATCAAGATTGCTGATGATGACGTCTCTCGTTCTGAGATCTTGTTTGCTTCGGACAGTTCGCCGGAGGCCCGTACAGCCCTGAACCTTACCAAGGCTCTTCTCAAGTCTAGGCTGAAGGTCGAGACAGAATTTTGGAAGCAGAAACCCAGATTGACCTGGGATTACGAAGGTGACAAAAATTCTAACATCTTCTATGCCTGCGTCAAGGGCCACAAAAATCAGCTCAATCTTCACCAAATATCAGACGACAACGGCATCCTCAAAGAACAGAAAAGCATCAACATGGCAGCCGCCAACGTCTACACCAAACTTTTCTCCAAAACGATCGTCGTTAAGGATGAGGCGTTCCTGGATAAGGTCTCCATCCTGATTAGCGAGCAGGAGAACGTAATATTGTTGACCCCCCTCCCTAGAGGAAGTCAAGTCGGCTGTCCGGACCCTGGACGAACACATCACTCCCAGGCCAGACGGTTTCTCCGGAGTCTTCTTCCGTTCTTGTTGGATATAATCGGGCCAGACTTTCATGAAGCTGCGGTGGCATTCTTCAATAGAGCGAGCTACCCGAAATCCATCTCTCGGGCCAACCTTATCCTAATCTGAAAAAAAGATAACCCGGAGACCTTCAAAGACTTCAGACCGATCAACTTATGCACCTTCACCAATAAAATTATCTCCAAGATCTTCGTGACCCGCATGTCCACACTTCTTCCCAAAATCATTTTCGAGGATGTTACGACCCGCACCCAAGAGTAAGGGCACGAGACGTGGGTACGTCCAGCCTACGCCGCAGTGTCGACGGTAGAACGCTGTCCTAGGTCACAACATCTAACAGATAAGGGTATATAAACGATTATACTCCCCGAATGGGGGTGACATAACAGAATATATCTCAATCACATCTAAGGTAGAACATGAAAGGAAAGATAGATAAATATCCAGAAATGAAACACAGAGATACGATCCAGAATTCTAAGTGTCTAAATAAGTACATATCCAAATAAGTTCTCAGAAACTCAATACAGAATCCAGAAAGATAAAGACATCCTAATCTAGGAAAGTATCATCAACTGCTAGTAGGTCCAAGCCACTAGTGATTTCTAATGCTGCACTAAGAGAGATAGACACCAGAGCCTCATCATTCATTATAAAAATTTTAACAGGTTCAGTCAGGACGGGAGCGAGCACATATCTCTCAACAGTTCATAACAGCTTAGGAGTATAAATCATGCAATAGAGTAAAATACAGGAAGTGCTGAAAAGGAAGTACGAGTAAACAGGAGATATTTGTAACTGAAAGTAAATACATGATAAGTAGAGACTGTAAGTGGCTAAGTGATTTAGAGTACAATATGGTTATGTAAACGGCTTAGGGGCACATGAATACAAATAAGAGGCACATTTATACGGCTACTAGGGATAATGATCACATAACCAATTCTAGTCACCCCGCCCCAATCAATACACAAGGATCCATTCAAGTTACGTTATAAGCACATGAATACAGCTAAGGATACGTGAACTCATGTAATGAGTAGTATATGAGGCACGTGATAAAGCATATGAGAACATGTAAAAACATGAACTAGTACGAGTACAAGTACCTGATGCACATGATAAAGTACATGAACATAAAATACCCGATGCACCCGTAGAGGGATAACATCTCAGGAAGGGATCCATATAGTACTAATCCGTGAAAATACGTGTCAGCATCATGTAAAGTAATCTAGAGCAAAAATATAGTCCAGATAAGTATGAAAAGATCTGAGAGTGTACTCGCCTGCTAACTGAATGTCCAAGACGAAAGTACTGTCCGAAGAGTGATGTCTGGCTCCTATTAGAACAGCACAAGTCATAACAAGTCCAGAATAGTAATAAGATGCACTACGATGCATACTACATGAATCTAGGTCAATCTAGACCAAAGTTAACTCTTGGTCAACTTTGGTCAACCCTAGAAGTCAAACTAGGTCAACCAAGTCAAACCTAAGTCAAACTAGTCTATACTAGGCTAACAAGGCTATTCTAAGTCTAACAAGACTACACTAGTCTATTCTAGGCTCTACACTGACACACAGACACTCACATAGGCCATAGGCTAAGAGACTAGGCCATAGGCTAAACCATGCCTAAAGCCAACCATAAATCACATCTACAAAGACTATTCTATATCTAAATAATACACAAATTACAATATTAATATAATCTAATATAGGAATTCACACATTGATCTATTTTATAATATAACATAAAATTACACATTAGCCCATAGGTTACTATACACATATCACCCACACATATATGATATATATACATTAGCACACACTCATATATATAGGAACCTATATATATATATATATATATATATATATATATATATATATATATATATATATATATATATAAATATATATATATATATATATATATATATATATATATATATATATATATATATGTCTCAATTCATATATATGTATACATATAAAAAAGAGAGAGGGGGGACACATGATTATGTGTCCAAGTGTATGTGTGTGTGTGTATCATGAGAATGAGGTGTCAACTCAAGTGTGTGATAGAGTGTCAACTAGTGAGAGTGTTCATGAAAGTGTGTGTGTGTGTGAAGAGGACAGTGAGGCAAATTACATAGGGGTGTGTGTATAGAGGATGTGTGGATAAATATGTGTGAAACATAATAGTGAAGGAAAAGCAAACAGTGGCATGGGCAAAACAGTGAGCAAGGTGTGTGCAACAGTGAAGTGGGGTGTCAACTCAAGTGTGCAGTAAAGGGACAGTGAAGAACCCACATCCCAGATTTTACTATGTAGAAGACCATTAAACAGTTCATCACAGAAATAAGGAAACCTATATAGGTATTTCAGTTCAAGTTAGGAACCCAAAATAAAACAGTTTAAACAGTCCCCCCTAAAACCATTCTCAGATTTTAATACATTGAATCAAAATAGTTCAAATAAACTCAGATATCACATATCCCAAAACTCATTCAAAATGCCCATTGGGGTATTTCATCAAACACATCCAGCAAGACACTGATACGTGTCCAAATAGGACACAAAATGGACACGAATTTTTGGGCTTCGTATTCCTACAGTTAGGTTAGGGTTAGGGCATCCTAGAAATGCAATTAAACAAAAATTTCATGTAGTAAAATAGATTATACCTATTAATGTGCAAAGCTCACAAAAACCCCAAATGAAATGGTTCCTCAATCCACCAAAACTTCCCCAAATTCACTCCTTCCTGAAAATACTAAACACCAACAGCTAGAACAGTAAAACTAGGTCCTAATGCAATTGGTTTGGAGGAAAAACGAATTAAAATGGATTTTCTAGTGATTAGGGAAGATGGAGACTCACCTCTTTCTAAACTTGCACAAATCACAATGGAGGCTAGCCCTATTTCTAGGAGGGAATTAAATAGGGGAGAGGGGACCTAAGTGTGGCTGCCATGGGCTGGAATGGGCTAGGTTTAGGTTCACTTGGTTGGGTTGGGCTTTTAAGGCTTTAAGTCATTAGTCATGACTTATGAAGTCATAAGCCATTCTAGTCTAATCAATTCTTAATCTCTCCACACAAGTTCCAATGAGTTAAACCTCACTAACTTAGGTCAAGCTAAGGTTACTTAACCTAACCAAGTGGTCATGGCCTAGGTTAGTCTCTAGGTTAGTCTCCTAGTCAACACTAGTCAAAGTCAACTATAGGCCCAAAATCAATATACTAAAATTACTAAAAATTCTAATAAATATAATTAATACTAACTATCACTAACCATGGTTAGCTAAGACTAGCTGTGACTAATCTAGGTTAGGTCCAAATCAAGTTAGGCTAATCATAAAACATGGCAATCAATTAAATAATATTAAAATCACACCATTCTTAATAATACATTAAATTCCAAATAAATATATTAAATTCAATTAAATTCAAAATGACAAAAATACCCTCGAACTGGAAATGATAAATGAAACACCCTAATCACATGGCTAGGCTCTAGGTTAAGCTGTCTCTAGTGTTACACTATCAAAATACCAAAATCATAAGTCAAGATTTAAAATAGTTTTAAAATGATTTAAAAATTACCAATAATTATATCATGATTTAAAATATCATTATTAAAAGATTAAAATTATAAAATTTCAAAATTACCCTCATTTGGAAAATTGGGTGTTACAATCCTACCCACCTTAGAAAAATTTCGTCCTCGAAATTAAGATGATCATACCCCTTCTAGGTTAAATCCAAACAATCAAGGTCAAAAGAGAACTTATCTAAATCATGCAATTGGAAGGATAACATATAGGATTTGGTAAGTGGTATCAGTCTGAGGTCTCATCTAGCCAATCTAGTCATATTAGATCAAAGCAATAATAAGGTATCAAAACATACAACAATATGGTAGGGTGTATCAATTTCAAAGACTGGCTACGATATAGGTCAAGACACACCTCCAACTAGGTCTGGTGGCTGGAACTCCCTCCCGAATGTGGAGTCTTGGCTGGGATAAGTGCAGCAGGACAGTCTCACAGCCTGTGTGCAGCTGACCCACACAACAGGCACACCCCTCTTCCCTTCCTACAGTCGTCCCACACATGTCCAGGCTTTTTACAGAAGGTACAGGTATGCACCCTCTCAGCTAGCCTCTGCTGAACAGGAGTCTGGACTGGGTAGGCTGGTCTAGGCTGATAGTCTGGGTGCTCACGGGGCTCCGGGTATACACTGCTCCTCGGCCTCTTAGAACTAGGCTCTCCCCCTGAATGTACCAAATCCCACAGCAGTTGGATCCCGCGGCCCTGCTCCTTCAGGATCTCAGCCTGAACTCTCTGTGTCTCTAACACATCCCAGAGAAGTCTGGATATCTGAGCTCCGTCAGGAAACAAATATACCTTGGGTATGGTATGGGGTACCGCTCCTAGAGGCAGAGGAGGAGGCGGGGAAGGACTGTTGGCCTCAGATGAGGCTGCAGCTCTCTCCTGGATAACAGGTGGTGGAGGGAAACTCTCTGGTAAGGATGCTAACACCTCCTCGATGGGGGGAGGTACCACTACCCTTGGGTCAGCCTGAGGGGTCACTACGTCCTGAGTAATAGGAGGTGGAAGAACACTATCAGTAGCGGCAACTGCTCTCAGGCGACAGGCTCGGGTGATGGGTGCCATTCTGGAAGGGATAAAAACACAACAATCATTAAGCCTGTACAGCAGTCTACCATCCTATCTGAAAACCGGTAATTATCAAAAATAAAATAAGTTAACTACTAATCATCTATAAAGAGGTACTATTTTAAGAAAACAAGAACCACAAGTTTAAGGAACGAAAGTTAATAGCATTGAATCCAATCACAATATAATATATATAGAAAGAGAGAGAGTTAGAGAGGGAAAAGCTAGCATTATGTAAGGGTCATGTGGTTTGTGTGCGTGAAATATACATGAAAGTGTATAGGAGGATTTGGGTCTCAACTATAGCTATCAAGTTACACTATTCATGGCATATTGGTTAAGCAGTCTACAAGGCACAAGCTATTTACTCATAACATGCATGGCTAAGCATATATATATATATGTATATTTACATGTATAGAGAGGTAGAGTTTTAATTATGCATCTACATACATTATAACATGTTTACAGAACTATATATATATCTATATAGCTATATGAAAATAACATAGAGATGAAGGGTTAGGTTTTTATAGCAGTTGTGAACATTAGCGTAGAGTGTCAAGTGTACATGGGTTAAAACTTGAAATGAAGGGTTCAATCATTCAGTTTAGCTCAATATTACATATTAGATTTGAAATTGAACTATACATTTGAAGGCAATGTAAAAATGTTAACATGTATTCAGTTTTCATATTTTGGAGAAATTCGAACATCAAAACCAACTCAAATGTTTACCACAACCACAACCTAACATGTATGAGTATGAACCTCACATTATATACCTGCACACAACCATGTATACGACTCAAAACATTACAATTTAAAACTGCAATTTGAACTAAACACTTAGAATCCAAGGTTAAGGGTTTACTATATACACAGTCTCAGATTTGATAATTCAACACAAAACTCAACCAATTTCTTTAAGAAATGAAACCCTGTGTATAACATACATGTGTAGTGATGTAAGCAAAACTAATAACATAAAATTTAAATTTAAATTACGAATTTAATTTGGGGAAACGGAGAACTAGTCATTGATATTGTCCTATATTAGAATTATTAGGATTTTGAGAACTTATCATCAATCATATTAACATGCATTTAGATAGGTTGGTAAATAAGTGTAGCATGCATACGTGTCAGGAAAGCATCTATGTCCACTACATATATATTTTAAGGTAACACAAGAAATAATGGCAAGAGAAAACATTGATAAAATCTGTTCTGCTTGTCTGTTTGAAAGAGGGAACCATTTTGAAACTAGAATTACAAAATCAAATCTAAGTCAAGGTCTAGCAAAATCATCGATTCTTTGTATTAGGAAGAATTTATAGCAAGAAGTTACACAAGGTTATAGTAACAACTAGGCTACTCCTACTCATACTCCTACTCCTAAGTTATTTGATGATGGGGTACAATTTATATAACAGAATGGTACGATAGAGATGATATGTTTAAAAACCTTCTCAAGATACAATCTGATAATCATATGAGTCTATCCAAAATTACGTTACTCAGAGTCCTCGCCACGCCAGTAAGCAAGGCTGCGAATAACGATAGATTCCATAACTAGGGTATGCACCTCTACAATCATGTCGTCTGGAAATCTCGCTAAGCCGACTAGTATAACTGCGAGAATTTCCAAATCTCATAACCAAGATACGTACATCCGAAGCCAGGTCTCCATTTTTCTGCCACGTCAGCTAATATGGCTGCGATAAACTACAGGTTCCATAATCAATTAGATATTTTACCATCCCTGTATTCCCGTCAATATGTGTTATCAGAAAATATCGTAACTCAGGACTTAAAATTCATCTCGATAGGAAAATCAAAATCAACAACGATCCAACAAGGTCAAATTCAATAATCAAGGAGTGAGAGCGAACAAAACAAGGAAAAGGATTTCAAATTAAAGTTTAAATAAGATTCTCAAGGGTCGTCCCAGGAATCTTTCAAGGAATCCTAACTGTGATTGAGTACCCTAAAAAAAATATCCTAATCCTACTGCAGGCAGTAGTGATACTCTAGTTCGAATACTACTACATAAACTCGACCTGCATGGGCCACCACTAAAAACGTGTCACGACCCGCACCCTAGAGTAAGGGGACGAGAAGTGGGTA
The DNA here is from genome assembly GCA_029216955.1 of Iris pallida. Taxonomy (NCBI): domain Eukaryota; kingdom Viridiplantae; phylum Streptophyta; class Magnoliopsida; order Asparagales; family Iridaceae; genus Iris; species Iris pallida. The sequence continues at coordinate 124,025 of JANAVB010008852.1, read as the reverse complement.
CGTCCAGCCTACGCCACAGTGTCGACGGTAGAACGCTGTCCTAGGTCACAACATCTAACAAATAAAGGTAAATAAATAGTTATACTCCCCGAATGGGAGTGACATAACAGAATATATCTCAATCACATCTAAGGTAGAACATGAAAGGAAAGATAGATAAATATCCAGAAATGAAACACAGAGATATGATCCAGAATTCTAAGTGTCTAAATAAGTACATATCCAAATAAGTTCTGAGAAACTCAAAACAGTATCCAGAAAGATAAAAATATCCTAATCTAGGAAAGTATCATCAACTGCTAGTAGGTCCAAGCCACTTGTGATGTCTAATGCTGCACCAAGAGGGGTAGACACTAGAGCCTCATCATTTACTGTAAAATTTTCAACAGGTCCAGTCAGGACGAGAGCGAGCACTTATCTCTCAACAGTTCATAACAGGTTAGGAGTATAAATCATGCAATAGAGTAAAATACAGGAGGTGCTGAAAAGGAAGTACGAGTAAACATGAGATATTTGTAACTGAAAGTAAATACATGATAAGTAGAGACTGTAAGTGGCTAAGTGATTTAGAGTACAATATGGTTATGTAAACGGCTTAGGGACACATGAATACAAATAAGAGGCACATTTATACAGCTACTGGGGATAATGATCACATAACCAATTCTACTCACCCAGCCCCAATCAATACACAAGGATCCATTCAAGTTACGTTATAAGAACATGAATACATCTAAGGATACGTAAACTCATGTAATGAGTAGTACATGAGGCACGTGATAAAGCACATGAGAATATGTAAAAACATGAACTAGTACGAGTACAAGGAGTACCTGATGCACATGATAAAGTACATGAACATAAAATACCCGATGCACCCGTAGAGGGATAACATCTCAGGAAGGAATCCATATAGTACTATTCCGTGAAAATACGTGTCAGCGTCATGTAAAGTAATCTAGAGCAAGAATATAGTCCAGATAAGTATGAAAAGATCAGAGAATGTACTCGCCTGCTAACTGAATGTCCAAGACGAAAGTACTATTCGAGGAGTGGTGTCTGGCTTCTATTAGAATAGCACAAGTCACAACAAGTCCAGAATAGTAATAAGATGCACTACGATGCATACTACATGAATCTAGGTCAATCTAGACCAAAGTCAACTCTTGGTCAACTATGGTCAATCCTAGAAGTCAAACTAGGTCAACCAAGTCAAACCTAAGTCAAACTAGTCTATACTAGGCTAACAAGGTTATTCTAAGTCTAACAAGACTACACTAGTCTATTCTAGGCTCTAGACTGACACACAGACACTCACATAGGCCATAGGCTAAACCATGCCTAAAGCCAACCATAAATCACATCTACAAAGACTATTATATATCTAAATAATACACAAATTACAATATTAATATAATCTAATATAGGAATTCACACATTGATCTATTTTATAATATAACATAAAATTACACATTAGCCCATATGTTACTATACACATATCACCCACACATATATGAAATATATATACATTAGCACACACTCATATATATAGGAACCTATATATATATATATATATGTCTCGATTCATATATATGTATACATATGAAAAAGAGATACTACAAGAAATCCGGGTTTCCATGACAAGTAATTTGTGACAAGTGTAAAACTTGTCACTTAAATGGATATTTTTATGACAAATAAATTTTGTTGTCACTCATAGTTTGATTCTGTGACAACAGTGATTTTTCGTCACACAATTAAATCGTTTAGTGACCATGTTTTTATTAGTCGTCACTTAATGTTGTCACTGAAATAAAATTTAAATTTTAGACTTATGTCAAAGACAAATTATGTGTGGCAAGTGAAAATACTTGTCACTTAAGGTATTTTTATAGTTACAAAAAAATATTATTGTCACATAAAACTATTATCCACAAGATTTAAATTTTATTCATGTCACTTAAAAGTATCTTTTAGTTACCAAATAATTGTATGTCACACAAAAGTATTAGTCGCAAAGAAGAAATTTATTTCATGTAACAAAAACTTTAAGTAATTTAAAAAAGTTAAATAAACAAAATATCTATTGCAATGAAATATAGCATTGCTAAATATTTCAAAATAAAAAAATTTAGTACAAATTTTTTCTCGTTTTTGGATTAGGAGGCAAACCAAAAATATTTCCCGCAAAATCACAAAATTTGGAGACTCTGTTTAGTACAAAATCCCGAAATCCCCTTCCATTCCCAATACAAACAAACAACTTTCTCTCTCTCTCTCTCCTCTTTCTCTCTCTCTCCGCTCCACTGCTTCCCTCTATTTTCATTCTCCTCCTCTAGCCTTCTCTCCCAAAGCCTCCTACTCTTCCTCCTCCTCCTCCTTTTCATCCTCTCGACGACAACTATGCTCTCGACTTCGGCTCTCCTCCCGATCTGAAGTTCTCACTCCCTCTAAACATCGTCGATGCCTCTGACGCCTCCTCCCGACTCCGTCTTCTCCTCCCGACTCCCTTCGTTGCCTCCCGACGCCAGTGCCATCTCCGCTTGAGAGGTTTTTTTTTAATTTCTTCAAGTTCATTTCGTTTGAAATTTTTTAAATACATCAATTTAAGCCCTAAATTTCTGCATTAAATCATTTTAGGGCTTGGTTTGGAATCGATAGAGAGAAATTTAAGCTATAATAGAATTTAGGGTTTAGTCTGGAATCAATACAACATCGTCCTTCAAAGCACCACTGAGAAAAGAAGTATACATTTCCAATTTATTGTGTTTGTTTTGTTTTATTTTTTGCTTAGTTCAGTTCTTCATATTATGTACATGTTATGCCGGGTTATCTCAGGAGAACTATATAATAATGTTTTGTAATTGATTTTTTTATGTTTACACATGAAGATGCTAATGTTCGTTACATTTGTAGGTTTGGGTGGATCACTTCTGCCTCTCTTAAGCTTTGGTACATGCTCTATAACATTTCCACCATGTAGCAAAGACCCAGCCCCTCGAGGCTTTTGAGGGCTCCTAAGCTAGACCGGTGCTAGCAGCCAATAGTGAAGGAGCTCATCTTGGGTATATGCTCTATAATATTTCCACCTTGTAGCAAAGGAACAGCCCCTTGACCATTTGGTATTTTCAAAAGGAAATGCTTACTAGAATATTTTTTTTACATAAATATAAACACTATAAATATAATATTGTCTTGCTGGTACAATACGGTTCTGGAAGTAATTTTCTGATAGCGTTGTACTATATACTATTGTGATTTTTTGCATCTGAAATCATAATTTTCTATAGAAGAGATGCTAATAGTTATTTCCATCTAAATTGTAAAAATTCATCTTCAGGTTCGACATAACTTGGATCAGGCCAAAACAACGTTGGAAGCTTTGATTAAGGTATTATAATTGTAATGATGAACCTTCTTTTATATATTAAATGATGCAAAGTCCATGTATATGGTCCTTTGCTATACAACAAATATGTTTGCAAAGGGAAGAAAAGAAAAGAGAGGTAAGGGATTCTAGATCACCAATATTTCAAGATGTACTTTAAGGTGAGACCTTTAGCATGCTCTGTCTATATGTTTAAAGCAAAAAGCTTTGCGTGAAAATTTTCATCGAAAAACATGAAAAGTTGTCTTAAGAGTTAGATGTTAGCCCACAGGCCTAGCACATCTTTTGGGCTTTCTTTATTAGGCTTAGGGTTTACTCATGTATTATATATATATATATATATATATATATATATATATATATATATATATATATATATATATTATCCGCTTATCAATTGATGAAGTAAAAAAAGTAGACATTTTGCATTGTGAATTGTACAGTTAGGTCTTTTGAAACAGTCAGAGATATATTGATTCCTTCTCTACGTACATGCATAAATAGGTTTCCTTGTGTATTATGTCCTGAAGCTAAGTATTCTATTTGATATATGAATATATTATCTCTTGATGTTTCATAGTCCAACCCATTCTGCATATATAGGGGACTTATAATATCATACCCTTTTGAGGCTCCCGCCAATGCAAGGTTTAGATGTAAGCAGCCTTGCCTCCATTTTTATGTAGAGGTGGTTTGAACAACTCAACCATCACCCTCCTAGATGAATGCCAAATGACAATCACTACACTAAAACACATGTATTTTAACGGTCTAAACATGTTAGTAAAATTAATTCTAACGTGTTAATGTCGTGAGTATATTAGCGTGGGTAATATTACTAATTACCCTTCAAACGGCTCCTTGCTATTAGTATTTTAATTATTCTAACGGCTATAGCCGTTAGTATTATATTTTCTAACAGACATGTAAAAATCTATATAATGGAATAGTAACAAGATTTAACCGTTAGTATATTTGAAAAAAATGGAAAAATAATTAGAATTCTCCTTTAGTTTAAAACCTTTTTTTTCAAGTCCGTCAATTTACAATTTTCTCAATTCTCAAAAAAAAAAATATTGTTTCTAAAACGAACCATATTTATATATTGATAATCATTCATCATTACATATGAGGACGAGGACAATGACAATGTCCAACCAATCAACTTTATCTCTATTTTGCAGCCATATTTTTGTTCCCTGTTACTCAAAATCTTGAACCACTATAAGAGGATAAACTAGAAATGCCAGGGTTGACTTGAAACATGACACTTAAGAAACCATTGGAGATAGTTTTTTTTCTAGCAACTATGTCCATGAAGGTATATCACTTCTTCCGAGCCACCACAACAGTAATCCCACCAACGAAAAGTCCTAAAGTTGTGGCAGTTATGCCAATGCCAATCACTCCATCTGAGAATAATAAATGTTACTAATCCAGATTTAGCAAATGAAAAAGAATACGAAAACAAAATTATTACATAAACCGAACCAATGGGAAGAAACACCCAAAGTATATCTAGTCACCTTTGGCAACTTTGTCTTTCCACCACTTTCTTCAAAGATATGGCTTGTCTCCAATCTGGCACAATATAAAAAACCAATCAAGATAAAATACTATTCCTAAGGTATTATTTACATGGTGCAGTCTGTAAAATTAATCAAGGGTAGAAAAATTGATGGTAACAATATACCCTGGTGCTATCAACAAAACCAATCAATATTGTCACATGGTATGCTTTTCTAATGATGTTCCAATACTCATAGGAAGATTTCGATGCCGATACTAATTCCGATAGTGTGAACCTTGTCAAAGGACATAAATAAATAAAAAAATGTAGACCTTATACAAGTTCTCTACATACATTGGCACAATGATGTATACCTAGTAAGGCAACTGATATAAATCTCTTATGAAGTGTCACTTAACAAATATTAAAAACATTGGAGGATATATGGACAGAGTATTGCTTGATATATTGGAAAAAAGAATACCTGATGTGTTTGAAAAACTGGAGATGATGGATATGAAGTACCTGATAAAGAAGACGAAAAAAAAATCAACTGAGTTGACACCAAGTATAAAAATTGCTTCAAAGAAAATGAATAACATGGATTCAAAAAGTAAAAAACATATGAAGGCACACAAGATATATAAAAGGTCTTTCTCATTTCTTCAAATTATGGCTTTTCAGCAAGCTAAACATATCTCAGATAATTGTCTTGATCAGTGGACAACCTTACAGAAATGCAATGATCACTGTTGATGCAACAAAGTTAGCAAAATTGTATAGTTGATGAGTCGAGTAACATAAGCATCAGTCTTCTGGTTTCAAACATGTTAGATCAGCTCAATTGACTTTATAGCGAAACACATAAATATGTTATAGATAAAGATGAAACTATTTTCTAGTTGCGAACACGCAGTTGAGATGTAGAACATCTTATCCTATGATCCTATCATAAGAAAAAAATTGCAAAGTCCCATCATGTTGCTTGCCATATATTATTACCAAGTAAGCAGATGGCGGTGTCAAATTTTCCTCAACAACAATAGACATATATTGCTCACAAATTGTCAGCCCAAAGCATTAAGCTTGTCGAGTGAGAAGAGAATAGATGAACGGATCATCAAAAAAAGACGATCAGAAAACATAAAGGAAAGTATACTAAAACTAAGAAAACAAAATTCCTTTAAGGTAAGGCTAATATGACTTGTCCTTCTCCATGTCTGAAATTTAAACGTTAGTGTGCTACTTAAGGATTTAGCAAATTTAGGGCTTGATGACAGGGATCAAAGCTCCTCCATCTCTAACAACATTTAGGTAAATTAGCTCATGCTAATCTTATGTACTGAGATTGGTTTTCGATATCCTCGTCTTCATCACACCACAAATAAATTTTATTTTTGGTTTGGTTTTGGTCCATAGGGGAATCAACTAGTTTAGCACAAAGTAACCCAGTTTCATATAGCAAATCCATAGTATATAGAAGAGCAGCATCCATAACAATTAGAGGGTTTGCCTCGTATCATTAGTTACAAAATAATTTTGGGGATATACCTTGGTCTTATAATATTTTCAGATAGAAGAATATTGTCAATACAGAGGCCCTTGCAATGCTGTCAGAAGATTATCATCAACATAAACCATTAAAAAAATTTCAGACTCTGTATACATGATAAAATAGTTATAGAGTGAATACTTGGATAGAGTTGAGTGTTCACGCTAGCAACCAACGATGCCTTGTAGTGAACTACAGATCCACCCACCTGATATTATAGAGTGAATACTCACTGCCAAGTAACTCCCCAGGAGATATTTTAGAATGAATACCTACCGACAAGCAACTATAGGCACTAGAAGACCACACATTTGCATAGTAGATATTTAGAATGAATACCCACCGACATGCAACTATACTGGTTTTACGTAATACAGATGTCTTCCTACGTAGGCACTAGAAGCCCACACATTTGCATAATCTATGTTTATTGTTGGCAAGTTTTAGAACTCCATAATAAAGTTAAAATCACAAAAGTGGATGAAGATACGGATGATGCTCCTATAGATGTATCTTGAAATACTATGGAAAAGTGAAAGAGAAGGCATGTAATGTGACAAACACAAAAAAGAAGGTCATTTACAGGATACTGCAATAGGATTGTTATCGAAAAAGATGAAAGCAATATAGATTATCGAGGCTTCTTCTCCCGTGTCTGCTCAGGAACAAATTAGAAACTAAAAAACAATAGGCAAATTATCAATCAACAAATAGTAACTTTCTAAAATCATAAATGTAATATAGTGATTTTACACAAGCACCAATCCATGAAAGTAGTTATGTACTATGGCTCTAGATAGGATGTAGAATACAATAACCTAGAAAGATAGTTTGTAGAAATCTACCTTAATCAAGTTGATAATGATTGGGTTTCCGTATCTCTTTACAAGATTGCCGAAATGAAGCCGAGTGGCTTCTAGTTTTGGTCCTTATGCACTGAAATATAAGATAAAGTAATGTCAGACAAATATATTAAATAAACTAGTAGACTGTTTTCAAAAACACACATATTATATCAGGCTTGATATTCAGCCATCTTAAGGCAATCTTAAGGACATGATGAACAAACTTCCCCTGGAGTATGAGTCTTTTACATTGAGACACAGAAGCCCAGGATCTGGAACCTGCAGAGTTTGCAGCCACCACGTTTTACTCATCCTAGTGCTGCTATTTTGGCCTCGTCCTGCAGCTCTATTTCCCTCTTCATTATACCAAAACTTTGTATCTACCATTGACTCCGTAATTTCCTGCAAAAAAAAATAGATTCCAGTCCTCGAACATATCAACTAATAATAAAAATCTTCATTTCCTACAAAATCCTTATTCCATGGTAAATCAAGCTCATAGTTATAAAGTTTTCCTACGACCCTCATAGCTACAAAGTTTTCCCACAATCATCCATCCATGTCTTCATAGCATGTACTCTGAACAGAGACAATGAGTAAGTATCAGTATAAAGGATTTAGTATCAGTATCAGGTCATTATCAAGCTCAGATAATCAGTTGTATCGGGTCATTATCAAGCTCAGATAATCTATATTAGTATCAGTAATAGACGACTCTTATGCTACTGTATCAGGTGGAGTAATATATTATAGGTTCCAATATTCAGTAAGAGGCAGTAGTCAGTTAGCACTCTCAGATATCCATGAAATCACATAAATCTTCTAACTCGTCTCTTTCTATAAAAATTGTATGAAGTTCATGAATAGTGAACTGCATAATGCAACAAAACCATCCTACATAAATCTAATCATACACTTTGCATGTACAAGATACCAAAAGGGTTTCAACTTGATAAGCATATACCATAATCATAAGGAATTTACTTGTCATACTCGCTTTACTGCAGAAGATCCTAAACAGTTTGTCAACTAAACCAACTTAGGTACCAGACAATCAAGTTATGATTCAAGATGTCCCATCTAACGAAGACATAACCAAATTATTGTAAATATAGATATAAAAACAAAGAGGAGCAACCACACAAGCTCATATACAATTAGAGACAGTAGTTAGAGGCGGTCTATTGGTATAATTGGTGACAGTACCAGTATTGTGTCTGTATTGAACCTGACACAAACATGGCATTGTATACACGTTTGTGCATACAATATGTTCCATGTAAAAACTGTAATTTAACGTACAACACATAAGACTCTCAAAACTTTCAAAGATAACTTCAACATAAAAAAAAGATGACTAAGGTAAAAAAAATCAACAATAATAAACAGATACAAAATGTTGCAGTTAGGCTGATTCATAGGAGGTAAAGTAGAACCGTAAGCGTAAACCCAAATTTAAAACAACAAAGTATAGGAATAATTATTCAAAGAGAAGAGGTATGGCAATTGTCATACTTTGTTGCTGATTAAAGGGCTTCAATGCTGTTATACACTACAAATTTGCTGGAAAACATCAATGTTCAACCTCATGTTTGGATAATATACATTCATAATAGCCAAGCTTATATGAAGGGTTAAGATTTGCAATAACAGTAAAATTGAGGACCAACGGTCAATATAGACCAAACACATACCTCTTTCTTTTTTGTGTGAGGGCACCTTATAAGATGGCGCTAAAGATGTCGGGTGCAAATATATCCACCAACAACACTTTATGAGCTCACTTACCTACAAATAATATTAATAAGTAAGCAAGACGGGGTAGTGCTCACTCACATATAACCAAGATGAGGTCACTTACTTTCAAATATAAAAAATTAACAAATTTTATATGATTCCTACTTACACGTTGTTCCTGATCATTTATCGGCTCTTCAAAGAATTGTGGATTCAAAGGGAGTCCTTGGAATGTGCTAGTTCTACTCAAGTAAAAAATGATGAATAGATATGAAGGAGGTGAAAGGAGAGCAAGTCGGGAACTTGCCCTTCTTAACTCACTACTATAGTATTCAAACCAGAATCATAGTAATACATCTGATACATCATTCAAGCTTCTTTTTGGAGTTTTACTACTTTTAAATGTTTAGAACATAAGAAGATCATGCAAATTTTTTTTTTTTTTATATCTCAGATACATAATGCTATTGGGATGGCTTTGAAACTTGTTTTTAAAACTCTTTTATAAGTTTTATTCACATATGTTTTATCACCTCACATACATTTTATCACCAATTCATAATATCTGATATTCAGTTGCATGCAGTTATTGGTTGGATATAGTAAAGTATATGTTTGCACTGCTGCTTCAGTTTTTACTTGGAAGGTGAACTCTCACAATGATCTTATTGACAGGTCCAAATTCTGAGACCATCCAAGTTGACATTTTCATTACTATTATTCATGAAGCGATATTTTTCAATACTCTTAATTTCTAATCAGGAAAAGCGGAGGTTTTTGAGACCAACAATGGAATTTAGTAAAAGCAAACATATAATTTAGTAAAGCAAACATGAGGTAGTACTGTTACTTGGGACTTTTTTTCACCAAGTCAAGTCTCTTTCACATGGTGTAAAGGCTTGAGCTCGCCTTATGTGCAAAAAGTACGAATTTGGGAATATGAAATAAATTTTGGAAATTAAAGAGCATGTAAATAGTATGAAGTTCCTGTGAGTAATGCATAGAAAATCAAAATTTGAGACATTCAATTTGATGAGTAATTTTGATAAGGAAAATTGAATTTTGAGATAATAGACTAAATAAAACCAAATCCTTAGGGTTTCTTACTCACATCACATATCAAATTTGCCAATAGAAATGCAAAACCATACTGACATTTCCAAAAAATATGAACCTGAATAACCATATAGTGCTATCTTTCAATAGAATCAAAAACTTAAAGGAGTAGATTACTCATTACGAGCGTAGGACAATCGTCGACTCATTACGAGACCGTCATTACGTAGATGTTGCCTCCGAGGTTGTTGGATAGCTGATGAAACGCCACAGGTAGACGACTCACCTCAGTCAAAATTGGAGGGAAATTGGAGACTCACGACTCTGTTTGTGAATGAAAGAAAGAGAGAAGAATTGATGGTTGTGGGTATATAATAAAATTGAAGGTATTTTTGAATGAGAGAGAGAGAAGTGAACTGGAGGGACTTCTACCGCTAAGTAATTTTGGCTATGCGCCAGAATTTTCACCAATATTTAATGATTTGGGGGTGAAGGGGGGAGTATATTGGTAACAGGGTGTGCCCTATTTTAACAATAATTAATGATTTTTTTCTAGGGGGAGTATATTAGTAACGGACCATAGTAAATTATAACGGTTCTACTGAGTTCTTAATTTGTAATGTGTGAAGTCCGTTAGAAACTAATAAAATGACCCATTAGAAATTGGGTAATTTGGTGTAGTGAATACCTATAACATTTTTGGATAGCTAAACTATATGGTCTCTTGTTTTAAATATTCTTTACATGTTCCCAGCCTCTACCAACAAAACATAAGGATAAATGACCATCTCTTATACCGTTTAACTTCGACATAAAGATAATATATTTACTATTATAGAACAAGTAATAATTGGCCAGTTTTCCTTATTTTTGGTGTAGAGATAATTATAGCATTAGAAATTGGATTTGGTGTAGTGAATACCTATTACATTTTTGGATAGCTAAACTATATGGTCTCTCGTTTTAAATATTCTTTACATGTTCCCGGCCTCTACCAACAAAACATAAGGATAAATGACCATCTCTTGTACCATTTAACTTCCACATAAAGATAGTATATTTACTACTATAGAACAAGTGATAATTGGCCATTTTTCCTCTGATTAAGTACGATATAAAGACATTAACGACCACTATACTATGCATGATTTCTTTTTTACGTTTCCCATTTGGATAAAATGCACATCTGGTCCATTTGCATGTCTAGTTTCAGCATTATTTGTTTACTGATTAGCTTATCCAGGATAGTACTATCGACGGCAATACTGTTAGGGAGAAATAGAGTTGGAATACGAAAAAAAATATTGTACCATGATGCCTGCTAACAATACTAATTCTGAAGCAGATGTGAAGAACTTACCTACATAGGCATTTGTTCTTTGTGATAAATCTTCCTCTACCAGAATGTATTTGCACTTTGTCAATATTTTTCAGAAACTTCAATAGGTCACCAGACAGTTCTGAATATGATCCTTATTCCATTATTGTTCTTTTTCTTCACTATGCATGTTCTAATTGCCTGAAGATCATTCTCCCAAGGTTACTTCTTTAAACACATCCTACCTCAAGTTCTCCCAAGGTTATTTGTTAAATGTTGCATTCTCCTAATACCTTACTAGCGAACTGCTACATTTTATTCTCTCTGATCTTACTTTGTAAGAAAGGACCTCGGTGGGATCATAAGTGGCCATATACTCTACACATCCTTACATGGTAGATTGGTCCTCACTCTGACATTCAACAATGTTGAGGAGTAGATTAGTTATTTACTTTTATGCATTTACTATTAGTTTATATGCATGTTGATAATCAATTTGACTATTAGTTTTATTAAGGAAAATAATGCGAGAAATGTTGTTATGCTGTTATGGCCCGTTTAGCTCCCAAAACAAAGGTCAGCATATCTTACATACTTACTATCAGTTGCAATCCTATATTGCATAACAGGAATTTCAATATTTGACAATCATCTCTTTTTTTAGAAAAATGTTAATAGATAGTGATTTTCTTTTATTTTCTTCCCTCTACTGTAGAATGCTTGTTTATTCTTCTATACCCAGGTTCTGAGAGATGGAAACTGACAAGAGCAAGATGTTGCTATTCTAGTACCAGGAGACATTATCAACATTAATATTTTGTCGAGGGAGATCCTCTAAAATTGGCTAGGTAAATATTTTGTCTATAAATAACTTCTTTAACTTTTCTTTTGAGAAATTGTTAATCATCTCATCTTCATGCGCAGTCTGCTCTGACAAGTGAATCCCTTCCTATCACAAAGAAGATATAAAACAAAGTTTTCTCTAGTTTAACATGTAATCAAGGAGATGTTAAAGCTATTATAATTGCTAATAGTGTCTAGTCCTTGTTTAGGCGAACAACACATTTGGTTGATTCCAGTGGACTTGTTGAGCATTTCCACCAGGTAAACTTGGCTATTTACTTCATCAATTGGCAACACATGTATAACTTTTCTTTTCTACAATGTATCATTTCATTTTGAATGAATTTAAGCAAGAGATACATAATGATGCACAAAAATTTTAACAAGCCTAAGAAATGATGGTGTTTATAGCTGCATCCAGCTCTACACAATATTCTGATGCCTTCTACAAAACTTTTGGGTGTTGGTCCATAAATGCTCACTTGGCACCAGAGTGCTTTGCCTTGGTCTGAGCTTGAAGAGCATTGTCTGAGTTAAAAGACCTGCTGCATGACTTGCAGGTTACGGAGCCAGCAGATTTGTGACTTTGATGCTTTGACTTGTCACTATTTACCGGTGTCCTCGTAGCCTGTTTAACAGGGTATGGAGTTGCTATGTGAACCTTTCTTTCCATTGCCTTCTGTTTTCTCTCCAGCAGGGGATAAACCTACATTTTTTTCTCTGGCATAGGTGTGTTTGAAGCAAATTCAGCAGGCCTCTTCTTTCCACTTACTACAGCCTTCTTAGTACTTTTGTAAGAATTTAGCTTATTGCAGCTTCAATAGATTACATAAGTGAATCATGCTGCATTTGAGAAAGTTGTAAGATTTCATTGTCTTAGAATTAATGTAGTATTCAGTATTTGATTAAACCCTCATTCTATTTTATTTTGACATTTATGTTTCTTATGGTTTCTATTTTTTATATGTGCTAATTTTTGGCTATTGCAGACCAAAATTTTACCAGAGTTTGTCTTTTTTTATTAATGTTAGGAGGAAGAGATGGAGAGAAGTTTTTTGAAACGCATCCAGGTTGCTAAAGCTTGTTTCCTCTGGATATATGTTAGTATTTGATCTACTAATCAGTATACCAATTCTTACTAACAGATTTTTGTGTGTTTACAATGTATGGAAGAGATGATGATAATAATGATACCATAAGGAAGCAATTAAAGTTTTTCTTATGAGTAGACACCTTCAAAAGAAAATAATAGTTTTTGTACCTGCTGGGAAGGAAGTGTCAACTATCCTGGAGGCTCCAAAGAGGATTATCAGAAAATAATAGGAACACACTATTTTTGTGTATTACACTCAAAATTTAATTGTAAAGATATATTGAAGACTATATAAAATTGTTTATAAAAGCAATTTTGTTTTGATTATTGTTTGTGTAATTTACTTTTAATTGATTGACTTGTTTGCCGGATTAGCGTAGGAACGTCAAATGGTGTGTTCCAAATCTAAACCTAGGAACACCTAGCAAGTGTTCCAAATGAAAGGTTAGGAACGCCTAATATCTGTTCCAAATATTTGCAATGCCACTTTTAGGAACGGTTACTATGCATTCCTAAAAATAATAGGAACACATTTATACCGTTCCTAAATCTTTTTTTTTGTGTAGTATGTTCTTGTCTTTCAATGTATAATGACAATGACAAAAAAAATACTTGTGACAATATTGATTTGCCACAATATATATAAAGTGTACACTGCGGTGACAACATTTACCTTCACTAAACATATAAGTATATAGTGACAACAATAAAAGTGTTACTGCAAGTGTTTACAATGATGACATGTACTTGTCACTAAACATATATGTTTATTGTGATTACAATAAAAGTGTTACTAAAATTGTTTTGTGATATCAAATGTCGTCACGAAAATAATTTTTATTTTTTGGTCAAAAAATATTTATTTATTTTTAATTATCATAAAATGTTATTTGTGACAATATCGTGTGTCACTTATAATATTTTAAGTGATGCATTTGTTGTCAAAATTTTTTTACTATCACTGACAATATATTCTTGTCACAGTAGAGAACTTTCTGTGACAACGACTTTTGGTCATCACTTATACTTTTAGCTACTGAGGTATAGGCTACGAAAGTAAGTCGTCACTATACTCGTCATAGAAGATGTGTTGTGACGAGTTTCATAACTTCTGTGACAACGTTACATGTCACAGAAACCATATTTTCTTGTAGTGAGAGAGGGAGGACACATGAATATGTATCCAAGTGTATGTGTGTGTCCGTATCATGAGAATGAGGGGTCAACTCAAGTGTGTGATAGTGTCAATTAGTAAGAGTGTTCATGAAAGTGTGTGTGTGTTAAGAGGACAGTGAGGCAAATTACATAGGTGTGTGTGTAGAGGGTGTGTGGATAAATATGTGTGAAACATAACAGTGAAGGAAAAGCAAACAGTGGCATGGGCAAAACAGTGAGCAAGGTGTGTGCAACAGTGAAGTGGGGTGTCAACTCAAGTGTACAGTAAAGGGACAGTGAAGAACCCACTGTTTGCCATGAAATATAAAAGAACAGAACAATTATCGGAGGACTGGACTTTTACTTCACAATACAAACTCGCTTGTACAAAGAAAGCCTAGGGACGAAAACCTAGGTACAGCAATCTAAGTACAATTGTTTATTTTAGATTCTGGGGGTGACGATAGAGGCTCGGGAAAGCGACGGCCGCTCTGCCTTACTCCTTGGACGATCGGGTGCAGCCTTGGCTCTATAGAAAAACTGTTTGGCGTTGATAAAGAAATGCTCTCTCTTCAGGCTCTCTGGCTCTCTCTGTATATCTCTCTCTGTCTTTGTGTATGTCTCTATGTGCGTCTATCTCTCTATATCTCAGTCTCTCTGTATGTCTTTGTAAGGGAATGACACCTTGCTATTTACAAGAGTGGAGGCATCATTAGGGTTTACAATGATTGTCCTTTCTTGAAAGTCGATGGCTAAAGATCATTGGATCTGGGCCGTTCATCGAGATTTGAGCAATAAATGTGATTGCATCAAATATTTTGTGGGTAATTAATGCTGATTGACATAAGTCCTCCCGATTTGTCATGCCAACCTCGGATTCCTCGACACGTGTCTTTAATTGGCTTATTTGCAAATGATCTGATTTGATCCCAATATTTCGTTGGGATTTGTTGAAGGATTTTGATCAATCTAATGGGACGTGCCCTGCTATCATGCCACTTGTCGAGCCATTACAAAAATCTGAGCCGTAGGAAGGTTGCTTCTCATTGAGCCGCATAAGATTGGCCACGTGTCCAGGCTGCTTGAGAGTGGCCCCCTGACTATTTGGACCGTATGGTAATAATTTGAGCCGCATGAGTGTGGATGATCGCATGAGTGAACCGCATGGAGATAGTCCTCGTGAGCCGTATGGGGATTGTCTTCGTAAGCCGCATGGAGCTAGTCTTCGTGAGCCCCATGGGGCTAATCTTCGTGAGCCGTATGGGGCTAATCTTCGTGAGCCGCATAGGCTAATCTTTGTGAGCCGCATGGGGCTAATCTTCGTGAGTCGCATGGAGGAGCCTCCGCTTGGGCTGCATACAACTCTCTACGTGTCAAGGCCGCATGACAGTTTCTGACTCTCGGGGTATGGTGTCAGAGATTTTCATTGTTTTCCAAGGAGTCCGTCATTATAAGGGAACCATAATGATATCTTTGTGTCAGAACTGTTACTTCGTCAAAGCTGTCAGCCGTCAAGGCATTTAATGCAAAACGAGAGAGCTATTTGTAGGCCACGTGGCTTCTCTTTGAGCCGCATAGACGCTCGAGCCGCATGGATACTTGAGCCGCATGAACTCTCTGACCCATAGGGTGCTCTCTGGCCGCATGGATCTTTGTTTATTCTTTTTCATGCTTCTACAAGACCCCCTTCAAAGTTTTTAATTTACAAAATTGAAATACTTTGAATAAGAAGCATGGCCATGTATCAATTATCCTGGCCGCATATGATGTCCTGGCCGCATGGATGTCTCGGCCGTATGGATGGCTCGGCCGCATGGTTGTTTCGGCCGCATTGAGTCAATCAGCCGCAGGGACTTTCGGGCCGCATAGCTCCTTGCCACGTGTGCGCATCATTAATTGTCTCAAATTTGTTTTAGTGCCGCCTTTAGGGGAGATCCCAAGGGTCGGCTCATTAAATCTTTTGGATTTTATCCTCTGGGTGAATCTCCTTTATGAGAGAGGGGACAAAATTCGAGGAATCGGTTTCATCTTTTCCGAGGCGGTTATCAATCTACGTGTTCCCCCCTCTCTTGTCCTCCTATAAATAAGAGGAGTTTGAGAGAGAAGACTTCTTTACTTTCTCCTTTACTTCGAACTTTCCCTACTCCATTGTCATCTTCTTCTTTAATTGCCAATGGCTCCCAAGAAAACTATTGCCGCGAAGGGCAAGAAGGCGGCGTCTTCGTCGTCTGCGACGGCGAGGGTCAGGAAGACTGCCTCTACTTCAACCGTTGCCGCTCCTCCGTAGGCCATCGTGCCCGCTGCTCATCCTGACGTTCATCCTCCTATTGCTGGTAAGGACTTTATGTGGGTTTAAAGAACCCTAACTGCTACGGCTACGTCGCATGCTTTATGCACGAGCCTTTATTTTTATGTGAGCTGCATGTTCGTCCTACGGTCGAGCCGCATAAGAATAGCCATTGTGGCCGCATACGCGCTTTGCCAACAAAGCCGCATAAGCTATACTGAGCCGCATAGATTCACACACATTTGTTTGTTACGTGGTCCGTACGAACTTATCCGATCCCTTCGGGCCCTATGAAAGCACTGCCGCATGACCCTTCACTAAGTGGAACCGCATAAGTGTTCTTCTGAGCCGCATGAGGCTTCAGTAAGTTGGAGCCGCATAAGTGTTCTCCTGAGCCGCCTGAGGCTTCGTTAAGTTGTAGCTGCATAAGCTCGAACGTACCCATTAGTTCTTTTTTGTCCATCTTTTTTTTCTGTCTCCTTCTGAGTGAATTTGTCGGTTAATGCTGCTGGAGAACTCCTGGTAGGCAATGCCCAAGCTGCTCTAGGCTATAGGTACGACCATATAGTTCAGCATATGGCGGACCAGTTCCCGAATGACGAGCCTCCGGCGAGATTGAATGCCCTTAAGAATCAGTCTTTCTATTTTCTTAATGCTATGATGAACTCGGGGAAATTAGAAGGGGAATACTTGAAGCCCGCCTTCTTCTTTGGAGACGCCTTGACTGTGAAGAACAGTCATATTTTAGAGGTGTCAGAGAACTGGGTTTTATTTCTAACGAGATGGCGATCCGTATCCCCCAGATGGAGCATCACTTTCCTTTATCTTGGTTCAATATGCTCCCCTTGGACCGGAAGATGAAAGATTCTTTAACTCCTACCCGGAGTGGGATGTTCGTGGAAGACATCCATTATAACAACAGCCTGAAGTCAGTGTGCACGGGCAAGGTACATACCACCTGTTCTGTAATAGGATTGGCCCCGGGTACTTTCTTGAATGTGCCGGGTCCCAATTTCACGTTTTTTACAGCCGACACTTTTATGAACCAGCTCGCTCGGAAGGGCTCCTATCCCATTGGTCGGTTGATGCTCCCCAGCTGGATACATCCGATTTCCTCGTGGATCAATCTGTCTACGTGGATTTTGCGAAAATATGAGGCTTCTCTGTATAAGATTGGTCTTTACCATGTTATTCGAGGCACTAGCCATGGCTTGCCTTTAAACAAGAGATTGTTTATATCTCTGCTGGAGATGTATAATCGCCACACGGGAACCTTCTATACGCCCGTAGGGGAAATGGGGCTTGCGCTCCACGAAATGCATGCGATCTCCAAGCTTTCTTGGGGGGACGAAGCTTTTAAGGCATATATTCCCACGAACGAGGAGTTTGAAGAGTTGGAAAGGCTGCATCCAGGCTTCGTGGCTCTTTATCAAGAGATATTGTGCCATTATAGCACATGTCATCAAATAGCCAAAAAGGAGAACAGCTCGAAAGGGAATGCCCCTCATACCAAGGACTGGGTGCGCTATCTCTTCGTGACGGATGCCTCAGGTCAAGTTACTCCCCACCGTCCTCAGTCCCGGGAGGCGGTGAAAACGTAACGCCCCAGTCCCAAATTACGTAGGACTAGAACGCAATCATGCCAGCTGTATACATACGAAGTATATGGACCCTCGTATATATACATAAGCTGTAAATACAGTAACCAAGGTACTAAATCTCATCCACAAAGATAGATATGATATAAAAGTAACTATGAATTTGTCATGTACACAATAGTTGGGCGGAGACAAAGTCCACTACCAACCAAATTAAATATGGAAAAATATACAAGGTAAGAATTTAGCAAGCGAGAGCAATGGCGAGTCCAAGAGCAATCACCACGAAGAAATGAATGGCCTTAGCTAGAGCACCTGCAAGAAATCACGAAACACACACCTGGCGAGATAACCAGGTCCTCAGAGGGACGTAACAAGATACATCAACATGCCATATAAATACTGAATATAAAACATGCCACAATCAAAGAAAGTGACACGACACAAATAAGGTAAACTAACCGAACTAAAGTGAACATGCAGTTTGAGAAACAATCCTTCGACGCATGAGCCCTGGCTGTAATAGGATCGGCATAGTTCCCATATAGGGCACCAGGGGCCTACGTCCATAACGCCCGGGAAGCGTCAGAGGGCACCATGCAAGGGGCTACGTCCATAACGCTCTGGATAACGTCAGAGGGCACCTGGAGCCTGCGTCTCCGACGGAGCGCACAGGTAATAAGGGAAGTGCATAGAAGCCCATACGTCAGGTAATGTTCTCCCCACCCAATGTACCTGTCAAGTCACATCCATGACCATGTAACTCTACTAACTGCTAAGTCTTCTAACACGCCTCTATTAGCAGTTAGCCCTAACGCATGCGCATGGGGGATCAGCCCACACACAAGAACCTCTATATGTACTTATCTCACACATTCTCGTGGTACAACTGTGTCAAGGTATATGATATACACTACAGACGGTAGTCTCTTAACTCTAGGTTCATGTGCAACCAAAGGATAATAACAAAGTAAACTAATAATCACTGTGCATGTAGTAAATCAAGAACAAAAATGAACAGTGATATATAAATAAATGCAGACTGAATATAAACAGTATAATGGCAAGGTATCTTGCCTGCGGTGCGAGAAAGGCAAATCCAAGAGTAGCAAGTGTCAGCACCAAAACTCACAAATCACAGATGACTCCAGACGCTGAAACAAACATCAAAAATGATCTCGGTGAAGAAGATATACCTAGAAAACGCCTGTCCAAAAGTCAAATTCTGGAACAGGGGTAAAATCGTAATTTCGGGTCAAAACGATATCCGCCGTTGGACCCATTTTGCACCGAAATGCGTGCCAGAACCTACGGTCTCTAAAATCGTCAAACTACATGTCTACGAATTTGTTTTGACGAGACGAACCCAACGGTATGTCCAATTTTGGATTCCGGTGGGCCGTGCACAAAATCGCCCGTTGAGTGGGATTGTGGGCCCGCCAAAATAGCGTCCCGATCAACGGTCTCAGAATCGGACCAAACTTGGCATACAGGACCAGAAAAATATTTCGAGTCCAATGGCGCAAGTTTCGTCGCGATTTGACGACTTTACACACAGTTATGGACAAATTTGCAAAACGTCGATACGGGGGTATCTTGACGGATACGCGTTGATTTCGTCGCGCACACGCAACGAAATCGAGTCCCGTCAGTTCCCACATGTCGGTAACATCCATACGCGCCTTTCGATGCGTATAGTGCACGACCACGTCGCCCGATTTGTCGGGGCGTACGTCGTATCGCGGAAATTTTCTGAAATTAACACTTTAGAAAACAGTTTTTCGCCCAACTTTAAAATCAGTTTATTTCTTACACGTTAATCGAAACAATGATCCAGAAGATGCGTTGTGATCTTGGTTATGTTGTCTTCACATGTGTTTAATTAGTTTCTATAGTATATTAATGTACAACAAGAAAATTGGCCGACAAGTTGGTGTTTTGAAACAGTTTTTAATAATTCAGAAAAGTGGTTTTTCTCCAACTTCGTCTCGATTTTTCGAGCAAGTTGTATGGCCATGTCAAAATCCACCTGGAGGATCTTGAAGAGGGTCAAATCTACTTTCCAGAACATTTTACGGATCGGAAATCGGAGTTACAAGCAAAAAGTTATGTCGTAGGGAAGTCGGGTACCTTGAGTGGAAAAACTGCTCCGTGGGTGACGCGGGGCTGACTTCCGATGCTCCGTTCGTCGTGCACACAACTCCGTTGCTGGTGAAACGAACTCATAGGCGAAGAGGGTATATTCTGCTAAAATTTTCGTTTTGGAAGTCTAGGGTTTTGAGGTCTAGAGAAAAAGTTATATTTATAGCAAGTTGGGGGCAAACCTAGTATTACTAGGATTAATAATAATATACCAACCCATGACCCACGGGTTGGGTTCACGTTAATCTGCTGCTTTAGCAGCTTGAGCGTGGGGGAGGGCCCGCCCACCTAAGTTGGGGGGGCGTTGACTTACTTTATTTATTTATTATATTTTTTTTTTCGTTTTCTTTTCTTTTCTAAACTAACAGTTTACATTTATATATATATATATATTTAGGCTAGAAAAATTCTTAAAAATTTACAAATAATTCCTAAAAATCCTAAAATTTGTAAATACGTATAAACATTTTTATAATCATTGCAGATAATATCTAGTAGCACTTAAAATATTATGCACCCAATCATACATGTTATATATATTTATATATATAAATACACACATATATACCAATACCTTTTTAATGCTAAATAATATAGCAAAAATAATTTTTAAAGCACTAAAATAAATAAAAAATATTGGGAGTTTACATCCTACCCAACTTAAAGAAAATTTCGTCCTCGAAATTAAACTATGGTCGGGGGATCAAATGCAATGCAAGGAAATATAACAACACTTAAAATTTAACACATACCTTCATCTTCGAACAGATGCGGGTAGCGGTTTCGGATGTCGTCCTCGCGCTCCGAAGTAGACTCCCCTGGCGAGTGATGCTTCCATGTCACGCGAACCAATGGAATAGATTGATTCCGCAACACCTTCACTCGGCGATCGAGGATACCTACTGGTTGCTCTTCGTACGACAAACTTGGTCCGACAGTGATCTCGGAGTGATCAAGCACATGATTGCTGTCCGCCACGTACCTCCTCAACTGAGATACATGGAATACGTCATGCACTCCCTCTAGCGACGGTGGCAATGCCAATCTGTAGGCAACCTCTCCAACACGTTCCAAGACATCGAAAGGGCCGATGTACCTTGGACTCAACTTGCCACGTCCTCCGAATCGAATCGTGTATCTAGTGGGGGATATCTTCAAGAACACATGGTCGCCCTCTTTGAACTCCAAAGGTCGACGACGATTATCTGCCCACTGCGTTTGACGATCCTGCGCTGCTCGCAGGTGGTCCTGAATTTTCTTCACTGTCTCCACTGTGCTCAAGACCAACTCGGGACCCAATAGCTGTCGCTCTCCTATATCGCTCCAACAAATAGGTGACCGACACTTCCTACCATACCATGCTCCAAACGGAGCCATCGGAATGCTCGCTTGATAGCTATTGTTGTAGGAAAACTCAACAAGACGGAGATGGTCCTCCCACGTACCGCCAAAGTCAAGCATGCATGCTCTCAACATATCCTCTAGTGTCTGAATGGTACGCTCTGACTGGCCGTCTGTCTGCGGATGGTATGGTGTGCTAAACTTCAATCGGGTGCCCAAACTCTCTTGCATGCTCCTCCAAAAATGTGGGATAAATCTCGAGTCGCGGTCTGACACAATACTAACAGGCACACCGTGAAATCTCACGATCTGCTCCATATACATCTCTGCCAATACCTCTGTCGACTGGCCCACTCTAAAAGGTAAGAAATGGCAGACTTTATAAGTCTAACAACAATCACCCACACTGCGTCACGTCCCCTAGGACTCCGAGGAACCTGTGATGAAATCCATGGTAATGTGCTCCCACTTCCACTCAGGAATGGGTAGCGACTGTAATAATCCGGCCGTCCTCTGGTGCTCCGCCTTTACTTGTTGACATACTAAGCACTTGGCAACGAAACGAGCTATCTCTCGCTTCATTCCGTGCCACCAATAATACTGTCGTAAGTTGCGGTACATCTTGTTTCCTCCGGGGTGAATAAAGTAAGTCGAACTGTGAGCCTCTGCCATCAGCTCCTGTCGTAGCTCTCCATTGGGAACATAAACTAGACATTTGGGAGGTATGGTTCCTTGAGAGAAAACTGGATACTAATCATCTAGGTTGAGAGTTAGATTTAAGTGAACAATGAGAATCATTCTCGAGTGCTCCAGAATAATTGGGAGGGCCCGATAACAATTCTAGAGTTGAAGAATGAGGGGTAGTTTACGGTGAGGATTCAGCCACATGAGTCGGTCGGTGACTATCTACATTTGTGTGTAAATGTTTGATAGGGCAACCAGAGATGATACCTTGAGTTTATCTTAGCAAGTTCAGTGCATTGTCTTTCCAAAATGAGTAAAAGACAAGAACAACAAGGTTTCAAAGACGGTGTTATATATTGAGTACGAATTACGGGGTTTATAGGCGGCAAAAATAATTCAAAAGAGAATTGTCAAGGCGGTCGCAGATGAGACTCTAAGGCAAGTTTAACTATTTCTCCATCGGCATAGAATAAGATATAATAAGCGAACCAAAGTGCAATAGGTTGATCAGACCATCATGCACCGGTTCTGATTAGACATTATTTTTAGTGGGTGCACCCAATAAAATATGTCATGATCAAGCTTTGATAATGAAATAAGCTTGCAAAACTGAAGCCACATTAGCAGCATGAGATAGTCAAAATATGAGCAAGGAAGGTACTGATGTAGGAATTTTAAATAGTCCAAGATCTTTTAAAATCGAGTCTTGTCCGAAGTGTGGGCCTATACATTTGTCCTAGTGTTTTTTCATCTACGGCTGGGTAGACTTGATAAGGTAGGGTCCTCTGAATTTATAGTCTAAGTGAACTTACCAATGTGGTTCATGAGGAAAAAGGTTTGCTAGGTGGTGGGGTATTCTACCCAACTTACAAGAGTTAAACTAATAGTATCATAAGACAATGGGTCAAGCAATCAAGATAAAGTACAAATTTAAGCATTTAAGGAATTATGTAGAACAAATCACATATCGGGTCGAAAGAATTGAGTCGAGGTTGAATCCCTATCCATGGTTGAAAATATATTGGTATCATGGTAAGGATTATAGTTTGGCCATTTCGACCAGAAAGTCATACCAAGAAAATAGAGGACAAGGAGACGTGTTTTAGTGGGACATGATATATCTACATGAAGGTGGGCTTGTCTAGGTCTTACATATAAAATTTGTTGGAAGAAAAAGTCTAGTGTTGTGCTCCAAATATCCAAGTCACGGTAAGGGACGCCAAAAGATCTAAAATAGAAAGTGGGAGTTCATGAGGTGATAATAATGCTCCAAAAAATAAAGGAGATCAAGTTAAAGCGTGAAATAAAATTAATTAAAGAATCTATTAAAATTAATTTAGAAACACAATTTCGGAGAGAAGATAGTCTTATAGATGAATACAATTAAGGAACCATTAAATCATTATTCAAATTGTAACTGGGTTAGAAGGTTACCATAGAAGATCGAGATTCGAGGGAAAATCGAGCAAGTAAAGATTGAGATACAATATAGTTTGGTAGATGACTAGCAACACTTGTGTATATACTACTATCATGGTCATGAGTGACATGGCAATTAGTGTGGAGTAGATCTGTTCTAATTAGAGTTATCTTGATGGCCTACTATTTAAAATTTAACTCCAGTTTTCTCCAAAAATTTTCAAAAATAAACCACCCAAAATTTGTATTCGCTCTAAGCCGTTCAAATTCATCATAAATTTTTTTTTTTAATCACTTCATAAATCTCAAAGCAAAATTTATCACGTTACTGCTAACATCGTTTAAATTCAACTATTTAATTAAAGAGTTTATAATTTACGAATTCATAAAATTTCACAATCAATCAAAATTTTAACACTCTAAAATTTTCAATAACTCATAATAAAACTCTTAGCATATTAAAAGAAATCTCAAAAATTAAGCTCAATGCTCTTATAGATATTAACTTCTATTCATACTAAGTCATACCAACATAATCAACTTTTAAATGGTAACTTCCTTTAATAAATCAAAAAAAAAAAATTTCCATCACACCCTTCGAAATTTTCCAAAAATTTAATATTAGCAGTCCCACATTAAACTAAATTTTTAAATAATCTTATCAGTCAATACCTTTTTTTTTCTTTTTAACCAAAAATCTAAATATATTTGTAAACCCTCAACCATAGGACACCATTTAAAATAAAGAAAAATTCTCGAAATCGTTTTCATAACTTTCAAATATTTTAAACCAAAATTCACCGTCAAACTTCCACTTAAAATTCAAAATTTACTAAACACGAAAATCGCAAGTCGTACAACTCAATTTAAATAATTTCTACGGCCATTTTTAAAGATGAGATCATTCTCAAACCAAATTGATAATCGTGCAAAGGTGTATAACTGTATTCCAATAAATCATAAATATCACAACCCGAAATCAATTCAATTTTATATTTGTTTAAAGATGTATATCTATCACCCAAAACTAAATATCACAACTCGAAAAGCAAATCAATTTTATACTTACGCCAGGATGTATAACTATAACTCAGTAAATCTTAAATATCAAATCTCAAAAAGCCAATCAATTTCTTAAATCAATGGTAATAAGAATCTAGCTATATTATTTATTTATTTATTTCCTGCAGTATCAATCCTATGGTGTTTACTATTTAGAAAATTCAAGATTAAAACCTTCCTTGGTAGTATCCTACTTTACAAATTACTAATCATCAAATTACACAAAAACCTTTTTAACTCAATTAGAATCTTAAATGTATTCCAATATGCCAATATAACCATTCCAGCCATGTGTTTGACCTATGAGCGTATACTAGTGTAGTCATCTTCCTAGTTGACACTAAGCACGAAAATAAGAATCGACGGTAGAAAGGAATCAAGCAAGATGCAATTCAAGGAAGTCGAACGAGAGTTCGGAATTTGAAGCCAAGGGAAGAGGTCAAGATGTATGAATGAGATTCCTATAATTCTAATCCTATGTTGCAGGTTCACATCGGTACAGCAACGTAACCGAAGTGACAAACTCGACCTGCATGGGCCACCACAAAAACATGTAACGCCCCAGTCCCAAATTACGTAGGACTAGAACGCAATCATGCCAGCTGTATACATACGAAGTATATGGACCCTCGTATATATACATAAGCTGTAAATGCAGTAACCAAGGTACTAAATCTCATCCACAAAGATAGATATGATATAAAAGTAACTATGAATTTGTCATGTACACAATAGTTGGGCGGAGACAAAGTCCACTACCAACCAAATTAAATATGGAAAAATATACAAGGTAAGAATTTAGCAAGCGAGAGCAATGGCGAGTCCAAGAGCAATCACCACGAAGAAATGAATGGCCTTAGCTAGAGCACCTGCAAGAAATCACGAAACACACACCTGGCGAGATAACCAGGTCCTCAGAGGGACGTAACAAGATACATCAACATGCCATATAAATACTGAATATAAAACATGCCACAATCAAAGAAAGTGACACGACACAAATAAGGTAAACTAACCGAACTAGAGTGAACATACAGTTTGAGAAACAATCCTTCGACGCATGAGCCCTGGCTGTAAATAGGATCGGTATAGTTCCCATATAGGGCACCAGGGGCCTACGTCCATAACGCCCGGGAAGCGTCAGAGGGCACCATGCAAGGGGCTACGTCCATAACGCTCTGGATAACGTCAGAGGGCACCTGGAGTCCTGCAGTCTCCGGCGGAGCGCACAGGTAATAAGGGAAGTGCATAGAAGCCCATACGTCAGGTAATGTTCTTCCCACCCAATGTACCTGTCAAGTCACATCCATGACCATGTAACTCTACTAACTGCTAAGTCTTCTAACACGCCTCTATTAGCAGTTAGCCCTAACGCATGTGCATGGGGGATCAGCCCACACACAAGAACCTCTATATGTACTTATCTCACACATTCTCGTGGTACAACTGTGTCAAGGTATATGATATACACTACAGACGGTAGTCTCTTAACTCTAGGTTCATATGCAACCAAAGGATAATAACAAAGTAAACTAATAATCACTCTGCATGTAGTAAATCAAGAACAAAAATGAACAGTGATATATAAATAAATGCAGACTGAATATAAACAGTATAATGGCAAGGTATCTTGCCTGCGGTGCGAGAAAGGCAAATCCAAGAGTAGCAAGTGTCAGCACCAAAACTCACAAATCACAGATGACTCCAGACGCTGAAACAAACATCAAAAATGATCTCGGTGAAGAAGATATACCTAGAAAACGCCTGTCCAAAAGTCAAATTCTGGAACAGGGGTAAAATCGTAATTTCGGGTCAAAACGATATCCGCCGTTGGACCCATTTTGCACCGAAATGCGTGCCAGAACCTACGGTCTCTAAAATCGTCAAACTATATGTCTACGAATTTGTTTTGACGAGACGAACCCAACGGTATGTCCAATTTTGGATTCCGGTGGGCCGTGCACAAAATCGCCCATTGAGTGGGATTGTGGGCCCGCCAAAATAGCGTCCCGATCAACGGTCTCAGAATCGGACCAAACTTGGCATACAGGACCAGAAAAATATTTCGAGTCCAATGGCGCAAGTTTCGTCACGATTTGACGACTTTACACACAGTTATGGACAAATTTGCAAAACGTCGATACGGGGGTATCTTGACGGATACGCGTTGATTTCGTCGCGCACACGCAACGAAATCGAGTCCCGTCAGTTCCCACATGTCGGTAACATCCATACGCGCCTTTCGATGCATATAGTGCACGACCACGTCGTCCGATTTGTCGGGGCGTACGTCGTATCGCGAAAATTTTCTGAAATTAACACTTTAGAAAACAGTTTTTCGCCCAACTTTAAAATCAGTTTATTTCTTACACGTTAATCAAAACAATGATCCAGAAGATGCGTTGTGATCTTGGTTATGTTGTCTTCACATGTGTTTAATTAGTTTCTATAGTATATTAATGTACAACAAGAAAATTGGCCGACAAGTTGGTGTTTTGAAAATAGTTTTTAATAATTCAGAAAAGTGGTTTTTCTCCAACTTCGTCTCGATTTTTCGAGCAAGTTGTATGGCCATGTCAAAATCCACCTGGAGGATCTTGAAGAGGGTCAAATCTACTTTCCAGAACATTTTACGGATCGGAAATCGGAGTTACAAGCAAAAAGTTATGTCGTAGGGAAGTCGGGTACCTTGAGTGGAAAAACTGCTCCGTAGGTGACGCGGGGCTGACTTCCGATGCTCCGTTCGTCGTGCACACAACTCCGTTGCTGGTGAAACGAACTCATAGGCGAAGAGGGTATATTCTGCTAAAATTTTCGTTTTGGAAGTCTAGGGTTTTGAGGTCTAGAGAAAAAGTTATATTTATAGCAAGTTGGGGGCAAACCTAGTATTACTAGGATTAATAATAATATACCAACCCATGACCCACGGGTTGGGTTCACGTTAATCTGCTGCTTTAGCAGCTTGAGCGTGGGGGAGGGCCCGCCCACCTAAGTTGGGGGGGCGTTGACTTACTTTATTTATTTATTATATTTTTTTTTCGTTTTCTTTTCTTTTCTAAACTAACAGTTTACATATATATATATATATATATATATATATATATATATATATATTTAGGCTAGAAAAATTCTTAAAAATTTACAAATAATTCCTAAAAATCCTAAAATTTGTAAATACGTATAAACATTTTTATAATCATTGCAGATAATATCTAGTAGCACTTAAAATATTATGCACCCAATCATACATGTTATATATATTTATATATATAAATACACACATATATACCAATACCTTTTTAATGCTAAATAATATAGCAAAAATAATTTTTAAAGCACTAAAATAAATAAAAAAATATTGGGAGTTTACAGAAAACCTTAGTGTCGTCAGCTAAGTGGGTGACCACTTCTAGTGACTGGTTCGGGAGTCAGACTGACTCTTTCGGTTATTTTTATCAGGACACCCACGAGTTGTCAGAGAAGGCGCTCCTGGCAGGATTCTTAATGATATGGCTGTAAAACTGTGTAGTCTCGGGCGGAGCAGGTTCCATCGAGAGGATCAGTCGCAATTTCAACCTTTCGGCTGTGAAGTTAGTCTTGCGAGTTCGGCTAGCTCTCCTTCCGGCCATGGTGTGCAGCATACACCGTGGCCTTCGTACTTTCACATCCAAGGTTATTGCTCGCGATGTGACGAAAGATTTTGAACGGACCGAGCTGCCCTATCATTATTTGATAGGGTGGCTGTTGATGCATTATCCGTCTTTGATGAGACCGGGCTCTGAAGACGGCGTAACTGATGACGACGCTTTTATCTTCCGCTATCGTAATGAGTCTTGGGAATTCGAGACCATGCGGGCTTGTCGGATGGCACTGGCGAGGGCAGACATGTATAATATTTTCGTATCTGTCCCTCATTTTACTGATGAGGAAATAACGACTGTCCATCTTGACGGTATTGGGCCCCCTCAACTTCTGGACGACCAGATGCTTCTGTGGCTGCAAAATATCCGCCCCGCTCATCTGGTGTATCGCAACCGTAACACTGTCTTTTTGGAGCCCCATCTGCCTAGCAGGTTCGCCCGACAATTTGGATATAGTCAGCTTTTTCTAGACAGCCCCAGCTCTTTTCTGGGCTTTAAAGGTAGCCTTCTAGACGGTATCCGGGCCTGGCATTACTATGACACATTCCATACCCGTACCATTTTTTCTGTTCCCGCTATCAAGGCGTCAGTAGATATCTTGTATATGGCGGCTCTGTACCACGTCATGGCGAACAAGCCCCCTGTCGGTTTTAATCCAGTACCAGTTTTATCGTTGGTACCGGCCTGGGTGATGGTTTCCAAGGGGCCCAGACAAGGAAGAGGCAGAACAGAGACGAGGTGCCGGATTCGGACTCCGATGCTGCAGATGATGAAGGCGACGAGCCTGATGGAGATGACTCTTCCTTTTCGGTGGCAGATGTAGGGGCGGATCAGTCGCCTGTTCTGCCAGATGAGATGGTGGTTGATCAGCTATCCGTTGCACCCGACCCTACACGAAAGCGTAGCAGGCAACTTTCTTCTGTCGGCGGTATTTTTTGCTCTCCGAAACTGGCTGCGACTAGACACCGTAGGCTAACTATTAAGAAAAGAGGCGAAGAAATTGACCCCGCATCAGAGGTAAATAAGTTACTACCGATTCTTCCTTTCTTCTAGCTTTGATTTTGTCACGACCCGAACCCGCTTTTCGGATACGAGACGTGTCCAAGCCAGCCTACACCGCAGAGTCGGCGGTAGAACGCTGTCAAGCCCACAATAAATAAATGCTAAAATTTCACAAAATAACAACTTTATTGCTCATTCACATTTCTAAATTTGTTACAATAATTATATTGGAAAGAAACTACAATGTTCTTATATCTTAAATAAAAATAATACCACTGCTATCTATTTCTATGTTTGGCCTGCAGTTACTCCCGAATCTCCCATAGCTAACTGAATCCGCGGCTAACCTAAAAAATGTTGGTTTCCAGTCAGGAATGGAACAAGTACACAAACCGACGGTGTAATGCCTGTGGCTCGTATTACGTATTTCTGGAATACGTGTACGTATTTATTCTTGTATTGCATGATTTTCTTGCTTAATTTCCTCCCTGGGCTTGGTTATTTCTTGGTTTTGGTTGGCTTGGTTCGGTTTGGGATTGCTCTTGGTTCATCATGAACCAAGGGGTGAACCCCCTACCTGCCACCACCACTACCATTTATTAACCCTTCTCCTTTCTCTCTCTTCATTTATCATCTTCTCCACCATTACTTCCTTACCTACCAGAGAGAGGGAGAGAGAGGTCTAGGCAAGTGCAACTTGCTTCATGGAGGAACTCAAATTTTTTTGCTTCATTCTCTTTCTTATAGCATTTTAACTTACTTTAGAACTTGGCATTTTCACTTTCCATGGCTAGATTCTTCTAGATCTTAGTTTACTTTATTTTCAGATTTCTTGGGTTTTGATCTACTTAATCCTGTTATTTATGAGTTTTGAGGGATCTATGTTGTAGAGAATCTCGTTCTACCCCATTTTGACCTATGGAAGTTCGAATTTGGACTTCGGATGAAGGTTTCATGGAGCTTGGAAGCATGGATTCTTGGTGTTCTTCTTCTCGAAAGCTTGGAGAAGAAGAACAGTGCTAGACTTGACCGTATTTTTATGCGGCAAGTGATTCCGAGCCGCATGAGTCTTCGTACGACAGTCCTGGCCGCATGGGCTTGACTTGACCGCATGAACATTTCGTACGACAAGTTCTCTCTTAGCCGCATGACTGTCTGGATCCCCGAGCCGCATAGGCCCTAATCCTCGAGCCGCATGAGAACCCCCAGACCCAGCCGCATGGACTTCTTAGTCCGGGTCGCATGACCCTGATTAATCCCAGCCGCATATGCATCCTTTATTTTCTAGCTGCATGGGCTTCTACTGAACCGCATGTGCCCTCGTCCCCCTGAGCCGCATGCGCCCCTCTTCTCTTGGCTGCATGGATTCCAGTGACCCTGGCCGCATGCGCTCACCTAATTGAGCCGCATGTGTCTTTCCCTTCCCTTGGCCGCATGAGAACCCTTCTTCTGCGAGCCGCATGGGTCCTTAGTTCTCCCGACCCGCATGAATCTCTCCCCAGCCGCATGAACCCGACTCCTTCCCCAGCCGCATGAGATCTATCCTGGCCGTATGTGCCTTAGCCGCATGGCTCTTCTATAGCCCTGTATATTGATATTTTATTAGATATTTAAACGTCCATTTTATATCCTTACGTCTTTTGTCCTGAACTTGGAAATCATGAATTCTTTTGATATGTTTGGAATTGATAATTGAGCATGACGTGATAGTGACCCGTAGTGGTACACTCCTGACATAATAACCTGACAAGACCTGATAGTGGCCCGTCGTGGCGCACTCTTGACCAGTATACTTAACATGATAAACCCGACATGATATAACTGATAAGCTGTTGCGACGGCTACCTGACATGACATAACCTGTATAATTAATCCTGGACACCGTAGGCGATTGTGCTTGTACAAATAATCCAGTCCTGTCTTGCATCATGTCTAGGAGGGGACTCCTGAGTACTACGGTCAGGTGTACCTACTGAAATTGATTAAGGCTAATAACTAGATTAATACATTAGTCATGAAGAGATCTCCCAGCTACAGGCAATCCCGTTACCTGGGCATGCCTTGGGATCTGTAGCCTGCCGTCGAGTAGGGCACATTTCCAGCACACTGTCATACGTTGCACCCTTCAAGCTACCTAAGGGTACATTCGTTTCCTGGACGATGTACACACCTGAATTCAACTCTAAATCCTTCAACCCTGGTAACCTAGATGGTCTGCTGGGCTTGTGGCTGTGGAGTAATCTTACTCCATCTTGCTAGTAACTAGGCCTGTGATAACCCTAGTTAGTTCAAGTATCAAGCCATAATTCTTGCTTGGCCGTGAAGTGATTGGATGGAGTCTAACCAGTCTAGTCTTGCCCTGATCCTGTTCCAGATTATTGAATTACCAGAGTGCTTGTATTTATTTTACCGATAAATGGTGAGAATTCCAAGTTCTGTTCAGACGAAGGATTACAACCCCGATCCTTGTTTGGTTTACGGGTTGTAACCTGGTTATCTGAATAGTTCCATGGTTATCTTGTCGTATATCATCCTGATGTATTTTCTTTATTTCTAGTTCTTACTTTTATTTATATCTTGTGCTGATTGCTGGTTTTAGTTCCTAAGTGAAGCTTCCTTTGTGGCACTTGCTCTTTCTGGGGTCTGACCCAGCTGGTTTTGTGTGGCCAGATTTCGGAGCAGCTCTAGAGGATCTACCGACCTTCCAGCCAGATGGTGGCCACTAGACGGAACCCTGGCAACGAGTGGGTTATTTTTGGCTCTTCCACCCTATTGTAAAAATATTCTTTTGAGGCGTTTAGCCGACGAGCACCTGTTTAGCTCGATTGTACTTATTTGCTGTCTTCCTATGGGCTGTAACATGATTAACAGATCCTAGGGTTGATCATGTATGACTAAACTCTTGCTAGTCCTAACATTTTGTAACGACTAGCTTCATGATCAGCTGAATATGTAATATTTGGGACGCCTTATTATTGTATATTTAATGATCATACATCTTGTAATATTTACTTATTTGCTTGTGATTGAGACACTAGGCTTGTTCATGACCTTAAGAGACTGTTGGCTTGTAGATAAACCCTCATGTATCTAGACAGCCGTGACCGTATAGCAAGATGGATCCTATTTCATATACGTAGCTGGCTATGTCTACCCCCGCTCTCCAGTATTCTGGTTCTGGGACGTGACAGACGGCAATGCAAAAACACAATAGAATCGACAAGATATGAAAATAACATATGAGATATCAAAACTGGAAGATAACTGATGACATAGCACGATAGAGAATGAAAATAAGGAAAAACTAATAAAAGACATCTATCTAGGTGGTGTGAAATATCTGTTTCGACATGTGAACGGCTAGGGGGTAAGTACCCTTTTTGTGCACTGGGAGTGCGGGTAGTGGATCAAGAGGGAGGATCTCTTCCAGGAAGAAAGTTCAGAGGTATGATCATACATGACTTACTATCTGAAAGAGTGACCGGAATGTGAGTTCAGAGGTACCAGCGGGTACATGACTCGATAATCTGGAATGTTGTGAAAATGAGTTCAGCGGCACCAGCGGGTACATAACTTGATAATCTGGAATGTTATGGATGTGAGTTCAGCGGCACCAGCGGGTGCATGACTCGATAATCTGGAATGAGTGGTTGTGAGTTCAGCGTCACCAGCGGATACATGACTCGATAATCTGGAATTTTGTGGTTGTGAGTTCAGCGGTACCAGCGGGTACATGACTCAGTGATCTGGAATGTGTCATTTAGACATAATATTTTTTCAGGAACTTGCCGTTGACGGGCAACATGAGCAAGTCTGTATTTTGTTTTGTGAGGCGATAAGCACCGTTGGAGAATACAGCCTCGATGATAAATGGACCTTCCCATTTTGGCTGAAACTTGCCGATGGTCTTGTGAGTCATGACTATCGGCCTCCGGACTGCCAGAACGAAATCGCCCACTTGGAATGTTCTGATTTTAACCTTCTTGTTGAAGACTCCAGAGATGCGTGCTTGGTATAGCTCGATCCTTTGCTGAGCCAGGAGGCGCTTTTCATCTAAGGCCTCTAACTCTTGTAATTGGCGTCGGTAGTTATCATCCGTTGTCAATTAATAAGTGAGGGCAACGCGAAGTGAGGGTATTTGAGTCTCCAACGGGAGAACTGCCTCACTCCCGTATACTAGGAAGAATGGTGTATTTCCTGTGGCTGTTCGAACTGTGGTACGGTACACCCATAAGCATTCACCAAGCTTCTCATTTCAGTCGCGTTTATTGGATGACACGAACTTCTTGAGTAGCTTGATGATGGTTTTGTTGAATGCGTCTGCCAACCCATTCACTGCTCGATTGTATGGCATCGAAGCAATATTCTGGATGCGGTGCTTGTCGCAGAACTGATAGAAGGCGTGGCTTGCAAACTGCGGACCATTATCGTGGATGATCCTTCGGGGCAGTCCAAAGCGATAGATGACGTGATGCTTAAGGAAGCTCATCACGTTTGAAGTCTTTACTTCAGCAAACGGGACAGCTTCCGCTCATTTGGAGAAGTAATCTGTGATAGCGAGTATGAAGCGATATCCTCGGGAGGAAGGTGGAGTAATCGGACCGATGATATCCAATCTCCATGCTTCGAACGGCCAGGACGCCACTGTCGGATGTAGAAATTCGGATGGCTGATGGATGAAGTCCGCGTGGACTTGGCAGGCTTTGCACTTTCTAGCATAGTCTATCGCATCTGCTACCATCGTAGGCCAGTACTAGCCCATTCGGCGAAGACGATCTTGCAATTTAGGGCAAGGCTGGTAGGCCCCGCCGACACCGTCATGAGCTTCGCGTACGGCTTCTTTGGCTTCTGCGTTTGACAGACACCGAAGCAATAATCCATCATAGGATCGGCGATACAACATTTATGTCTCTGTATCGTAGAAGAATCTGAGAGAACGCCGTCTGATGGAGATGGCCTCTTTTGGGTTCTCGGGCAGGATGTCGTAGACGACGAAGTCAATGAATGGTTGTCTCCAATCTGGGACATCGTCGATCGTCTGAGCGGAATAACTCACCATGAATTTAACATTGTTCTTGGGGCAGACCAGTTCGTGGCCTAATACATCTACCGATTGATGAGTGTGATTTGGCACTGCTAAGGAAGCGGCCAGGCCGGCTAAGGCATCGGCTTCGATATTTCGGAGTCTGGGAACATGCTCGATGAAGGACCCCTCGAACGATGAGATGATGTCGATCGCTATTTGGTGATAGGGGATCATGTCTTCGTGGCGGACTTCGTATGAGCCCCGGATCTGATTGACGATTAACTGAGAATCGCCGTATGCTTCAAGATATTCTACCCCTAGCTCTCTTGTAAGTTGGAGGCCAATGACCAAAGCGTTGTACTCGGCCACATTGTTAGAGCAGGGTTCTGTGAGAGAATAAGCGCGATTAATCACCAATCCGGAAGAGGAGACCAGCACCACCCCGACTCCTACGACGATGTTGCCCTTGGATCCAGTTCTCGAAGTCCCGTCGAAAAACATTCGCCATATATCATCGTGAGAGGTTGCATGCGAGTCGGCAACCTCATCTGGGATTTCTTCATATATTCTGGATGACTCCAAGCCTGGGTGGGCTGCCAAAAAGTCTGCCAAGGATTGACCTTTGACAGCCTTTTGTGGGACGAAGATCATATGATAAGGGGACAGCAATATTGCCCATGTAGCAAGGCGAGAGCTGAGTGCCCCTAGTTTAGTCATGAGGACCCTAAGAGGGTTGATTCGTGAGATCACATGTATTGTTTGTCCAGTGACATAGTGCCGCATTTTCTGAATGGCGAACACCAGGGCAAGGCATTCCTTCTCCACAGCGGTGTATCGGTGCTCTATCCCAATCATCATTCGACTGAGGTAATATATGGCTTGCTCATGGCCTGTATCGTTGTTTTGTGCCAGTAGAGCCCCGAAGAAATGTTCTATTGCTCGTACGTAGACCAAGAATGGTTTTCTGGCAACCGGGGCCACCAGGACTGGAGGGTTCGACAAATATTCTTTGATGCTGTCGAAGGCCCGCTGACATTCTTCGTCCCATACGAATGAGACGCCTTTCTTCATGAGATGGGTGAATGGTCGACATCGCCCGAAGAGGTTAGAAATAAACCTCCTGATGTAAGCTAGCCTCCCTTGAAGGCCTCTGAGTTCGCGGAGGTTTTTCGGGGGACCTATCTCCGTAATTGCCTTTGTCTTCTCAGGGTCTACATGGATACCCTGGGCGGTGATGATGAAACCCAAAAACTTCCTGCTGGATATGCCCCGGAAGGATTTTGTGGGATTCATCTTCAGATTATGCGCTCGCATCAGGTCGAATACCGTCCTCAGATCCTGCAGATGGTCTTCCTTACAGCGACTCTTGACGGCGATGTCATCAATATAGCACTCTACCGTCTTGCGTAAGTGGTCTCTGAAGATGATACTCATGGCTCTCTGATATGTGGCACCGGTATTCTTCAAACCGAACGGTATGACTGTGTAGCAGTATGTGCCAATCGGGGTTCGGAATGATATATGCTTTTCGTTGTCAGGAGACATCTTGATTTGGTTGTACTCCAAGAAGCCATCTATGAATGAAATACGTTCGAAGCCGCATGTATTGTCGATCATGATGTCTGTGATAGGGAGGAGGAATTCATCTTTGGGGCATGTCTCGTTCAGATTGCGAAAGTCGATGCAGATTAGAATCTTTCCATTCTTCTTGAGGACGGGTACTATATTTGCGACCCAATCTGGATGTTGATCTTTGCGTATGAAGCCGCTGGCTATTAGTTTGTTGACTTCGGCTTCGATCGCATCCATGATGCCCGGGCGAAAGCGTCGCTGTTGTTGCTTGACTGGCTTTGCATCCGGCCGAATGTTGAGTTTGTGAAGAGCAATATCAGGATTTAACCCCAGCATGTCTTCATAGCTCAAGGCGAACACATCAATATATTCTTTGACATGTTCCAGCAGCGACTCTCGCTCTTCGTCTGCTAAGCTTTTACTGACGAAGATTGGTTTTGGAGACGAGTCGCTGCCGAGATCCACTTGTATGACCTCATCTTCAGTAGGAGGTTCTCTCTGTTCGAACCGCTTTTCCTATTGTGCATCCATCTCTCGCTCTTCGTCTGCTAAGCTTCTTTATAAGCGTCGGTGAATGCCATATTAACTGACATGACTTGTCGAAATATGTCTCCGATACTGGTGTCCGAATCAGAAGTTGGTGACCCGGTTGAATGTGAATGCCAGTCACATTCTTCATCTGAACTCTCAGGGGTCGTCGTGGGTGTTACATACCCTAACCCACATCGAGTCTTGCTATAGTAGTCCCGTGGTTTGCAAGCCGGGACCGGTGGCTTCAAAGGTAATCGTCGTCCAGTACCGTAGTTCAAGCCTGGCGTCGTCTGCAGATCATACCCCAATTTTTGCATGAGATATTTGGATTAGGGGCTATAAAAATACACAGGCAGTCTCCCGGCATTTGATTCAAGGTCGACTTTTTCTATGGTGAAGGGATGCGGATCGTCCTTTCGGCCGAAGATGATTGGATGGTCTCCTCCCTCGATTATGCGGTAAGCGTCTTCCGCTGGAGTAAACTGGATTGCGGTGTACACATTTGTCACCTGTGTGTGTAGGTGAGTACCTATACCGTGTTCTATAGCATACATTGTACAAAGCTTATTAAGCTCGAGGTAGTTCAAAGATAGCCTTTTATTGATGAAGTAAGGTATCTTTTCTAGGGGGATTACATCATCTGTGGAGGGAACATCAGTGTGGACAGCCACATACTTGGCTAGCTCCGGTTCCTCTTCGGCTACCCCATATATAAATGAAGACTGGGAGGACGACCTGGGCAGTTTGATCGTCAGGAGTTCAGCTGGTGGAGCAGAGCGTAGAGTTGTTGGCAGACTAACGACCCCTAGTCTTGTGCTCGATGCTGGGCGAGGAGTGGTTGGTTCGCTAGAGGTTCCAGGCCTTGCATCGGGGTGATGACCCTTCTTGGGAAGGCGTATCATCATTGGCTTGTCGGAGGGATTGAGCTTCTCTATTTGTGGCTGGGCGACTCTCGACAGCCTGATTGTCAGTGGCTCCGTTGTGGGTCTTGGCACTTGGCCAGACGTTGGCAGCCGGATTATCATTTGCTCTTCTTGTACCGAGAGACTGATTACGTCCTTACGCAGAGTGGCTGTAAAGGGTACAGATTTGCCAGGTTTGCGAGCTTGGAGGTGGATTGTCAGAGGTTCTTCTAATCCTGTGGCCGTCTTGGTTCGAGTTTGTACATATTCATCCAGGTGCCTCTTCGACTTCTTGTATAGGCAGGAGACTGAGTAGTAGGATTCGACCCCTTTGAAGGGATCGATGTCGATAAATTTCGTCCTCACGAAGCCATGTTTGTCGACATATTTGAAGCACTGGTGCAACATGGAAGGCACGATCATATAATCGTGTATCTATGGACGCCCCAAGAGGATGTTGTAAGAAGTGTCTGCATCTATGACGTAGCAGGTGACCTCTGATTTAAGATCACCAATCTGACACTTCAGACGAATCTTTCCAATTGGGTAGCTCCTGCCCGAATTGAAACCGCTGATGGCGGTGCTTGTAGGCGTCAGGTGATGCATTGGGATGCGGATATGATGTAACAGACCCTTCGGGATAATGCTTATAGAAGAGCCAGGATCAATGTGCATCCGATCCACCTTTACGTCGTCGATGTATCCAGTGTAGTATAGCGGGCGATCGTGCAGGTTGGTTTTGATGAGCATGTCCTACGGAGTGAAGACAATATTGGGCATTGCTCCCATGCAAGCACTGTCTTGGAGATCTACAGGCGGGTTCTCTCCCGTGAGGTTGACCTGAGCCAGGTACGCGTCGGCATTTGGGAGTGCATCGCTCAAAATAGCACGAACATCCTTTGAGTGTCTCAGAAGCTCGTATAATGACAACTTGGCCGGTGTATTGGCCAACTGCGCTAAGATGTCGAAGTTGTAGGGCTTCTCCAGCCCCTGCGGTGCCTTTTTTCGGAAAGATTTGTCAAAGCGAGTCTCCTTCGGCCTAGGCTTGTCTGTATTCGGAGGCTGAGCCGGTCCCGGAGCGTCGGTTGTAGCGGGATGATGATCTTCAGCCGAGTTGTCAGCCATGGGTTGGGATTGTGCCCCAGACCGAGTGACGACGGCTGTAGCTTCTTCGATATCTGCCGAGACTGTGCGGCAGGACCTGACTTTTCCACTCTTCTTCTTGTAAATGGAAGATGGTGTGGGCTGAGTCACTTCTGATACCAAGTCTGGATGGACCCACATGACCTCCCCTCGTGATGTGGTGAGGGGCACTAGACCAACAGCCTGATCTCGGGGAGGTGGAAGATTAGCAATCTCCATTGTCGCCAGAGGGATGGAGAACACACCGTCTTGAGTATCCGTCGGAGGGAAGCTGCCGAATTGTACCGACACCATATTGGCTGCCACAGTTACCTCTTCGATGTCGATGGCCAGAGCGTTCGAATCGATGAGATTTTGGATGTACCGTTTTAGTTGGTAGCAGTCGTATGTGGCATGGTGGACGTAGCGGTGGTATTGGCAGTACTTTGGGTTCTCCATGTCTGCTGGCCGAGGTTCCCGTCTTGGTGGAGGAAGCTGATTTCTGTCTCCTTGTATGAGCATGTCCAAGATGGGCTTGACGTGACCACCTTCGAAGGAGTATGTGATTTACGGCCATTGTTTGTCTGCCGGTTTTGACTTGGGTTTCTGGGCTGTATCGGTCACCATATCCTGCTTACGCCTATTGTCTCGATTGTTGGAGGGGCTACCCCCATTGTCGTTGCTGGTATTAGGACGCTTGCCCTTGTTCTCTCCGTCCGAGATGTACAATCCCAATTGGCGAGCCTTCTTCAATCAATCTTCGGCGCCTGTGGCACTGATGATGAACGTCTTCCAGTCTTTGAATTGACTTTCGCCCATCCAGAGACTGATTTTTGGGAGCAATCTCTTTTGGCAAATTTCAATCAAGGAGGAATTTGGATTTCCAGACGGCAGCTTTATTACGGTTTGGCGAAACCTCTCGATATAGTTCCTTGTAAGCTCTTTCTCCCCTTGGACGACGTCCATGAGGGTGGACATTGTGATGTCCTGTCCCACTTCGTAGAATCTCTCCAAGAACATGCGCTTGAAGCCCGCGAAGGAGTGGATGCAGTTGTCTGGCAGGTTCTGATACCAGTCGAAGGTGACCCCTTCCAACGCTTGGATGAATAATCGTGTGAGGATGGCATCATTATGGGGCAGATGGTCGGTGGTGACCTCGAATTAAGTGATGTACCGACTTATGGAGGTCTTGCCATCATATGGGTTGATGTTGAACGGCTTATATCTTGGCGGAAAAGGGACATCCCTCCATACAGCAGGGTACGATTGCCGTATTCTGAGGTCTTGAGAGTTTTCTCGAGCGTAAAACATGGCTCGGAGCTCCTGGACCTCTCTTCTCGCTTCTCGGGCCTCATCCACGGCGGTGGGGGCCGTCACTTCAGGAGGATTATTGCCTGGGTTCGGTGTCGCTGAATTCGAGTCCGCATTGACCGTGGGACCCGCGCTTGTTTGGCCCGACGTTCCTCCTTGCAGAGTTGGAAGGGCCGCTTTGATCTCGTCCACAGACTTGACCAAGACAAGTAGTATGGCCTCCAGAGTGTCGATGCGTTGGCGATCACTGGAACCACCTTGGTTACTGTCCGTCATGAATAACGTCCTTACGTGAGGAGAGATGGACGGAGCGGTGGAGGAAGCGCCCTCCGAATCATACCCCTGTAGTGAGAAGTCATCGGGGTATGTGGGAATCTTCTCTTCTGGTTCGGACTCAGAAGGAATAGTACCCCCACTCTTCGAGTTCACCTCGTCTTGGGAGTTGTGGATGTCCTCGGGGACATCATGGTTTGTTGCATCTGATGGGAGAGTTGTTTCCCCCGGCTCGTCTTCTTGGAACATCGGATTGTCGTATAGGTTCGGAGGAGTGCTACCCCCAGTCCCAGCAACCCACAGTGGGGTGGACGACGAATCTCCCGCTGTAGCAGATTTCGTCTTAGAATGGGTGCCTTGGAAAACTCCGGTAGTGGGCACCCGCTTAGACGACAGTCTTTTGGTCGAAGTGGTTGAAATCTTCGGGCTGGGAACATTTGTATTCTTCCCTCTCCCATCGGCGGGTGCTTTCTGAGCAGAGTTGCAGGAGACGACGGGAAGTGCCTCGTCTTCTGAAGACGGCTGTTGCAGTCTTTGAAGGACGGACTGTCGGTCTTTTTGTACCGTCGTGTTATTGCAGCAGC
Organism: Iris pallida; assembly: GCA_029216955.1. Lineage (NCBI taxonomy): Eukaryota > Viridiplantae > Streptophyta > Magnoliopsida > Asparagales > Iridaceae > Iris > Iris pallida. The sequence continues at coordinate 83,031 of JANAVB010008852.1, read as the reverse complement.
AGTTGACGATGACTTGGGTGCAGTGACGTCCGTGGGTGGACTTTTTGCACCCCGATGCATCTTCTTTTTCCTTGCGTTTGTGAAGGATGGCCTCACGCAAGTCAGATGGGTCTGGATCGACCATGTTTGCTCCCTGGATTTTGGGAGACTTTTGCGAACCTCTCTGTCCGTTTGTCGCCAGGGGCTGGACTCGTGTGGTTCTATACAACTTTCCATCTGAGGCCCGCCTAACAGTATGCGGGACGCTCGGATGATCAGAGACCGAATCAGTGGACCGAGTTTTCTAAGCTCGCGCTGCCCTAGACTTCTTCGCTCTAGTGCGTAAGGACACATAGTAGGAAGAGTCTAGGTGATGCTGGAGAGAGTCAGACATATCTTCTTGGGAGCACAAGAGATCAGGACCATAGGAGAGGCGGTCGAAGACAGAGCCACGTGGAGTAGGCGTTACGTGGCTGTCATCAATAATCTTCATACGGCTGGATGGCAGAGCCGCAACGACTTTCTTCATGCGGCTGGATGTCTCAATCGCATGAGTTTTCTTCATGCGGCTGGATGATCTGGCCGCATAGACCTTCTTCATGCGGCTGGCAGATTCAGTCGCATGAGCCTCCTGCATGTGGTTGGCAGATTTGGCCACATGAGTGTTCGGCTTCTTCTTGGGGCGTATAGAGTCTCTCTTTGTCCCTGCAAGTCCAGCATCATAATGATTTCCTCTACCGGACTTGGGGACAGTAGAGTCCTCTACGACTCGAAGTGGAGCCGTATGAGAGTCGCCTTCGCCGTATTGGGTAGCAGAGAGTACTCCGTCAAGAGCTTGGAGAGGAGAAAAATGATTTTGGCCTCCACTCGTAACGAGTTTTCTTTGTACGGGTTCGCTTCTGGACTGGGCCAGCACTTCCTTCAGAGAGCATTTCTTCAAATGCCTGTTGGTCGAAGCGGACGACCATCTTCTGTTGCGTGGATCCAAGTTTGGCTGCATCCGATTGCGTCACCAACTCCTCAGCCGTGGAGAAGTTTGTCCCCAGCAAAGTCGCCATCGTGTTTTCCATGAAATATAAAAGAACAAAACAATTATCGGAGGACTGGACTTTTACTACACAATACAAACTCGCTTGTACAAAAAAGCCTAGGGACGAAAACCTAGGTACAGTAATCTAAGTACAATTATTTAATTTAGATTATGGGGGTGACGATAGAGGCTCGGGAAAGCGACGGCCGCTCTGCCTTACTCCTTCGACGATCGGGTGCAGCCTTGGCTCTGTAGAAGAACTGCTTGGCGTTGATGAAGAAATGCTCTCTCTTCAGGCTCTCTGGCCCTCTTTGTATATCTTTCTCTGTCTCTGTGTATGTCTCTATGTGCATCTGTCTCTCTATATCTCTGTCTCTCTGTATGTCTTTGCAAGGGAATGGCACCTTGCTATTTATAAGAGTGGGGGCATCATTAGGGTTTACAATGATTGCCCATTCTTGAAAGTCGGCGGCTAAAGATCATTGGATCTGGGCCGTTCATCGAGATTTGAGCAATAAATGTGATTGTATCAAATCTTCTGTGGGTAATTAATGCTGATTGACATAAATCCTCCCGATTTGTCATGCCAACCTCGGATTCCTCGACACGTGTCTTTAATTGGCTTATTTGCAAATGATCTGATTTGATCCTAATATTTCGTTGGGATTTGTTGAGGGATTTTGATCAATCTGATGGGACGTGCCCTTCTATCATGCCACTTGTCGAGCCATTGCAGAAATCTGAGCCGTAGAGAGGTTGCTCCTCATTGAGTCGCATAAGACTGGCCACGTGTCCAGGCTGCTTGAGAGTGGCCCCTGACTATTTGGATCGTATGATAAAAATTTGAGCCGCATGAGTGTGGATGACCGCATGAGTGAACCGCATGGAGATAGTCCTCGTGAGCCGCATGGGGATGGTCTTCGTTAGCCGCATGGAGCTAGTCTTCGTGAGCCGCGTGGGGCTAATCTTCGTGAGCCGCTTGGAGCTAATCTTTGTGAGCCGCATGGGGCTAATCTTTGTGAGCCACATGGAGCTAATCTTCGTGAGCCGCATGGGGGAGCCTCCGCTTGGGCCGGATACAACTGTCCACGTGTCAAGGCCGCATGACAGTTTCTGACTCTCGGGATGTCATGTCAGAGATTTTCTTCGCTTCCCAAGGAGTCCGTCATTATGAGTGAACCATAATGATATCTTTGTGTCAGAACTGTTACTTCGTCAAAGCTGTCAGCCGTCAAGGCATTTAATGCAAAATAAGAGAGCTGTTTGTAGGCCACGTGGCTCCTCTTTGAGCCGCATAGGACTTGTTTGAGCCGCATAGACGCTCGAGCCGCATGGATACTTGAGCCGCATGAACTCTCTGAGCCGCAGGGGGCTCTCTGGCCGCATGGATCTTTGTTTATTCTTTTCCATGCTTCTACACCCACATCCCAGATTTTACTATGTAGAAGACCATTAAACAGTTCATCACAGAAATAAGGAAACCTATATAGGTATTTCAGTTCAAGATAGGAACCCAAAATAAAACAGTTTAAACAGTCCCCCCTAAAACTATTCTCAGATTTTAATACATTGAATCAAAATAGTTCAAACAATCTCAGATATCACATATCCCAAAACTCACTCGAAATGCCCATTGGGGCATTTCATCAAACACATCCAGGAAGACACTGATACGTGTCCAAATAGGACACAAAATGAACACGAATTTTAGGGCTTCCTATTCCTACAGTTAGGTTAGGGCTAGGGCATCCTAGAAATGCAATTAAACAGAAATTTCATGGAGTAAAAAAGATTATACCTATTGATGTGCAAAGCTCACAAAAACCCCAAATGGAATGGCTCCTCAATCCACCAAAACTTCCCCAAATTCAATCCTTCTTGAAAATACTCAACACTTGTAGAAGCATGGAAAATATCAGAGTAATGGTCCATGCGGCTCTTGGAAGAAGCCCATGCGGCTCATACAGGAGCTGCCTTATGCGATTCAAAGAAGACTCTCAGTCTCATGCGACTCGGGAGTGTATGCGGTTCAGCAGGAATATGCGGCCCGATCGACGCAGCATCCCCCCTTGGGATCCTCCCCTACAGCTGGCCATTTGAGTGGTGGCCTCGTTCAATACCCTGACGCGATTCGACGACTGTGACGGCTCTGACATAAAGCGTCATAACGGTTCTGCCATAATGACAGACTCTTCGGGAAAAGAAGAAAATCTCTGACCCGATCCGACAGCAGTCCTAGATTGCCACATGGCACGTCTTATACGGCTTAAATGAGAACAGCTTCATGCGGCTCACTAAGAAGTCACCCTATATGGCCAGCATAAATCAGCCATATGCGGCCTACCGAGAGCCCAGTCCCTGCGGCTCAATACAACACTAGCTTATGCGGCTCGTAGAGATTATGCATACGTGGCTCATTGAGAGTTCATCCCCTGCGGCTCAATAAGGCGTTGTCCTATGCGGCTCATGAAGATTACCTCCCTGCGGTTCAAGTCTTGCCTATCCCATGCGGCTTTGGTAGGACCCACAATTAAAACACGTGGCATCGGATCAATCAACGATTTAACCGAATCCCAACAAGTATATTTGATATCATCATCATAATTACTGAGATCAGGGCATATCATTTATTATCAAGCCAATGGGACACGTGGCGAGCAACCGGACATTGGTATAATCAATTATGAAGATTTAAAGCAGTTAACATTAATTGCTCACAAGATTCGGTGCTATCCGCATTAATGGCCTAGATTCAGTGTAATCACAATCAAGGGTTCAGATAGATTGAAGGAGCACCGACATTCCAAACAAATGATCATTAGCAAACCCTAATGATCATACCCCACTCTTATAAATAGCCAGCATCATTTCTTTGCAGAAGGACCAGCAACAAAAAGAATAAAAAAATATAGAGCCAGAGAGAAAATATACAGAGAGAGAGAAGCCAGGAGAGCAACAGAGGAGCAAAAAGAACTCTTCTTCGTCAACGCCAACCATCTTCACGCAAGGAGCCAAGGCTGCATACCGATCGTCCAAGGAGTAAGGCAGGGCTGCCGTCGCCTTCCCGAGCCTCTATCGTCACCCCCCAGAATCTAAAATAAATAATTGTACTTAGATTGCTGTACCTAGGTTTTCGTCCCTAGGCTTTCTTTGTACAAGCGAGTTTGTATTGTGAGTCTAAGTTCAGTCCTCCGATAATTGTTCTGTACTTTTACAATCAATGGCAAACACGATGGCGACTCTGCTGGGGACTAACTTCTCCACGGCTGAGGAGTTGGTGACGCAATCGGATGCAGCCAAGCTTGGCTCCACGCAACAAAAGATGGTCGTCCGCTTCGACCAACAAGCGTTTGAAGAGATGCTCTCCGAAAGAAGCGCTGGCCCGGTCCAGAAGTGCGACCGCACGACAAAGGCTCGCAGAGAGTAGAGGCCAAAATCCTTTGCTCCTCCCCAAGCCCCCGACGGGATACCCTCTGTCTCTCAAAACGGTGAGAAGTACTCTTCTGCGACCCCACTTCAGACCGTAGACAACTCTGCTGTCCCCAAGTCCAACAGAATAAAACACTATGATGCTGGACTTGCAGGGGCAAAGAGGAACTCTATGCGGACTGAGCCGCATAGGGGTGCTAACCGAGCCAAAAAGGCTCATGCGACCACATCTGCTAGCCGCATGGACAAAACTCATGCGGCCACAGCCGCTAGTCGTATAAATAAGAATCATGCGAACACATCTGTCAGCCGCATAGTTTATGCAGCTATAGTCGCCAATCACATGGATAAAACACATGAGGCTACAGGAGTCAATCGCTTACAGAAAACCCATGCGGCCACAATTGCCAACCGCATGCGGCCAGCCTGTACGGTCGTGACTCCTAGCCGCTCAAAGACAACTCATCCAACAGCAGAAGACGACCGCATGCAGACAGCCTGCACGGTACCCAACTCTAGCAGCATAGCGTCCGTCCTACGCTTCTCTCGATCGGTCTTCGACCGTCTCTCATACGGTCCCGACCCTGATGATTCTCTGTATGATAAACCAGACTCTGTGGCATTCAACTTGGACTCCTCCTATTACGCACCCACAAGTGCTAGAAGAAGGAAGTCTAGGGCAGCGCGTGCTCATCGAGCCCAGTCAGCTGTCCCAACCTCTAACTATCGGAGCGTCCCGTTGACTATCACACGGGCCTCGGATGGAAAGTTGTATACAACCACTCAAGTCCAGCCCCCCGCGGCAAACAGACAGAGTGGTTCCTCTGACCTGCGGGAGACAATCCTCCACAAACGCAAGGAAAGAGAAGGAGTGTTGGTGTGCAAAGAGTTCTCGCTTGGACATCGCTGCACCCAAATCATCGTCAATTGCTGCTGCAACAGCGCGGCAATGACGAAAGCTCGGCCATCTGTCTTCCAAAGGCTACAGCACCCAAACTCAGAAGATGAGGCACCTCCTGTTATCTCCTGCAATTCTGCTCAAAGAGTCCCCGTCGAAGAGAGGAGGAAGAAAACGAGCATCTCCAGTCCGAAGATATCAACCACTACAACTAAGAAACTGTCGTCTAAACGGTTGTCCTCCACTGGTGTATTCCAACACACCCGTTCAAAGACGAAATTTACCGCGATGGGAAATTCATCATCCACATCGCTGGGGGTTGAAGGAGCTGGGGGTAGCACTCCTCCGAACATCCGCAACAATCCGATATTCCAAGGGAACGAGTCCGCACAAACAACTCTTCCATCAGAAGCAACGGACGCTGATGCCCCCGAGGACATACGTAACTCTCAAGACAAAGCAAGCTCTGAAGCTGGGGATACCATTTCCTCCGAGTCCGAGCCCGAAGAGAATATTCCCATCTATTCCGATGACTTCTCGGTGCATGGGTACGACTCAGAGGGCACATCCTCCACCGTACCTTCCATCACTCCTCACGTAAGAACGGTGTTCATGACGGACAGCGATCAAGGTGGTTCCAGTGATCGCCAGCACATTGACAGTCTTGAAGCCATATTACTTTCTTTGGTCAAGTTTGTAGACGAGATTAAAGTGGCCCTGCCCGCTCTACAAGGAGGAGCGCCTGGTCAAACAAACACGGGCCCTACGGTCAATGTAGATTCGAACTCAGCGGCACCAAACCCGGGCAATAATCCTCCCGAAATAACGGCCCCCGCCGCGACAGATAAGACCCGAGAAGTAAGAAGAGAGGTCCAGGAGCTCCGTGCCAAGTTTCATGCCCGAGAAAATGCTCAAGATCTCAGAATACGGCAACCATACCCTGCTGAGTAGAGGGATGTTCCATTCCCACCAAGATATAAGCCGTTCAACATCAACCCGTATGATGGCAAAACCTCAGCAAGTCGGTACATCACTTACTTTGAGGTCACCACCGACCATCTGCCTCATGAGGATGCGATCCTCACACGATTATTCATTGGAGCATTGGAAGGAGTCGCCTTTGATTGGTACCGCAATCTACCGGACAACTGCATCCATTCCTTCGCCGGCTTCAAGCGCATGTTCTTGGAACGATTCTATAAAGTAGGACAAGATGTCACTATGTCTACTCTCATGGATGTCATCCAAGGGGCGAAGGAGCTAACAAGGAACTACATCGAGCGGTTCCGCCAGACCGCCATGAAACTGCCTTCCGAAAATCCGGATTCTTCTTTGATCGAAATCTGCCAAAAGAGACTGCTTCCAACGATCAGTCTCTGGATGGACGAGAGTCAATTCAAAGATTGGAAGGCGTTCATCATCAGCGCCACAAACGCTGAAGAATGACTGAAAAAGGCCCGCCAACTGGGGTTGCACATCTCAGAAGGGAAAAACAAGGGCAAGCGTCTCAACAACGATAATGGGGGTAACCCCTCCAACAATCGGGACAGCAAGGGAAAACAGGTTATGGTGACCGACACGGCCCAGAAGCCTGAGCCACAACCAGCAGACAAGCAATGGCCTCAGATCACTTACTCTTTCGAAGACGACCACGTCAAGCCTATCTTAGACATGCTCATACAAGGAGGTGGAATTCAGCTTCCTCCACCAAGACGGGAGCCTCGGCCGGCTGATTTGGAGAACCCGAAGTTCTGCCATTACCACCGTTATGTACACCAGGCTACACATGACTGCTACCAACTAAAACGGTACATCCAAAGCCTCATCGATTCGAATGCTCTGGCCATCGACTTCGAAGAGGTAACCGTAGCAGCCAATATGGTGTCCGTACAATTCGGCAACTTCCCTCCAACGGAGACTCAAGACGGGGTAATTCCCGTCCCTCTCGCGACAATGGAGATTACCAATCTTCCTTCGCCCTGAAAACAAGCTGCTGGTCTAGTACCTCTCACCACCTCAAGAGGAGAGGTCATGTGGGTCCATCCAGACTTGGTGTCAGAAGTAACTCGGCCCACACCATCTTCTACCAACAAAAAGAGTGGAAAAATCAAGTCCTGCCGTACAATTTCAGCAGACAACGAGGAAGCTACAGCCGTCGTCACGCGGTCCGGGGTGCAATCCTAACCTGTGGTTGACAGTCCAGCTGAAAATCATCAACCCACTACAACTGATGCTCTGGGACCGGCTCAGCCTTCTACGACTGACAAGCCTAGGCCGAAGGAGACTCGCTTCGACAAATCTCTCCGAAAGGACGCAGCCCAAGGGCTAGAGAGGCCCTACAACTTTGACATCTTAGCACAATTGGCTAACACTCCGGCCAAATTATCATTGTACGAACTCCTAAGGCTCTCCAAGGATGTTCGTATTATACTGAGCGAAGCACTCCAAAATGCTGATGCCTATCTCGCTCAATCTAACCTCACTGGGGAGGACTCACCCGTGGATCTCCAAGATAGTGCCTGCACGGAAGCAATGCCCAACATCGTCTTCACTCCGCAGGACATGCTCATCAAAACCAACCTACATGACCGCCCGCTATACTACACGGGATACATCGGCGACGTGAAGGTGGATCGGATGCACATTGATCCTGGCTCTTCCATAAGCATCATCCCGAAGGGCCTGCTACATCATCTTCGCATCCCAATGCATCGCCTAACACCTACAAGTACCGCCATCAGCGGTTTCAATTCGGGCAGGAGCTACCCTATTGGAAAGATTCGTCTGAAGTGTCAAATTGGCGACCTCCAATCCGAAGTCACCTGCTACGTCATAGATGCAGACACTTCTTACAACATCCTCTTGGGGCGCCCATGGATACACGATTATATGATCGTGCCTTCCACTCTACACCAGTGCTTCAAATATGTCGACAAACACGGCTTTTGCTGATATCGATTCCTTCAAAGGGGTCGAATCTTACTACTCGGACTCCTGTTTATACGAAAAGTCGAAGAAGCACCTTGATGAAGGAGACGCACAAACTCATACCGAGACAGCCACGGGATCAGAAGGACCCCTGACGATCCACCTCTAAGCTCGCAAACCAGGCAAGTCCGCACCCCTCACCGCTACTCTGCGGAAGGACGCGATCAGCCTCTCGACGCAAGAGGAGCAGATGATAATCCGGCTGCCAAGATCCGGCCAAGTGCCGAGACCCGCAACGGGGCCACTAACAATCCGACTGCCAAGAGCCAGTCAACCACAAACAGGAAAGCTCAACCCCTCGGACAGGCCACTGACAATACGCCTTCCCAAGAAAGGTTGTCGCCTCGATGCAAGGTCTGACACTTCCAGCGAACCAGCCACTCCTCGCTCCACATCGAATGCCAAACTGGGGGTCGCCAGTCTGCCAACGACTCCACGCTCTGCTCCATCAACTGGACCACTGACGACCAAGCTTCCTAGGTCGTCCTCTCAGTCTTCGTTCACACAGGGGGTAGCCGAAGAGAAACCAGAGCTAGCCAAGTATGTGGCCGCCTACACTAATGTCCCCTCCGCTGATGATGTAATCCTCCTAGAAAAGATACCTTACTTCATCAATAAAGGGTTATCTTTGAACTACACCGAGCTCAATAAGCTATGTACGATGTACGCTATGGAATACGGTATAGGCGCTCACCTACACACACAGGTGACAAATGTGTACACCGTAATCCAGCTTACTCCAGTAGAAGACGCTTACCGAATATTCGAGGGAGGAGATCTCCAATCATCTTCGGCCAGACGAACAACCCTCATCCCCTCACCATAGAAGAAGTCGACCTCGGGTCAGATGCCGGGAGACTGCCTCTGTATCTCTATAGCCCTCAATCCAAATATCTCATGCAGAAACAGGGATATGATCTGGAGACTACGCCAGGATTGAACTATGGCACTGGACGACGATTACCTTTGAAGCCGCCAGCCCCGGCGGGCAAACCACGGAACTACTATAACAAAACTCGATGCGGGTTAGGGTATGTAACGCCTACTACGACCCCGGAAAGTTCAGATGAAGAATGCGACTGGCAGTCATACTCAACCGGATCACCAACTTCCGACTTAGATACCAGCATCGGGGATGTATTCAGACAAGTCATGTCAGTCAACAGGGCGTTCGCCGATGCTTACGAAGAAGACGAAGATATCCCCAAAATCCTCGAGCTAGAGCCATGGGCCCAGCAATTAGACGCACAATAGGAAAAGCGGTTCGAACTGAGAGAACCCCCTACTGAAGATGAGGTCATACAAGTGGATCTCGACAGCGAATCTTCTCCAAAACCGATCTTCATCTGTAAAAGCCTCACCGATGAAGAACGGGAGTCGCTGTTAGAACTTGTCAGAGATTACATTGATGTGTTCGCCTGGAGCTATGAAGACATGCCAGGGTTAAATCCTGACATCGCTCTTCACAAGCTTAACATTCGACCAGACGTGAAGCCGGTCAAGCAACAGCAGCGACGCTTCCGTCCAGGCATCATGGACGCAATCGAAGCTGAAGTCAATAAACTGATAGCCAGCGGTTTCATTCGTGAGGAGCAATATCCCGAATGGGTCGCCAATATAGTACCCGTCCTAAAAAAGAATGGGAATATTCGAATCTGCATCGACTTCCGCAACCTGAACGAGGCATGCCCCAAAGATGAATTTCCCCTTCCTATCACAGACATCATGATCGACAACACCTGCGGCTTCGAACGCCTGTCATTCATGGATGGCTTCTCTGGGTACAATCAGATCAAAATGTCTCCTGACGACTAAAAGCATACATCATTCTGAACACCGATTGGCACGTACTGCTACACAGTCATGCCCTTCGGTTTAAAGAATGCTGGCGCCACATATCAAAGAGCTATGAGCGTCATCTTCAGAGACCACTTACGCAAGACGGTGGAGTGCTATGTTGATGATATAGCCGTCAAGAGCCGTAGCAAAGGAGACCTTCTGCAGGATCTAAGGACGGTGTTCGACCTAATACGAACGCACAATTTGAAAATAAACCCTATGAAGTCCTTCCTAGGCGTATCCAGCGGGATGTTCTTGGGCTTCATCATCAATGCAAAGGGTATCCATGTAGACCCCGAGAAGACAAAAGCAATCATGGAGATGGGTCCCCCGAGATATCTCTGCGAACTCAGAGGCCTTCAAGGGAGGTTAGCTTACATCAGAAGGTTCATTTCCAACCTCTCCGGGCGATGCCGACCATTCACGCACCTCATGAAGAAAGGATTCTCATTCGTATGGGACGAGGAATGCCAGCGTGCTTTCGATAGCATCAAAGAATATCTGTCAAATCCTCCGATCTTGGTGGCCTCAGTCCCTGGAAAACCATTTCTGCTCTATGTACGAGCAATGGAACACTCCCTCGGTGCTCTGCTGGCACAGAATAATGATGCAGGCCATAAACAGGCCATATATTACCTCAGCCGAATGATGATTGGACCAGAGCATCGATACACCGCTGTGGAGAAGGAATGCCTCGTCCTGGTGTTCGCCATTCAGAAAATGCGACAATATGTCGCCGGACAAACGATACATGTGGTCTCACGAGTCAACCCTTTAAGGGTCCTCATGACTAAACCAGGGGCACTCAGCTCTCGCCTCGCTACATGGGCAATACTGTTGTCCCCTTATCATATGATCTTCGTCCCCCAAAAGGCTGTCAAAGGTCAAGCCCTGGCAGATTTCTTGGCAGCCCACCCAGGCTCGGAGTCCTTCAGGATATACGAAGAGATCCAAAATGAGGTCGCCGACTCGCATACAACCTCTCACGAAAATATATGGCGAATGTTCTTCGACGGCGCTTCGAGGACCGGACCTAAAGGCAATATAGTCGTCGGAGTCGGGGTAGTGCTAATCTATCCTTTCGGATTGGTGATTAATCGCGCTTATTCTCTCACTGAACCTTGTTCTAACAATGTGGCCGATTACAACGCTCTGGTCATTGGCCTCCAACTTGCAAGAGAGCTGGGGGTAGAATACCTTGAAGCGTACGGCGATTCCCAACTAATCGTCAATCAGATCCGGGGTGTGCACGAGGTCCGCCATGAAGACATGATCCCTTATCATCAAATAGCGATCAATATCATCTCGGCATTTGAGGGGTTCTTCATTAAGCACGTCCCCAGACTCCGAAATATTGAAGCCGATGCCTTAGCTGGTCTCGCCGCTTCCCTAGCAGTTCCAAATTATGATCGACAATCAGTAGAAGTGATAGGCCATGAACTGGTCTGTCCCAAAAACAATGTGCAATTCGTCACAAGTTATTCTGCACAGACGATCGATGACGCCCCAGATTGGTGACAACCATTCATCGACTTCGTCGTCTACGACATCCTGTCTGAGAACCCAAAGGAAGCCGCTTCCATCAGAAGGCGTTCTCTCAGATTCTTCTACGATACAGAGACGAAAATGCTGTATCGCCGCTCCTACGACGGATTACTGCTTCGGTGTCTGTCAAACGCAGAAGCCAAAGAAGCCGTACGAGAAGCCCATGACGGTGTCTACGGGGCCCACCAGCCCGGCCCGAAACTGCAAGACCGCCTTCGCCGAATGGGCTACTATTGGCCCACAATGGTGGCAGACGCGATAGACTATGCTAGAAAGTGCAAAGCTTGCCAAGTCCACGCGGACTTCATCCACCAACCATCCGAATTTTTACATCCGATAGTCGTGTCCTGGCCATTCGAAGCATGGGGAATGGATATCATTGGTCCAATCACCCCACCTTCCTCCCGAAGACATCGCTTCATACTTGCGATCACTGATTACTTCTCCAAATGGGTGAAAGTTGTCCCACTCGCAGAAGTCAAGACTTCAAACGTGATCAGCTTCCTTAAACACCATGTCATCTACCGCTTTGGACTGCCCCGAAGGATCATCCATGATAATGGTCCGCAGTTTGCATGCCACGCATTCTATCAGTTTTGCGATAAGCACCGTATTCAGAATATCGCCTCGACGCCGTACAACCCGGCAGCAAATGGGTTAGCAGAAGCGTTCAATAAAACAATCATCAAACTTCTCAAGAAGTTTGTCTCCTCCAACAAACATGACTGGAACGAGAAGCTCGGCGAGTGCTTATGGGCTTATCGCACCACAGTCCGAACAGCCACCGAAAATACACCATTCTCCCTGGTATACGAAAGTGAGGCAGTCCTCCCCTTGGAGACACAGATCCCCTCACTACGTGTCGCCCTCACACATCAATTGAAAACCGATGATAACTACCGACGTCGACTACAAGAGTTAGAGGCCTTAGATGAAAAGCGCCTCCTAGCTCAACAAAGGGTCGAGCTATACTAAGCACGCATCTCAGGAGCCTTTAACAAGAAGGTCAAAATTAGAACATTTCAGGTAGGCGATCTCGTCTTGGCAGTCCGGAGGCTAATGGTCATGACTCACAAGACCGCCGGCAAATTCCAGCCAAAGTGGGAGGGCCCATTTATCATTGAGACGGTATTCTCCAACGGTGCTTACCGCCTTGCAAAGTAAAACGGAGACTTGCTCATGCTGCCCGTCAACGGTAAGTTCCTGAAGAAATATTATGTCTAAATGACATTCGCTACAAGGTCGTCGAGTCATGTACCCGCTGGTACCACTGAACTCACACCCTCAGCATTTCAGATTATCGAGTCATGTACCGGCTGGTGCCACTGAACTCACACCCACAATATTTCAAGATTATCGAGTCATGTACCTGTTGGTGCCCCTGAACTCACCCCACATCCCCTTCAGATTATCGAGTCATGTACCCGCTGGTGCTGCTGGACTCCCGCTTTCTCAATATGTTAATTTACCAAGTTATGTACCTGTTGGTGCCTCTGAACTCACATTCCGGTCACTCTTTCAGATAGTAAGTCACGTATGATTATACCTCTGAACTTTCTTCCCGAAAGAGATCCTCCCTCATGATCCAATACCCGCACTTCCAGTGCACAAAAGGGTAATCGATCCACAAATTTCCGAAAACGGACATGTCCTCATTACCTCTGAGTCGTTTTTACTTCCACAAAAACAAACCGCCCCTCACATAGAACCTCCACGTTCTCCTACCTCTGAGTCGTTCTATGTACCCCCTCTTCATTGAGCCCACTCCTGCCATGTCATCATTACCTCTGAGTGGGAAGGCTCCGTCGAAGAAACCTTCATGCTTGCCATGTCCACATTACCTCTGAGCAAGTATGTCGGTCTCCCTTTCGACCTATTATCTGTACCCACAACCGGAGTACGACAAGGATAATAGGTCCACAAATGTTCGCTGTTGACCACGAATATCTTCCGTGAAGCCTCCCCTGCCATGTCCTCATTACCTTTGAGCAGGAGGATTCCACGGTAAAACCCTCATGCTTGTCATGTCCTCATGACCTCTGAGCAAATATGTTGGTTTTTCTTTCACCCTATTATCTTTATCCCGAACCAGGGTACGCCAAGGATAATAGGTCCACAAATATTCCTTTGCTAAGCTTCTTAGCATAAATCCACTACCCCACCATGCCTCGGGAGCCCAGCTGCTCTACGGCAGTCCTTTTTTTTAAAGCACCGAGAACATCCATGACCACTTTGCCATGGCTGTTCCGGACATCCCGCCCAAACTTGTTATCCGTACCTAAAACCTAGGTACGCCTAGGATAACAGGTCCACAAATAAATCCCCCAGCAAGTCCAATTCCAAAGACGCCACAAGTACAAGAAAGAGATGATAAGTTGAAATAGGCTCATTTATTCAAAATTCAACGTACCACTCTATTTGGGATCACATCTCTTACAAAGAAAAAAAAAGAAGAGAAAACAAAGAAAACAGACAGCTGATCACTGCTCTGGGGCACATAACGCCCCGAGACGGTCTGTCAACAAAACAACCGACCGCTCAAACCTCTGGGAGGCTCGACGCTCTGTCTCATGGGTCAGCACCGCCTCATCTTCCAGATGAGCGTGAGCCTGCCAGTTATCCTCAAACTTCTTAAAAGCCTGCTCCAGGCTATCGGAAGATCGGGAAAACTTCTCGGCCTCCCCAACGATCGACTCCTGCTCCGCCTGAGCAGCCTCCAGCTCTAACTCTAAGAAGGCCAATTGCCTCTGGAGTCCAAGAATCCGCTCTTTCGTATCAGCAATTCTACGAGAAGCGGGCACTTCCCGAGCACGGCAAGCCTGACTCCTACGACCCAGCTGGTCATACGAAAGGGAGAACTTATCAAGGTCCCCCCGTACAACTGGTCCAGCAGTATCTCGGGCTAGCTTAATCCTATCCCGAGCAGCAATGAGGAAGCCACGCTCCCGCTCAATCGTAGCTGGCAAGCCCGCCTGTCGTATCGCCAGTAGTTGGGTCACAAGCTGATCAGCTTCTGTCAGCTTAGGTTCCAGCAGTGCAGCCAATCCCACCCCGCCAGGAAGGGACTTCAGGGATGCAACTTGACCCCGAGCGCACCGAAGAGATAGAGAAAATAGGGTCCCCCGTCATATGGCAGCGTCTACGCCCCTTTGCAAATGATGATAGAAGCTGTCGACCACGTCCTGCGTCGCCTCGTTCAGAGTCTCCATGGAGGCCAGTGTCAACGGGAGCGTGGCTGGCAGCACCGAAGAAGACGTAATAGAATCCGCCGCTCCTGCTACGAGAGAAACCAGCTCCACACGAAAGGACGCTTGAACAGCGGCCAACTCCTCTTCGGCAGCCTGTAAAATTTGAATACTTGGCAGGGTCGAGAGGTCGGTCTCCGGAGCCGTATAATCTGCAGAGGATGAGGCGGAGACCATCGCCAACCCCATTCCCGTCGGCCTAGAGCTGGCAGGAGGCTCCTCGACATGAGACAGCAAAGGAGAGGGAACGCTCCTCCCTCCCATATCACGGCAGGCCGAGCCTTCCCCAAGAACATCCACGGCGGGAAGTAAAGGGTCAGGACCTGCAGGGTCAAGGCAACCATGAATCGATTTGACCCGGAGGATATGTTGATAGAGCAAATAAGCCCCCTCACTAGTCAATATCTGGCTTATCTTACCAGTGGAGGAGTGTGAAGGCCGAGATTCGCCTACAGCCACCATAGCCCCTTCACCAACAGCCTCCGAGTCAGGTACAATAGACTCCTCCGCCCTTGCATCCTCGGGAGGGGGCGCACCGAGATCACTGTCGCATTGCTGAAAATCAGCGGTTTCAGGGACGGGTCCAAGGAAACCTTCGTCACCCCGGGCCGAGGTTTTCGCAACCTGGGAGCTTCCAGCCACCGTTGAGAGAGCACCCGCAGAAAGGATCGCGGCGCACATGCCGCTAATCAAAGCAGCAAGGGCCGGATCAGCTCTAGGGGAAATAGACTGTTCAGGAAAGGACGGTTCACCAAACATCTACAAAAAAAGTAATTGAGTCATATCTTCGGAAAAAAGAAAACTACAACAAAGAGAAGGCTCCGACTTACCTCTGGAATGCCGTCTACATCCTCACCCTTCTCCGTAATAAGTAGTCTACGGGGACCGACCGCCGCTCTCTTTACAGAAAAAGTTACCCCTCCGCCAGTAGACTCACGCCTGCCTCGCTTACGTGAGGGACCAGGCATGACGGGCGGTAGATCTACCCGTACCACCTCCGACACAGATGGTAACTGGTCCACTGCTTCATCAAATATAGCCGACGGTTGATTCGTCATCATGTCACCTGCCATGATGGGAGACTGATCCGCCATTGTCTCGTCATCCGAAGAAAGGGAGTCTTCGTCGTCCCGTTCGTTGTCTTCCTCAATTGTGTCGAAGGACTCGGAATCGGGCGAAGGAACTCTATTCGTCCCTTTCTTCTTTACTCTCGACGTCGTAGCCTTCTCCGCTAGGCGAGTGCCCACGATGAAGCTAGTCCTCGAGTCAAAATTGAGGGGAGGAGGATTCGTCGTAAAATGATATAGGGCCGCCATATGAAGGATTTTCCCTATCACGTTTACGGTAGGGACCAAGAAGCTAGTCCGAGTATGACATGTGTCATAGTAGCTCCATGCCCTAATACCGTCAAGAATGCTACCTTCAAATCCCAGGTGAGAACTGGGGCGCCCGAGGAATAGCTGACTATACCTAAATTGACGGGCAAACCTACTAGGCAAGTAGGGCTCCAAATACACAGTGTTGCGATTCCGGTAAACTAGATGCGCCGGGCGAATATTATGCAGCCAGAAATGCATCTTTTCAGGCAAGAAATGAGGAGGTCCAACCCCATCAACATGAACACTCCTCACCTCTTAATCAGTAAAACGAGGAACGGACACGAAGAAATTGTACCCGTCCACCCTCGCCAGCATCCTCCGACACGCCGGCATGGTACTATATTCCCAAGGCTGGTGGTGATACTTGAAAAGAAATGCGTCGTCATCTGTAACGCCATCTCCCGTCCCAGGCCTCATCAAGGACTGATAATGCAGCAATAGCCATCCCAGCAATTAATGATAAGGCAATTCTACATGTTCAAAATCTATTGCCACGTCACGAGCAATGACCTTGGACGAGAAGGCGCGGAGACCATGCTGAATACTGCACACCATGGCAGGAAGAAGAGCCAACCTGACCCCAAAGGCCAACTTCAGGGCAGGAAGAATGAAGTGGCGACTGATCCTCTCAATAGAACCTGCCCCTCCTGAGACCACGCAGTTGTGCAGCCATATCATTAGAAACCCGGCCAAGAGTGCCTTCTCTGACAACCGCCGGGTACCATAACAAAAGTAGCTGAAGGAGTCAATCTGGCTCCCGAACCTGTCACTTTTAGACTTGGACCTCTTAGCGGTCGACACCAAGGCCTCTACTTCCCCAGGAGTTAAACGATCTCGGGAAGTAACCCGGCCAGCCGCCTGAATTTGAAAAGGTACGCGACCCAAGATTTAGTATGGGGAGAGTCCCCTTCTGAGCTGTCATTTTTCTGGATAGTCGTCCGGTGACAGGTGCTATGATGGCATAATAGTTCTTGATACACGGCGACGAAACCGGGGAATCGTCGATCCAAATCTTGGAGCTCCTCATTCGTCGGAGTGTACACTTCGAAGGGTTCATCCCCCCAGGGGAGCTTGGAGACAGCATACATCTCGTGAAGAGCGAGCCCTAATTCTCCAACAGGGGTGAAAAAGGTCCCCGTCCGATGATTGTACATCTCGAGAAGGGCCATGAACAGTGGCTTATTAACGGGCAACCCGTGGCTGGTATCCCGGATAGCGTCATAAAGGTTGACTCCCCGCAAAAATTCTTCGTACTTCCGTAGAATCCATGAGGTCAGATAAGCCCACGGGGGAATGGGGTGTAACCAGCTCGGCAGTACCAACCTGCCAACAGGATAGGACCCTTTGCGAGCAAGCTGACTCAGGAAGGTATCAGCCTGGGAGAATGAAAAGTTAGGACCGGGAGTGTTGATGAAGGTACCCGGAACTAACCCCATCACGGACCGACTGGCCGGATCTTTGACCGTGCGCACTGACCCGGTGGCTCTGTTATAACGGATGTTACCGACAAACATCCCCGGTCGGGTTGGAGTAAGGGTGTCCGGCATCCCATCCAGGTTAAAATCCCAACTCTCGGAAACATCCAGCACTCGAGAGTTTTCTATGACCAACGCATCCCCAAAGAGGAAGACCGGTTTCAGATACTTCCCATCAGACTGACCGGAGCTTATCATATCACCAAGGAATTGAAAAGATTAAACCCTGATAGCATTTAGTCGTTCCAATGGTTCGTCAACAAGTAGCTGTTCGGACACTTGACGAACTAAGTCATCCCGATGTACGCCCGAGGCAAACTGACGGGAGCCTACCATAAGTTCTCCCGCAGGATTCACGGGCAGATTCACTGAAGAAGAGGCAAAAGAAACAAGTCAAAAAGATAGCTAAAACACAAAACTACATGATGCGTATGCGGCTCAGTATAGCCTCATGCGGCTCAGTTTAAAAAGGTTTGTACAGATCAGTCTAAATGAGCTTATGCGGCTCAGTTTGAAAGAGCCCCTACGGTCCAGTGTGACTAAGCTTATGCGGTTCCGTTCGAAGGGAACTCATGCGGCTCAGTACGGAGGAATTTATACGGTTCAAAGGGAGTGTATGCGAATATGGTCCGATTTGAATAAGCTTATTCGGCTCGAAAAAGCTTATGCGGTCCAGCGAGGATGAGCTTATGCGGTTCGGTTTGAAATGTGCTTAAACGGCTCAGTTTGAAAGAGCTCATACGGTCCAAATCCTGATGAGCTTATGCGGCCTTGATAAAGAAGTAATTATGCAACCACTTTCATGCGGCTCAAACCTGGGTCATACCCCATGCGGTCGGAGCATGAGTCGAACACGCAGCATGCTTTGGAAATATAGGCTCGCGCATAAAATATGCGACGTAGCTATTGCGGTTCATATTAAGGAGTCTTACCAGCAATAGGCGGGTGGACGTCGGGGTGAAAAGCAGGCACGCCAGCCGGCGGAGGAGCAGCCACGTTCGCCGCCGCAGTCGATGAAGATGCGGCCTTCTTGCCCTTCGCTGCCACAGAAGATGAGGCAGCCTTCTTGCCCGTAGCAGTAGCGACCTTCTTGGGAGCCATTATCGATCGATTGAAGGAAGAAGACGAAGAGCAAAGTCGGCAACAGGGAATTCGAGCAAAGAGAGAAGGTAAAAAAACCCCCAAGCGACTAAACGACTCTTATTTATAGGAGAAAGAGACCCACGAAATGAACAGACGTCTCGGATTGTGCCTCGGATTACGCGCTGCTTCAAAAGATAAAGGCAAAAATGCTTCGGTCAAGGCAAAACCGACCCTTTGGATCCTCCCCCAAAAGACGACGTTAAATCAAAACGAATCAAGAGCATTTAATAAAAATTTGCACACGTAGTCAGGACACGTGGCAAAGAGCCTATGCGGCCAGATGAGTTTATGCGACTGAGACACTTATGCGGCATGAACGGGGCCATACTTCTTATTCAAAGTGTTTCAATTTTGCAAATTAAAAACTTTGAAGGGGGTCCTGTAGAAGCATGGAAAATATCAGAGTAATGGTCCATGCGGCTCTTGGAAGAAGCCCATGCGGCTCATACAGGAGCTGCCTTATGCGATTCAAAGAAGACTCTCAGTCTCATGCGGCTCGGGAGTGTATGCGGTTCAGCAGGAATATGCGGCCCGATCGACGCCACATCCCCCCTTGGGATCCTCCCCTACAGCTGGCCATTTGAGTGGTGGCCTCATTCAATGCCCTGACGCGATTCGACGACTGTGACGGCTCTGACATAAAGCGTCATAACGGTTCTGCCATAATAACAGACTCTTCGAGAAAAGAAGAAAATCTCTGACCCGATCCGACATCAGTCCTAGATTGCCACGTGGCACGTCTCATACGGCTTAAATGGGAACAGCTTCATGCGGCTCACTAAGAAGTCACCCTATATGGCCAGCAGAAATCAGCCATATGCGGCCCACGGAGAGCCCAGTCCCTGCGGCTCAATACAACGCTAGCTTATGCAGCTCGTAGAGATTATGCATACGCGGCTCATTGAGAGTTCATCCCCTGCGGCTCAATAAGGCGTTGTCCTATGCGGCTCATGAAGATTACCTCCCTGCGGTTCAAGTCTTGCCTATCCCATGCGGCTTTGGTAGGACCCACAATTAAAACACGTGGCATCGAATCAATCAAGAATTTAACCGAATCCCAACAAGTATATTTGATATCATCATCACAATTACTGAGATCAGGGCATATCATTTATCATCAAGCCAATGGGACACGTGGCGAGCAACCGGACATTGGTATAATCAATTATGAAGATTTAAAGCAGTTAACATTAATTGCTCATAAGATTCGGTGCTATCCGCATTAATGGCCTAGATTCAGTGTAATTACAATCAAGGGTTCAGATAGATTGAAGGAGCGTCGACATTCCAAACAAATGATCATTAGCAAACCCTAATGATCATACCCCACTCTTATAAATAGCCAGCATCATTTCTTTACAGAAGGACCAGCAACAAAAAAAAAAACAAATACAGAGCCAGAGAGAAAATATACAGAGAGAGAGAGAAGCCAGGAGAGCAACAGAGGAGCAAAAAGAACTCTTCTTCGTCAACGCCAACCATCTTCACGCAAAGAGCCAAGGCTGCATACCGATCGTCCAAGAAGTAAGACAGGGCTGCCGTCGCCTTCCCGAGCCTCTATCGTCACCCTCCAAAATCTAAAATAAATAATTGTACTTAGATTGTTGTACCTAGGTTTTCGTCCCTAGGCTTTCTTTGTACAAGCGAGTTTGTATTGTGAGTCTAAGTTCAGTCCTCCGATAATTTTTCTATACTTTTACAATCAATGGCAAACAAACACCAACAGTAAGAACAGTAAAATTAGGTCCTAATGCAATTAGTTTGGAGGAAAAACGAATTAAAATAGATTTTCTAGGGATTAGGGAAATGGAGACTCACCTCTTTCTAAACTTGCACAAATCCCAATGGAGGCTAGCCCTAATTTCTAGGAGGGAATTAAATAGGGGAGAGGGGACCTAAGTGTGGCTGCCATGGGCTGGAATGGGCTAGGTTTAGGTTCACTTGGTTGGGTTGGGCCTTTAAGGCTTTAAGTCATTAGTCATGACTTATGAAGTCATAAGCCATTCTACCCTAATTAATTCTTAATCTCTCCAAACAAGTTCCAATGAGTTAAACCTCACTAACTTAGGTCAAGCTAAGGTTACTTAACCTAACCAAGTGGTCATGAGCTAGGTTAGTCTCTAGGTTACTCTCCTAGTCAATACTAGTCAAAGTCAACTATAGGCCCAAAATCAATATACTAAAATCACTGAAAATTCTAATAAATATAATTAATACTAATTATTACTAACTATGGTTAGCTAAGACTAGCTGTGACTAATCTAGGTTATGTCCAAACCAAGTTAGGCTAACCACAAAACATGGCAATCAATTAAATAATATTAAAATCACACCATTCTTAATAATACATTAAATTCCAAATAATATATATTAAATTCAAGTAAATTCAAAATAACAAAATACCCTCAACTGGAAATGATAAATGAAACACCCTAATCACATGGCTAGGCTCTAGGTTGAGCTGTCTCTAGTGTTACACTATCAAAACACCAAATCATAAGTCAAGATTTAAAATAGTTTTAAAATGATTTAAAAATTACCAAAAATTATATCATGATTTAAAATATCATTATTAAAAGATTAAAATTACAAAATTTCAAAATTATCCTCATTTGGAAAAATTGGGTGTTACAGAGGAGCAGAGCGGCTTCGTCCCCGGTCGGAACATCATCGACAACGTCCTGCTCGCTCAAGAGATAATCACTTGTATGAAATTCCCGTCCAGGGAAGAACATCGCCATCTAACTAGACATAAAGAAATCCTATGATCGTCTGGATTGGCAATTCATGATTTGGGTATTCAGGGCCATCGGGTCCTCGAAGACTAGGATTGACATCATCTTCAGATCCATAAACAACTCTTGGTTCTCCACGGTCATCAACGGGCAATGTAAAACCCCTAAATTTTTACTATGATTTTTTTAATAAATATGGTTTTGAATTTTTTACTTCGTATTTGTACGTCGCGTACGAGTTTGTATTTCGTAAATTTCTCGTCAAGTGCGAATAAGTACGAACTACATATTTTTATAAAACGTTTTAATTATATATATGTAGAAAATATTTCAAAATAATAGACAATAAATATTTTATATTGCTTGAAGTTGTAAATGCGTCGCACAGAGGATTGCCAAACTTTATTTTTATTTAAAAAAAGGCCATTTTATTTTATGGTACAAGTATAACTAGTAATTTAGAAAAACTGTGTTTTATGTAAGTATTATTTTTGCATGTGATTGTATTTGTATTTTTGAAATTAATTATTATCATTAATATATTATTTCGAAAAAGGTATATTAAATATGGGTTGATTTAGTATGTAATTAATTATGGTGATTAAAGTGGGAAAAAAATATTAAAGTTATTTAAATACAGTTTATATTAGAGGTAAAATCTATCTACATTGGATTATATTTGATTGAGTTACTTTTAAATCAATTTGAATTAGATAGTGAAAAATCTAAGGGAAATTAAAACTCTTCTTAGTCCTTATCTAGATAAAAGTTTTATAAACCTCCTAATTTTTCAAAATAAATATTTGTAGAATTTTTGGATTTTTAAATAACTATTTATTGACTTATTTTATAATTTGTATTATTTTACATATATTTAGTATAGTGCTGATTAGTGAATTTAGTATAAAAGTATATAAATCTATTTTTCTAGTACATTAAGGATCTAAACTATATTACACAATTTTCCTTAAAATTTTAGGATTTATTTCTTAACCTTTATTACTTTTTACATGTTACTTATATTGTACACTATTTACATAATATAGAATAAATGTCAATTTAGTATTAAATATTTCAGTTTGTATAAATGAGATTAGATGAAGGTTGTTTAAATAAATATTAACTCTATTTATTATCTATAAATAATGTTATAGATAATTTAGATAAATATGAACTATATTTTAAGTTAATCATAATCCTAAGTCTAATAGGAAAGCATCCATATCTATATTATATCATAACAAAGTAACTCCTATCAATTTGAATCAAATCCTATCTAATTTAGGAGGTAAATATAAAATAAGTATGTATATATACCAAATACATTCCCTTCCTATCAACCATAATTCAATATTATTTTTAGTCCAATAGGAACTCAAAAATTCGTCATCAGAATTCAGCCCCGCTTTTTAGTAGCAAGAGAAAATTGGAACGACAATATCTCCTAGCTCCGAGCACCGTTTCGGCTCCAATTTTTTTAAAAGAAGTGTATTGCGGTAAGCTGTCAAGAAACATATTTTAATTGACAAAATTCATTCTATAGATTTCTGTAGAACTATTTGAGTATCTAGTGTCCCAAAAACAAACGTGTTTCAGTATTTTTGCGATTTTGGAAGATTTCGAAAACGAAAATGCGATCTGTTTAGTTCTTCGGAAGACTGATACGAAAAACTATGCCATATCCTAATTTCAAAATCTATTAAATAAATATAATAGGTGTAGTATTAATTATAATTAGATAATAGACTCTTTTCAGCATCCAAAGTTGTTCCTACACCTTCCCCATTGTGCGTTGTTGTTGATTCGTAGCCAGGACATCGTCTTACCTCACTCCGGACATTAGACAAGATACCATGCAATATTTACTAGTTATATTTAGTCTACATTTTTAGTTATTTGTGTATCATTATTTATTTATTTTTAGTTCTTGTAGTTGTACCATTATTATAATTCTTGATGTATTACCTGCCCAGTGATATTAGCTTTACTTTGCTTATTATCCTTTGATTGCATATGGACCTAGAGTTAAGGAACTACCAACTATAGTGTATTACATAAATCTTGACACAGTTGTACCACGAGATATGTGTGAGATGAGTAGCATGTAGAGGTACTTGTGTGTTGGATGATCACCCGTACGCATGTATTAGGTCCAACTGCTAATAGAGGCATGTTAGGAGACTTAGTAGTTAGTAGAGGTACATGATCGTAGATGCGATTTCGATAGGTGCATCGGGAGGGGGAGAAAATTTCTTTGTCGTATGGGCTTCTATTACACATTCCTTGTAACCCGTTGGCTCCGCTGGAGATACGGGTATGCTTACCCCCTCATGTTGGCCACTGACGTTCTTGAATGTTATGTGCTTGGGGTAAGATGATCCTCTCAGGTTGGCCACAGTCGTTTTTGAACGTCATGCGCTTAGATCACTGGTGCCAAAGTGGAGACTATACCTGATCCTATTTACAACTAGGGCTCATGCGACGAAATGTTTGTTCTTAACTGCATAAACACATTAGAATGGTTAGGTAAAACCTGGTCAATGTCAAGTCACCCCCGTTCTTTTGTGTATCTTGTAACTATTGGGACTATTTTACTTTACTAATGGCTTGTCATATTTTATATATTCAGTTTATTATGGCATATTCTTCCTGTATCTTGTTACATCCCTCTGAGGACCTGATGATCTCTCCAGGTGTGTGCTTCTGTGATATCTGAAGGTGTTTAGCCAAGGCCGTAATCTTCTCCATCCTTTCGCAGAGGATTGCCCTTGGGTCGACTTTCTACCCTTCCTTTGCATTTTCTCCGTATATTCTTGTTCTTATTTAAATAGTTGGAAGTGGATTTGGCTTCGCCCAACTACATGTATAAATTACAAATTTCACAGTTGATTTATAATATTATTCTTTTATTTTGTGGATGAGATTAGATTACTATTAGTTTACTGTATTTTACAGCTTATGTATATATACAAGGTTTCCATATATTGGAGTATACTTCGTATGTGTGCAGCTGGCATATCTACGTACTTGGTCCTAAGTATTTTGGGATTGGGACGTTACATATTTTTTGGTGGCCCATGCAGGTCAAGTTTATCTCTTCAGTTACATTATTGTACCGATGTGAGCCTGCAGATAGGATTAGAGTCTAGGATCTCATCCATATACTTGGCATTCTTTCTTGACTCCAAACTTTGAACTCTCGTTTGCCTTCCTTGATTGCATCTTGTTTGACACCTTTCTATCGTGCATTCTTACTTCCTCGTGCTTAATGTCGGTTAGGAAGATGACTACACTAGTATATGCTCATAGGTCAAACACGTGACTAGAAGGATTACGTTCACAATTAGTATACATTTATGTCTTACTTAAGTTATAGAGGCATTTATTTTTCTAAAAGTATGATCTTAAGGATTAGTTAATTCTAAGTTGGGTAGTAGCAATATTACCTACTTTGACGACAGAGAGAATTTTATCTTGAGACTACTAGTAGTATTCACTAAAGGATTGATAGAATATTGAGTAAATATTTGGTTTTGAAGATTTAGAAAATATTTATGATTTTTGGGTTATAGCTATTAATATCTTTTGTGGATATAAATTGATTTGAGGAAAATTTTAAATTTAGAACTGTGTCATAAGATCTATGATTGATAAATTTATTTACATTTTGAGTTTAATATTTCAATTGTGGAAAAAAAATCTTCAAATTTTGTCGCATAATTCATGTTTGATAAGATTATCTAAATCTTGAGTTTAAAGTTTGGATTTATAATATTGCCATTTTGTGGAAAATTTATTAAGAGATATGATAAAGCTAATTTTGAGATTGATTAGAGGAATCTATTTTTTTTAAGTTATGATGGATGACCTCAACTGACTAGAGAATAAGAAAGTTTAGTTTGTGCATATTGAAGGAAAATATATATATATTTTTTGTCATACTAAGGGTTATCTTAGGGTTATTAAAGACTTAAATTATTTTTATGATTATGCTTGAATATCGTAGTTTATGTCAAGCTTGGAAATACATATTTGGAATTCAAATTTTGGGATTAAATCTTATCTTGTTAGAGAACCAAGAAGCAGGCAAGGTCACCCTAATGAGATAAAGGTACTCTACATTCCATCCATGACCAAGATAGTTGTATATACACAAGTATAGTTAGTCTTCGACGAAACCATGTGACTATATCTCAATTTTGACTTACTCGACCTTTCCCCAAATCCAGATCTTTTATTGTAACCTTCTAAACGTTTGAAATTTGAGAAATGATTTAATCGTTCTTTGGCTGTATCCACCTAGGAGACTATCTTCTCTCTGAAAATTGTGTCATAAAATTATTTTACTAGATTTCTTAATTAATTTTATTTTATGCTTTAACTTGATCTTCTTTATTGATTGTGCATTAACTGTCACTTCTTGAACTCCCACTTTATATTTTAGATCTTTTTGTGTCCTTTACCGTGACTTTGATATTTGGAGTGTAATACAAGCTGTTACCTTCCAACAAATTTCATATGTAACACCTAGATGAGCTCACCTTCAAGTAGGTATATCATGTCCCACTCAAACACGTCCCTTGATACTCTATTTTTATGATATGACTTTCGGGTCATAAAGACTAGACTATAACCTTTACCATGATACCGATATATTTTCCGACCGATGATAGGAACTCAACCTCGACTCAATTTTTTCGATCCGATATGTGATTTTGTTCTGCTTAATTCCTTAAATGCTTAACTTTGTACTTTATCTTGATTGCTTGACCCATTGTCCCATCATACTACTAGTTTAACTCTTGTAAGTTTGGTAGAATACCTCATGACCTAACAAATCTTTGTCCTTGTGACCCATATTGATAAGTTTACTTAGACTATAGAATTTAGAGGACCCTAACTTATCTAGTTAACCAAGCCATAGATAAGAAAATACAAGGACGACTGCATAAGCCCAAACATCGGACAAGGATTAGATTTTAATGGATCTTCGACTATTTAAATTTCTTCATTAGTATTCCTTATATTTTGACTAGACTATCTTATGATGCTAATTTAGCCTTAGTTTTGCAAGCTTATTCTTTTATCGAGCTTGTTCACGACATATGTATTATTGGGGACGCCCACTAATACATTGTCTAATCAGAACCGATGCATGATGGTCTGATCAACCTAGTGCACTTTGGTTCGCTTTTCATATATTGTTCGACGTGGATGGAGACATAGTTAAACTTGGTCTCTAGAATTCCATCTGCGACTGCCTTAGCAATTCTTTTTGAAAATTTTCAATCGTCTTTGAACCACTTATTCGTATTCGATAATATCTTCTTCGAACTCTTTATTATTTTCGTCTTTCACCTATTAGAAAGACAAACACTCGTACTTAATATCCCCTTATTTGCCCACCATCTATTGCCAAGATAGTTAACTACTGACCAACCAATATGACTATATCCCCGTCTTGAGTTACCTTTTTCCTCTACCCTAGATTCATTATCACAACCTTCTAATTGTTCTTGAAACTTGAAAATGATTCAAATCATTTCCTTAACCATACCTTAAACCTAGACGACTATATTCGCTCAAGAAACCATCTCTCCTAGATGTCTAAATTATTCTCTTTGACCTACTCAATTCCTTTCTATTCTCTAATTCGTGTTATCATAATTTTATTACCTTAACTAACGATCCTTCTTCAATTCCATAACCATGATGTATTTTCGTAGATATCAAAATCACGAGCTTCCAATACATGTTTGTGTCGAACGTCGTTTCATCGCCTCATCCAAAAATTTAATCGTATTTCGGTATTGATGAACTCTTTCTATCTCCCCTACCCTAGCTATTCCTAAATTTTGAGAACAAAATTCTTGTAAGTTTGGTAGGATGAAAAATGCCTAAATTTCTACTACGATTTATTTAACAAATATGGTATTGATTTTTGTACATCGTATTGTACGTCGCATACGAGTTTGCGTTTCGTAAATTTTTTGTCAAGTGCGAATAACTGCAAAGTACATATTTTTATAAAACATTTTAATTATATATATGTAGAAAATATTTTAAAATAATAGAAGATAAATATTTTTTATTGCTTGAAGTTGTAAATGCGACGCGTCGAGGATTGCCAAACTTTATTTTCATTTAAAAACGGTTATTTTATTTTATGGTACAAGTATAACTAGTAATTTAGAAAAACTGTGTTTTATGTAAATATTGTATACGAGTGTAAATATATTTGTATTTTTAAAATTAATTATTATCATTAATATATTATTTCGAAAAAGGTATATTAAATATGGGTTGATTTAATATGTAATTAATTATGGTAATTTAAGTTAGAAAAAAAATATTAAGTTATTTAAATACAGTTTAAATTAGAGGTAGAATCTATCTACATTGGATTATACTTTATTGAGTTACTTTTAAATTAATTTGAATTAAATAGTAAAAAATCTAAGGGGAATTAAAACTCTTCTTAGTACTTATCTAGATAAGACTTTTGTAAACCCCCTGATTTTTCAAAATAAATATTTATGGAATTTTTGGATTTTTAAATAACTATTTATTGACTTATTATATAATTTGTATTATTTTACATATATTTAGTATAGTGCTCATTAGTGAATTTAGTATAAAAGTATATAAAGATATGTTTCTAAAGAAAAAAATATAAAGCTATTTTTCTAGTACATTAAAGATCTAAACTATATTATACAATTTTTCTCAAACTTTTAGGATTTATTTCATAACTTTTATTACTTTTTTACATGTTACTTATATTGTACACTATTTATATAATATAGAATAAATGTCAATTTAGTATGAAATATTTCAGCTTGTATAAATGAGATTTGATGAAGGTTGTTTAAATAAATATTAACTCTATTTATTATCTATAAATAATGTTATAGATAATTTAGATAAATATGAACTATATTTTAAGTTAATCATAATCCTAAGTCTAACAGGAAAGCATCCCTATGTATATTATATCATAACGAAGTAACTCTTATCAATTTAAATCAAATCATATCTAATTTAGGAGGTAAATCTGAAATAAGTACCTATTTATACCCAATACATTCCCTTCTATCAACCATAATTCAAAATTATTTTTAGTCCAATAGGAACTCAAAAATTTGTCATCAGAATTCAGCCCCGCTTTTTAGTAGCAAGAGCAACTTGGAACGACGATATATCCTAGCTCCGAACTCCGTTTCATCTTCATTTTTTTTAATAGAAGCGTATCGAGGTAAGCTTGCCAGAAACATATTTTAATAGAAAAAATTCGTTATGTAGATTTTTGTAAATCTGTTTGAGTATCTAGTGTCCCAAAAATAAATGTATTTCAGTATTTTTTTGATTTTGGGAGATTTCGAATATGAAAATGCGATCCATTTTGGTTTTTAGAAGGCTGATACGAAAACCTATGCCATATCCTAATTTCAGAATCTATTAAATAAATGTAATAGGTTCTGTATTAATTATAATTGGATAATAGACTATTTTCTGCATCCGAAGTTGTTCCTACACCTTTTTCTTTGTGCGTTGTCGTTGATTCGTCGTCAGGACATCATCTTAGCTCACTCTGGACATCAGGCAAGATACCTTGCTATATTTACTGCTTATATTTAGTCTATATTTTTAGTTATTTGCGTATCACTATTTATTTATTTCCAGTTCTTGTAGTTGTACCGTTATTACAATTCTTGATCAATTACCTGCTCAGTGATATTAGCTTTACTTTGTGTTTGCCATAAAAATCAAAGACATGTATTACAGAACATTAAAATTGATTGCAAACTTACTTGTACAAAGAAAAGCCTAGAAAGAAATTCTAGGAAACAATCTAAGTACAATTGTTTAGTTTTGATTCTGGGGGTGGCGGAGGAGGCTCTGAAAAGTGCTATCAACTCTGCCTTACTCCGTGGACTATCTTACGCAGTCTTTAGATCTTGAAGAAATTACCTTCTTGAAGGTTGCCAGCCTTGATTGCCAACCATCTTGCAGGGATATGGCACCCTGCTATTTATAGTGATTGCATAGGTGACTACGTGGCAAATCCTCGGGCCACATGGCCATAATCATGCCTCGAGACTCGGTCTGTGACTGATAGCTAGAGATTTCTTAGGATTTGTTGTGATTTATCGTTGAGCAGTTAAGACCTAGTCAACTAATCATGTGCATCAACTAATTTTTTGTGGCGAGCCGCATGAAGAACGTCTCCTGGCCGAGCCACATGAGAAATGTCTCATGGCTGAGCCGCATGAATGAATGTCTCATGATCGAGCCGTATGAAGGAACATCTCATGACCGAGTCGCATGAAAGAATGTTTTATGACCGAGCCACATGAAGGACGTCTCATGACCGAGCCGTATGATGGAATGTCTCATGACCGAGCCGCATGAAGAACATCTTATGACCGAGCCGTATGAAGGACGTCTCATGATCGAACCGTATGAGGAATGTCTCATGACCGAGCTGTATGAGGAATGTCCCATGACCGAGCCACATGAGGAATGCCTTCTAACCGAGTCTCATGAAGAACGTCTCATGACCGAGCCGTATGAGGAATGTCTCATGACCGAGCTGCATGGGGAATGCCTTCTGACCGAGCATCATGAAGGCGTCTCATGATCGAGCCGCATGAGGAATGTCTCATGACCGAGCCGCATGAGAAATGCCTTCCGACCGAGCCGCATGAGGCCATCTCATGACTGAGCCGTTTGAGGAATATTTCATGACTAAGATGCATGAAGGATATCTTCTGGCTGGATGGGTATGCGGGCCTTAGGAGAAGGTGCTGTACCGAATATCACGATTTGAGAGAGTTTCGTTTGTCTCCCTCTTGACTGATCTCCTTGTTCGAAGAAGATTTGATGGTGGACTCCTTCAGAAGATTATGATAAGCTTGACTGAGATGATGTGCCTGACTGAGACATTTGAGTAATATATCTAGTTGAGAGCAGGTCGTTACAATGTCTTAAATTGGCATCATGTTTCCGAGATGATGTTGGAAAGGCGCATTAGGTCGCAGTTGCTAGAACACCGACTGCCTTGATAGTGGAGCCACTGTCTTGTGGAGCGACAGTTGATGATGGCTTGGGTGCAGTGGTGACCACCTCTCACAAGTCAAAAGTAGATTGATTTATCTTTGCATCTGTTTTGTGGGCCCAGGTATCCTGAGCGCCCGGGTGCGTAGGTATCATATTTGCCCCTTGATCTGAGGCTAGTAAAAGAACTTGCTCTCGATTATTGTAGGAAGACTTTTGGGACCATCATATTTGCTCCCTGATCCGAGGCTAGTAAAGCACTACGCTCGATCGTTATAGGAAGACTTCTGAGCCCCACCATGTCCGTTTCGTATGTAGGATTGCACGCGGGTAGTTCTGTATAACTTTCCATCAGAAGCCCGTATAACTGTTGACGGTGTCCGTTGATGGTCAGCAGCTTGGACAATTGACTGGGCTTGTTGAGCCTACACTGCCCTAGACTTCTTCGACTTAGCACCCGAAGGTGCATCGTAGAAAGAGTCCAAGTTGGAAGGAGGAAAGAGAAGTTGGTGCCCATTTCAAAGGAAGCAAGGGGCTCTATTTATAGAATAGAGTAAGCCATTTCTTCTTCTCCTTTCCGATGTGGGACTAAAAGCAATATTTTTTATGCTTCTACAAGACCCCCTTCAAAGTTTTCAAATTACAAATTTAGAATACTTTAAATAAGAAGCATAGAAAGTAGAGTTGTTTTGGAGTGGCAATCCTATCAGAGGTAGCATGGACGTAATAGGTTTAGGTACTTCCATTGGGGATTTTATGTGGACTTATCATCCTTGGCGTACCTTGGTTTTAGGTACAAATAATAAGTTGAGAGAAGGAACCATCATATTTACTCAGAAGTGGTGAGAACATGGTAAATATGGGCTTGATGGTAAAGAGGACGTGGTGGGAGTGGACTCAGATGAGCATACATGGAACAACTCAGAGGTAATATGGACGTGGAAGTTCTACCTACGTAACGGGTAATGAATGTCACGGAACAACTGGGTTCCAGAAGCATATGATTGTGAAAAAGGGGTGCATGTACTAGAGGAGCTAATACAAAATTTGTGGTCAACAGAGGACATTTGTGGACCTATTATCCTTTTTGTGTACTGGCGGTACGATTACGGATAATAAGTGGAGAGAAAACCAACATATTTACTCAGAGGTAATGAGGACGTGGTAAATATGGGTCTAAAGTAGAGCCTTCCTACTTAGAGGTAATGAGGACGTTGTAGGAGTGGGCCTAATAAGGATACACAGAACAACTCAGAGGTGCTATCAACGTGGATGTTCTATGTATTGGGTGGTTTGTTTGTGATGGACGGAAAAACAACTCAGAGGTAATATGGATGTGGTTGTTTTTCCCGTTGGGGAATTTTGTGGACCTATTATCGTTTTTGTGCACTAGTAGTGCGAGTAATAGATTTGAATGATATTTTGTGGATCTACTACTCATTGGTACACCGATGGTGTGAGTAATAGATTAGGATAACTTTTATGGACCTATTACCCTTCTGTGCACTGGTAGTACGGGTAATAGATTAGGATAACTTTTGTGGACCTATTACCCTTTTGTGCACTGGTAGTATGGGTAATAGATTTGAAACAAAACCAAACAGAGGTGACAGGTTTTGTGGTCTTAACACCGTGTCTTTTATCCCGGGTTGGGGTACAGGTGTTAAGTCGAAAGATTATCGGTATCAGAGGTAATATGGATGTGACACACGATAATCAGGACCAAAGAGTTTGCTCAGGGACAATAATGAACTGGACAGACTCCTGTGAGGTAAAGCATTAGAGTGGGAGTTCAAAGGTATCATCGTACATGACTCACCACTCAGGGAAATGTGATGGAGTGTGAGTTCAGCGGTACTATCGTACATGACTCGCCACTCAGGAAGATGTGATGGTTTTCAGGGAGTACCAACATGTCCTTTAGACATAGTATTTCTTCAGGAATTTGCCATAATAATGCTGAAGTTGACAGCTGCAGAGGCGATCGCCGAACGCTGCCGTAATTCAGACATGGGGTAGCCTCCATGTCGTGCCCCTATTTTTTTCATGAAGTACTTGGCCTGAGGACTATACAGGTGGAGAGGTAGTCTCCCAGTATCGGGTTCAAGATCAAACTCTTGAGGCATGAAGGGTTGAGATCCTTCTTTTCGGCCAAAGATGCCTGAGACTATAAAATAGGCATATTTAATGGGAGCAAGTCGGCTTGTGGTATAGACGGTTGTCACATCATCAGGAGAGGGACTATCCACCCTTGCAATCAGATACTTTACGAGTTCTGCATCTTCTTCTGCTACCCCCTGCGTGGCCGAAGGTTGGGACACTGTCTTGGGCAACTTGACCACCAAGGGTTCAGCTTGAGGTATTGACTTGCCTGGTAGTGTTGGATCGACACTTGGCTGCTGGCTCATCTTAGGAAGATGAATGACAATTGGCTCAGCATGGGACTTTGCGTCTTCCGGTCGCCTTTGTGTGAATTTTGGTAATCGGATTACCATCGGTGTTACAGAGGGCCTTGCATCTTCCAGTTGTCTTGGATTGGATTTCGGCAGTCGGATCACCATTGGTCCTATGACAGGTTTTGGCTCCTAGCTGGATCTCGAGAGATGGATGACAATTGGTTCCAACTGTGTAGGTGAGGCAGAAGAACCGAGCACCTCTTTATGCAAGGTTGCGACGAGGGGTACGGCCTTGCCTAATTTGCGGGCTTGGAGACGAATTCTCAAGGGTTCTTTTGGCCCTGTGATGGCTTCCAGTTTGTCAGTTATATGTTTCTTAGATTCGTCATATAGACAAGCCTCCGAAGAGTAATAAGATTCAACCCCTTTGAAGGGATCGATGTCGGCAAATTCAGTTTTCATGGAACCATGCTTACTGACATACTTGAAACACTGGTGAAGGGTGGATGGCACGATCATATAGTCATATATCCATGGACGTCCCAGAAGGATATTGTAGGAGGTGTCTGCATCTATGACATAGCGGGTAACTTCCGTCTTCAGGTCACTAATCTGGCATTTCAGCCGGATCTTCCTTAGGTGATAGCTCCTTCCCAAGTTAAAACCGCTAATGGCAGTGTTGGTTGCTGCTAGCCGGTGCATAGGAATGCCAAGAAGTTGGAGCAAGCTTTTCAGGATGATGCTTATTGACGAGCCAGGGTTGATATGTATCCGATCCACCTTAATGTCGCCTATATATCCACTGTAGTATAAGGGGCGATCTTGTAAATTGGTCTTGATCAACATGTCCTGCGGAGTAAATATAATATTGGGTATTGTATCTGTGCTATTATTGTCCTGTAAATCTGCTTGCAGGTCTTCCCCTGGAGGCTTAACCTGAGCTAAGTAGGCGTCAGCATTTTGGAGTGCTTCGTTTAACGCGACACAAAGATCCTTGGAGAGCCTTAGGAGCTCGTGTAACGACAACTTTGCTGGCGTATTAGCCAATTGTGCTAATATGTCAAAGTTGTAAGGTCTCTCCATTCCCTGAGGTACTTCATTGCGGAGTGGCCCGTCAAAGCAGGTTTCCTTTATTTTAGAATTATCCGCCAGTGGAGGCTGAGATGGCCTTGGAACATCAGAGAGAGTCAACGTTGTTGGCTGAGGATCTTTGGCTAAACTAACCCGTGCAGGCTGGACTTATGCTCTAGATCGGGTAATAATGGCTGCAGCTTCTTCAGCTTTGGCTGAAATTGTATAGCAGGATCTAGATTTTCGGCCTTTTTTTGCTGGTAGAAGATGACACCTACTGGATAAGTTCGAGCACCAAGTCTGGATGTACCCACATGATCTCTCCTTGCGATGTGGTGAGGGGTACCAATTCAGATATCTGGCTCCAGACGGGTTGAAGATTAGTAACCTCCATCGTTGCCCGAAGGATATGTATGACCCCGTTTGGAGTGCTTTTTGGAGGAAAATTGCCGAACTGAATAGACACCATGTTTGCCACCATGGTAACCTCTTCAAAGTTTATCGACAGAGCTTTGGAGTTGATAAGACTCTGAATGTACCGTTTTAATTGGAAGCAATCATGAGTGGCATGATGGACATAGCGGTGGAAGTGATAATACTTTGGGTCCTCTATTTCTGCCACTCGAGGTTCGTGCCTTGGTGGAGGGAGCTGGATCCTACCCTCTTGTAAGAGCATATCGAAGATAGGTTTGACATGACTATCTTCAAATGAGTAAGTAACCTTAGGCCACGGACCTTCTGCCTGTTTTTGTTCGAGTTTCGGAGTCGAATCAGTGACTATGGCCTGTTTGCCCTTATTGTCCCGGTTGGTGGTGGCGCTACTGTTGTTGTTACTGGAGGTGGAACCAGGATGTCTGCCCTTATCTTCTCCGTCTGGGATGTGTAATCCCAACTGGCGAGCTTTCTTCAATTTTGCCTCTGCGTTGGTAGTATTTATGATGAAGGTCGTCCAAACCCTGAACTCATCGTCACCCATCCAGAGGCTAATTGCAGGAGCAGCTTCTTCTGGAAGATTTTAATCAAGGAGCTCTCGGGATTGCCTTGGGGCAATCTTATTATGATTTGGCGAAACAGCTCGATATAGTTTCTTGTTAGCTCCCTTCTTCCCTGAACGACGTCCATGAGAGACGACATCGTTACATCATGCCCCACTTCATAAAATCTTTCCAGGAATATGTGTTTGAAGCCGTCAAAAGAATGAATACAGTTGTCGGGAAGGTTGCGGTACCAGTCGAACGCGATCCCCTCCAATGCTACGATGAATAATCGTATGAGGATGGCATCACTATGCGACAAATTGTCAGTTGTGACCTCAAAGTAAGTTATGTACCGACTAGCAGAGGTCTTCCCATTATAAGTATCGATATGGAACGGCTTGTATCATAGTAGAAAATATACGTCTCTCCATGCAACGGGATATGGTTGCCGTATTCTTAGATCCCGAGAGGAGTCTCGGGCATTGAACATTGCCCGAAGCTCCTGGACTTCCCTCCTCGCCTCCTTTTCTTCATCTATAGCTGAAGGAGCGGATGATGCTAAGGGATCATCACCTAAAGGAGGGGCGGTCGTGTTGGAGTCCGCAGTGACTGCGGGTCCCATGCTTATTTGTTCAGGCGTCCTCACTGGTTGAGTTGGCAAGGCGGCTTTGATCTCATCCACGGACTTGACCAAGGACAGGAGCATGTCTTCCAGCACTTCTAGCCGTTGTCGTTCATAAGGTGCTTCATGATCATCGTCAGCCATAAAGACTGTCCTCACGTAGGTAGAGGTGGAAGGGATTGTGGCAGAGGTAATCTCTGTGCTGTACCCTTGTAGAGAGAAATCGTCAGGGAATGTCAGAATATCATCTTCCTCTGACTCGAAAGGGGTGCTACCCCTTGTGCAGGAAGCCGCATCGTCTTGGTGAAGGCGGTGGCCCTCTGGGAAATCCAAGTCTGTTGCACAGTTCTAGGTGACCTCAACCACCTGTATGTGCTCTTGGTACACCGACTTGTCGTATACATTGAGGGGACTGCTACCCCAACTTCATCTACTATCAAGGAAGCCGAAGGCGCACCCCCGGGTGCCGGAAGCTTCTTTTTGTATCGAGTGCCTAAATAGACACCCCCTGTGGTTGTCAATGGGAAGCCCCCAGATGAGGGTCTCCTTGCAATACTGGATGAGATGGCCGGGCTGGAAGAGCTTATCTTCTTTTTCCCTTGCTAGGAGGAACCTTTTGAGTTGAATTACAGGAGGCGAAAGAAAACTCCTCGTCCCCTGTAATTTGCACATGTTTCTTGAGTTGTTATCGGACAGGTGCTGGCTGCTGCAGTCGCTAGAAAACTGACTGCCGATCTTTAGGTGCTGCTGATTTGT
Organism: Iris pallida; assembly: GCA_029216955.1. Lineage (NCBI taxonomy): Eukaryota > Viridiplantae > Streptophyta > Magnoliopsida > Asparagales > Iridaceae > Iris > Iris pallida. Next base: position 46,467 of record JANAVB010008852.1, on the reverse strand, counting down.
TGCCGCAGCAGTTGATGATGACTTGGGTTCAACGATACCCCGAGAGGGACTCATTACATGCCGACGCTGTCGTCTTGCGTTTGTGAGTAATCACGTCACGTAAGTCGGTAGGAAGCTGCTCACCTTTGCACCAAACTTGTGAACTCGGGTATCCCGAGCGCATGCGTGCTTAGGCATCATGTTTGCTCCCTGATCCGTGGCTAGTAAAAGTACTTGCTCTAGATCTTTAGAGGGAGACTTTAAAGACCCACCCAGTACATTAGCCCTGGGGGACTGGACGCGGGTGGTTCTGTACAAATTTTCGTCAAGAGCCCGTGTAATAGTCAACGGGGCCCGCTGACAGTCCACAACTTGGACAGTTGACTGGCTGGTTGGGCTCGTACTGCCCTAGACTCTTTTAACTTAGTGTAAGCACCCTGAATTTCAGGTTGATTTTTTTATTATTATTTTATTTCATTTTCTGCTTGATTGGTTTCGATAAATAATTTATTCTATTATTTTTCCTTAAGTGTGCTTTTCCATGTCTTTGATATTTGGAGTGTCAGGGATGTTCAACTCTGGAAATCTTCTTCACGAGTTTTGGAGTGGACAGGATTACCTTCATGACGGTATATAGTGTCCCACTCAAACTTGTTTCCTTGTGCTCTTTTTGCTTCGCAGAACTTCGGGTCGAATTAGACCATTTGATCATTAATTAATTTTCCCACTCCTTTCCTTGATCATTATTAGCACGTTACCGTGACTTTTAATTTGGGAGCGCAAGACCAGTCACTTTCTTGAAACCAACTTCTCATGCATGATCTACTCGAGACGATCTTCACCCATGACCTTCGTGTCCCACTCAGACATGCCATTTTGTGCTCCATTTGCTTCGCACAACTTTCCTGACACGTGACCCAATTTTATTTTACCCCATGGTGTCATATTTATTTTCCAACTTGATTTGTGGGTCCCCTGTCGACCAAAACCTGTCAGCCTGAATTATGGACATGGCCCACATTGAGCCTACTACCCGCCTGCCATTTGTGTCCCATTTATTGGAATCCCTATGTGCTACTTATTTACCCATGATCATCAACACCTAATTTTTATTCGATTATTGCATAATGTCTGATTTTGATCTAATCCGGCTCCACCATGTCCAGCCTAGCTTCGTGCTACCCTCCATAATGACACCCTCACTTTCTTCGTCCAAAAATTATATTAAATACCCAGTTTACCTATTTCAATATTTATTGTAATTTCCATTTATTTAAATCCCCGCAGGAATGGCCATTTCCCTCTAATTAAATCTAGCCATTGATTTCTCAAATTAAATCCAAACCATCAAATTCCTACATGTAAAATTTTTCCCCACACCCTTCTAGTTGGCCGGCCCAAACTCCCAAGTTCCTTTTTCTCTCTCTTCCTCTCTCATTTAATCATTTCCTTCTTTCTTTCTCTCTCTTCCCTCTCATTTATTTTTCCACACCATTCTTCTCTCCACAGAGAACAACAGCAACATTTAACACCACCACTCCCATGGCTGGCCCGACCCCAGCCATCCTCCGACATGGCCTCACCGTCGGCCACCTCTGGCCGAGCACGGCCAACCGCCACCCACACCAGCCTTCTTTCCTCCTCCTTCTCCAACGCCATGGCCACGACCACCATCAACATCTCGACCATCACCTCACCACCACCGCACCACCTTAGCCACCACCTCCTCCGCCAACACCACCATACACCATTGTCGCAGTTGTCGGCCACCGCCGCAGCTGCCGCGCTCGGCCGGCGTACCACCAGCGCGCAGCAGCAGCAGCTGCATAGGCGTGCACGCGGGTGCACGGGCCGCCGTCGTGCGCCACCGCACCGCCGTGCTGACCGTCGTGGCCCTCTGGCCGTGTGCCCCACTCCGACGAACAGCCCCCTGACGGCCACCGTCCTCCGGGATGCGCCGTTGAGACGATTCGTGCGTTTCGCACGCAGTTCCGTCGTGACGCGCGCGGGAATGATTCAGAATTTATGCTCCGTCGCAGCAACTTCGCGTGCATTTTCCCAAAAATCCGACCGTTGGATCGGCGATTTCTTCGCTCCGTCACAATCTCGGTATATCCACCTTCACTCCTGTCAATTTTCGTCCGTTAAATTTATCGTTTGATACATCAAAACCGGCCACGAAGTTGACCGTTTAAATTGTATTAAATTTGGATAGTTTCGCGGGGCCAACTTCGTCAGCTTGTATCTCCTCCACCGTAGCTCCGTTTTGCGTGCTACCAGTTCCGGTGCGAAGCTGGTATAACCCTCTTGCTACCCCTCCAGTTTTGTTTCATTGTGAGCTTGTTTGATTGGTTGAATTCGACGCCAAAGTTGGCCGTCCGAATTAGTAATTTCCAACTTGTAAAATTCCATTTTTGAACACGGGACTCCAGATTTCATTTCTGACACCACCAGTAGAATCGTGGCATCGTTCTGGCATGTTTTCATATAAAATTTGTTAGATTTGGAGAACGTGGGCCCTGGCACTTTTTTCGGTGCAAAATGGGTCCCACATTCTGGGTCAACGGGACTTTTTGACGCCGGCTCATCGGAATCCAATTCCAGATATACCGTTGAGTTCGTATCATCATTCTGAACTCGTTGACATATAATTTGCTAGGTTTTGGTGGACATTAGATCCGACACGTATTTCGGTGCAAGTCGGATACCAATATCCGGGTCAACAGGTCATTTTGAGATCGGCTCATCGAAATCCAATTCTGGATATACCGTTGAGTTCGTATCATCATTCTGGACTCGTTGACATGTAGTTTGCTGAGTTTTGAGAACTTTGGCTCTGACACGTATTTCCGTGCAAACCGGAATTCTAAGTTCTGGTCAACGGACCAAATTGAGATCGGGTCAACGGAATCCAATTCTGGAGATACCGTTGTGTTCGTATCGTCATTCTGGTTTCGTGGACATATAATCTGTTATATTTGATAGACTTGTTTTCTTGCACGTTTTTCGGTGCAAAACGGCTCCGACACGGACACCGTTTTGACCCGAAATTACCTTTTTCCCCTTGTGTCCAAATTGGACCGATGGATAGGCTTTCCTAGCTAATTTGACCATTCTGGACATGTTGGCGATGTTTATTTCATCGTCCGACAATGTTTGTTGATAATTTCTCTGAGTTTAACCTTTTTATATTTAATTAATAATTAATTCTTATAATGTTCGTATTTCGGGATTGGTACAACAAAACTGAGATCAGTCAATTCCAGTGATCTCACATCGCTGAAATTGACAAGATGAACATGTGGATCACTATAATAAGATTATCAACCTTACCATTAATTTTCTTATCTCGATCTACGTGTCGTAAGTTTCGACGTACGAATAACGAAGTACACTTTATATCTTTAATAATTAGACTATATTTACCCTGTTTGACCAGAGTTGACCAGTTGACCCAAAGTCAACTGTAAGTCAACACTTGACCTAGTTTGACTAAATTATTGACCGGAGTTGACCTAGAGTTATTTTGACTTAGAAGAACCTAGGATAAAATAGACTGTTTGTAGAGTTTCATTTATTACAACTTGAACACCTTATAACCTGTGTTGCTTTAAATAGGACTCTGTGGCTTCAGTTGGACCACCTATACTTATCAGCTGTTCAGGTTATCAGGCGAGTACATTCTCTGATCATTTCATATCATGCTTAGAATTGTTTTCTGCATTAAATTACTTTACTTGTACTGTCACGTTGGTCACACGGATTGGTACTATATGGATCCCTTCTTGAGATGTTATCCTTAGGGAGCATCGAGTACTACATGTTTTGTGCGTTTCACTTACATGGCGTATCACTATGCTTCACTGGTTCTTTGATCACTTGCGACATATACTCTTATGATCGCAGAGTCTTCTAGAATCTCTTATCCCATTTACTGGGTATCCTGGAATCTCCTAGAATCACCCATTTATGGGCATCCATGTATCACCCTTCGGGGGCCTTTGCATAGAATCATAACATAACCTAGCTGGATCCTTGTGTATTAATTGAAGGTACAGGGGAGTAGAAATGGACATGTGAATACTACCCAAGTAGTATAGCATCAGAATCTCTTCCATAGTGTAGCATCAGAATCTCCTATGCCATTTACATGTCTATATTGTACTCTGACTCACTAGCCACTGTTAGTTCTCTATGTATAGTAGATATTTCTATTACAGTTCTCTCTCTGTTTACATACTGCATTTCTTTCAGTACCTATATCTTACTTTACTGCATAATTATATTTTCTAACCTGCTATGATCTGTTGAGATGTACTGTACTCGCTCCTGTCCTGACTGGACCTGTTGAAAATTTTTACAGATGGCCTGGGATTGCCTGCTAGCCTACAGGAGACACAGTAGAGGTTGTTTAGATAGTTATTTCATTTTGTCTGGAGTTGTATTTACTTTGTGGATTACTGTATTTGAGTTTTGAGATGTATTTTTGGGTTTATGTTTCTTAGACCCTTAGACTTCTATCTCCTGTATCTCTTTTGTATTTCATGTTTTATCTATCTTTATCATGCTCTACCTTAGATGTGATTGAGACTGTATCTGCTATGTCACCCCCATTCGGAGAGTATAAACTGCTTAGCATTATATTGTTAGATGATGTGACCTAGGACAGCGTTCTACCGCCGACACTGCGGCGTAGGCTGGGCGTTGTTACGTTCACGTACACTAACAGTGGGTACGGGTCGTGACACTTAGAGCCCGAAGGCGCATAGTAAAAAGAGTCCAGATTGATAAATCCCACATCCTCAGTGGGCCGTATGGCGTCAGGCCCGCATGAGAGCCGGTCGAACACAGAGCTTCTGACAGAGCCGCATGAGACATCCTGTTTGAGGCCAGGATTGGATGTAGCATGGGCTACCCTCTTACGGCTAGAGCTGGCTGCCGCATGGACCATCTTCCTACGGCCAAAGTTGGCTGCCGTATGGACCATCTTCCTGTGGCCAGAGTTGGCTACCGCATGAGTTGTCTGTCTAAGACCAGAGTCGACGGTCGCATGGAAAGACTGTCGATCTCCTCTATCTGGCTTCTTCTTTGTCCGCATGGATTTCCCTTGTGCCCCCAAAAACTCAGAATCGTAGTGTTTTCCTCTGCTGGATTTGGGGATAGTGGGGTCCTCTATGGTCGGAAATAAAGCCTCAGGAGAGTTCTGGTCACCGTCTTGGGCTACAAAAGGAGCTTCTTCGAGAACTTGGTCGGGGGCAACAGTTTTGCGCACCGACGTCTTGCGAGTCCTCTTTGGGTTGGCTTGCCTCTAAGAAAGGCTGACGCTCCCTTCAGACAGCATTTCTTCGAAGGCTTGTTGGTCGAAACGAACCACAAGCATTTGCTGCGTAGAGCCGATCTTGGACGCGTCAGATTGCATCACCAGCTTCTCATCAGAGGAGAAGGATGTCCCCAACAAAGTTGCCATCCTGTTTGCCATAAAAAATTATAGACAAGTATTACAGAACACTGAAATTGATTACAAACTTGCTTGTACAAAGAAAATCCTAGAAAGAAATCCTAGGAAACAATCTAAGTACAATTGTTTAATTTTGATTCTATGGATGACGGTGGAGGCTCGGGAAAGTGCTATCAACTCCTCCTTACTCTATGGACTATTTGACGCAGTCTTTAGATCTTGAAGAAATAGCCTTCTTGAAGGTTGCCAGCCTTTGATTGCCAACCATCTTGAAGGGGTGTGGCACCCTGCTATTTATAGTGATTACGTAGGTGACCACGTGGCAAATCCCCAGGCCACATGGCCGTAATCATGCCTCGAGACTCGGTCTGTGATTGATAGCTGGGGATTTGTTAGGATTTGTTGTGATTTATCGTTGAATAGTTGGGACCTGGTCAACTTTTTACGTGCATCAACTAATCTTCTGTGGCGAGCCGCATGAAGGATGTCTCTTGGCCGAGCCTCATGAGGAATATCTCATGGCTTAGCCACATGATAGAATTTCTCATGATCGAGCTGATGAAGGAATTTCTGATGACCGAGTCGCATGAAGGAATATTTTATGACCGAGCCGCATAAAGTACGTCTCATGACCGAGACGCATGAGGGAATGTCTTATGACCGAGCCGTATGAAGGACGTCTCATGACCGAACCGCATGAGAAATGTCTCATGACCGAGCTGTATGAGGAATGTCCCATGACCGGGCCGCATGAGGAATGCCTTCTGACCGAGACATATAAAGAATGTCTCATGACCGAGCCGCATAAGGAATATCTCATGACCGAGCCGCACGAGGAATGCCTTATGGCCGAGCCGCATGAAGGACGTCTCATGACTGAGCCGCATGAGGAATGTCTCATGACCGAGCCGCATGACGAATGCCTTTCGACCGAGCTGCATGAGGCCATCTCATGACTGAGCCGCATGAGGAATGTTTCATGACTAAGCCGCATGAAGGATATCTTCTGGCTGGATGGGTATGGGGGCCCTAGAAGAAGGTGTTGTGCCGAATGTCATGGTTTGAGAGAGTTTCGTTTGTCTCCCTCTTGACTGATATCCTTGTTTGAAGAAGATTTCATGGTGGACTCCTTCAGAAGATTATGATGCGCTTGACTGAGACGAAGCGCCTGACTGAGACATCTTAGTAATACATCTAGTTGAGAGGAGGCTATTACAACGTCTTCAATTGGCATCATGTTTTCGAGATGATGTTAGAAAGGTGCAGTTGGTCGCAGTCGCTAGAACACCGACTGCCTTGATAGTGGAGCCACTGCCATGTGGCAGTGGCAGTTGATGATGGATTGGGTACAGTAATGACCACGTCTCGCAAGTCGAAAGCAGATTGATCTACCTTTACATCTGTTTTGTGGGCCCAGGCATCCCGAGCGCCCGGGTGCGTAGGTATCATATTTGCTTCCTGATCTGAGGCTAGTAAAGGCACTTGATCTCGATCATTGTAGAAAATTTTTTGGGACCATTATATTTGCTCCATAACCTGAGGCTAGTAAAGCATTACGCTCGATCGTTATAGGAGGACTTATGATACCCATCCTGTCCGTTCCGTATATGGGATTGGACGCTGATGGTTCTGTATAACTTTCCATCAGGAGTCCGTATAACAGTTAACGGTGTCCGCTGACGGTCAGCAGCTTGGACAGTTGACTAGGCTTGTTGAGCCTGCACTGCCCTAGACTTCTTCGACTTAGCACCCGAAGGTGCGTAGTAGGAAGAGTCCAAGTTGGAAGGAGGGAAAGAAAGTTGGTGCCCTTTTCAAAGGAGGCAAGGGGGCTCTATTTATAGAATGGAGTGAGCCCTTTCTTCTTCTCCTTTCCAACGTAGGACTAAAAGCAATATTTTCCATGCTTCTACACTTTGCTTATTATTCTTTGATTGCATACGGATCTAGAGTTATGGGACTACCAACTATAGTGTATTTCATAAACCTTGACACAGATGTACCACGAGATATGTGTGAGATGAGTAGCATATAAAGGTACTTACGTGTTGGCTGATCACCCATACGCATGCGTTAGGTCTAACTGCTAACAGAGGTATGTTAGGAGACTTAGCAGTTAGAAGAGGTACATGATCGCGTATGCGACTTCGATAGGTGCATCTGATGGGGAGAACATTTCCTTGTCGTATGGGCTTCGATTACACATTTTCTTGTAACTCGGAAGCTCCGCTGGAGATACGGGTATGCTTACCTCCTCATGTTGGCCACTGACGTTCTTGAACGTTATGTGCTTGGGGTAAGATGCTCCTCTCAGTTTGGCCACTGTCGTTTTTGAACGTCATGCGCTTAGGTCAATGGTGCCCAAGTAGAGACTATACCAGATCCTATTTACAGCCAGGGCTCAAGCGACGAAAGGTTTGTTCTTAACTGCATAAACACACTAGAATGGTTAGGCAAAACCTAGTCAATATCAAGTCACCCCCGTTCCTTTATGTATCTTGTTACTATTGAGACAATTTTACTTTACTTGTGGCTTATGACATTTTATATATTCAGTTTATTATGGCATGTTCTTCCTGTATCTTGTTACGTCCCTCTGAGGACCTGATGATCTCTCCAGGTGTGTGCTTCTCTGATATCTGCAGGTGTTTAGCCAAGGCCGTGATCTTCTCCATCCCTTCGTAGAGGATTGCCCTGGTCGACTTTCTACCCTTCATTTGCATTTTTCCCGTATATTATTCTTCTCATTTAAATAGTTTTTAGTGGATTTGTCTCCTCCCAACTACATGTATAAATTATAAATTTTACAGTTGTTTTATAATATTATTCTTTCATTTAGTGGATGAGATTAGATTACTATTGGTTTACTGCATTTTACAGCTTATTTATGCATACGAGGTTTCCATAAATTGGAGTATACTTCGTATGTATGCAGCTGGCATGTCTACGTACTTGGTCCCAAGTATTTTGAGACTGGGGCGTTACAGGCAATCCCACGGTTTCTTCAGATCCAGCCGCGGGGTCCGGCAAGGTGACCCTCTATCCGCCACCATCTTCATCATCGCAGCAGAAGATCTCAACAGAAACCTAAAAAACATGGAAAACACCCCAGATTTTATCACTATCATACCACCACGTGCTGCCCTCTTATCACGCATCTGGCCTATGCCGATGACATCCTCGTCTTCTCTTCTAGGGTTATCAGGTCAGTGGAGGTGCTCAGGCCAACGCATTAACGCTGACAAAAGCGTCATCTACACCCACCACAACGCCGACCGGAGCCACTCGTCCACCCTCACCAACCTGACCTCCTTCTCCATCGTATACCCACCGTTCTCCTACCTGGTATGCCCGCTGGTGTACGGGAAATCGAACTCATACATTTTCGAGGGTTTGGTGAACAAGATCAAAAGAAATATAGAGGGATGGCACAACACGATCATTTTCTTGGGAGGCAAGATGATCCTTATCAAGCATGTCCTATCCTCCATCACCATCTACACCCTGGCCGTGTGCTCCCCCCAAGAAAGTTCTTTCTGCGGTCGAGTCCCTTTTCGCCAACATCTTTTTGGGCCACCTCGACGGCAAGGACAAGCACCACTGGGCCAGCTAGGATACTATGGCCAAACCCACCGATGCGGGAGGGCTTGGCTTTACCAGATTAGCGCACATCATCGATGCATGCTCAATGAAGTTGTGGTGGATGCTTTGAACGGATAACTCCATCTGGACTAGGTTAATGACGGCCAGATATTTCCAACATTCTCACCTCGTGACAACCATCGCTAACAATCGATCCTCTGCATCCTGGCGTCGAATCCTCCACGGTCGCCACCTCGCTGAACCCTTTATAATCGAGACCCCCGATACCGTGAAGTGGTCCCTACGCCTGATGGAATCTTCACGATGGCCTCTGCCAGGACAATGGCAAGAGGCATTAACTTGACATGATCGCTCCTTTTTGGCACTTCTACATCTCAAATAAATGGTCGATCCTCGTCTGGAGAGCCTATCGCAGGAAGCTACCTACCGACGACTCCCTCACCTCTATCGGCAACATCCTGGCATCCAAGTGTCATTACTGTACTTCGCAACAATCAGAAACAACAGAACACATCCTTCTCATCGACGGTCTCGCCAATCAGTTGTGGCCCAGTCTTTCTCGACGATGCGGCCAGGTTCTCCATACCGGAAGCTTCAACGATCTCCTTGCCAGCTGGGGCTCCTCTCATGGGCATCAGATTGTCGCAACTGTCGGCATTTGGGTGCTATAGAAGAACATAAAAAAATTTATGTACGAAGGTCACCAATACACCCCCCTACAGCTGTTCTGGGAAGCCCTCCAGCAGTGTCACCGCATCAGTAGATGCTGCTCCCACACACCAGAATGTTTTTGGCAGGAGCTGTACTAGTCCGACTGGCGAGCTTTTTTGTTGCTATCGGTCTCTTTCGGTTTCAGTTTCCCGGTTTCCTTTAGCACTTGGTGCATTTACTTGTATAGGCTTCGACATTTTGCGCCCGATACATCAATAATGTTCCTTCGTTCATATATATCTATATATAATATATATATATATATATATATATATATATATATATATATAAATAAATATATATATATATATATATATATATATAACTCATATCCCAACAAATCCTCTCATATATACAAGCCTACATATATACATAACTCAAGTGAACCTACCTCAGAAAAATGAACGAAGGCAAACATCCATATGTATCAAATACACATATAGATAACATATATGTACATAAATCTATAGTATATATATATATATATATATATATATATATATATATATATATATATATATATATATATATCAAATGATAACCATATGCAATGTTAGCCCAACCCCACGCAACTGAATCTATATACCCTAAGCAACTATGATACTGAACCAAAAACCCAGGTATCTAATATATAAGGATCAAACCTATATTTCACCAACAACCCCACATAACTGGACTGTATACACTGCCTCAGAAATCTGAGATCAACACAAGCTACAACATAACAATATATATATATATATCCTTAACTTATATATAACATATACTCATGAATATAAATACATTCTCATATCTTCTAATCTCAAAATCTGAGTACAACCCCACACATATAAAAACCCAAACCAGCATAGGCCATCAGTCTATATTTCCAATCTCAGGAATCTAAGATTAAGCCCAGCTCATATAAAAAACCAGACTAAGCCCCACACAATCATACAATTATATATGATGAATATCTATAGATCACTTAACTACTCAACAAGTAAATACAAAACCCACACAGAAATCTGGAACCCAAACCCATAACCAAAGGCATATCATACAATTCAAGCCAAGGGGTGTCTGCGTGCCTACTGTACATGTACAAGGGGGGTCGACTGTGTACAGGTAAAGGGGTCGAGTGTCTTTGTGAGCTGTGAGTGAAGTATCGAGCATGTGTGAGAGTGTGTCAAAAAAGTGAGTGTCAGTTGTGTATCGAGAGTGTGCATACAAAGGTGTCCAATATTGTGGCCAACTCGTGTCGAACAAGTGTCAAAACACAAGTGTCAGCTAGTGTTTGAACTGTGCACAGAACAGTATGGGACGTGTGTGTCGAGTCTTCTAGTTCATGATGTGTCCAACATATAGGTCATGCAGGCGTGTCAGTAGGTAGACTCGGTATCCGGGTGTTCACTGAATAGTTTAGGTCGTGTCCAAACTGTGTGTTGTCATGTGTCTAGGTGAGTATCAGAACCGGGTTTCAATGTGTGTATGAACTCGACCGAAAATCTGAAGAACAGATGGCAACTCTAGAGGGGGGGTGAATAGAGTTTATAGCGATAATAGCCAATTAAAAAATTAAACTCTTTCACAAGAAAAAAACTAATCAGAGTAAATGTGGAAATAAATAAGGATCAAGAAAGCATATGCAAACACAGCCGATTTTAACCAGGTTTCCCTCGTGGAGGACTAGTCTAGGCCTGAGAACTCTAGCTCAGGATTAAATCCACTATTTGTGAAATAGTAGTTACACACCGTGCCTTTTCTTCAGAAGAGCACGTCAACTTCTTACAAAGGATCGCAGTGGCAATGCTTGGAATTTTCCAAGCGACTTCTGGAACTCTTGCACAAGACTCCTAACTGAGAGATGCTGAGCACTCGAGGCTTAGGAAGCTTGTGGCTAGTAGATGAAGATGGGTATAGCTTGTATTGAGCTTTTGAGAGAAGAGAAGAGAAGATAGGATGAATAAAAATGAGAGAATTCTTGGCCTATTTATAGGGTATTGGCAGGCAGAATTCGGCCAGAATTCTGGTAGAAATTTTCAAAAATTTGGCTGTTGGACAACTAGCAACCAGCCAACCCTAAAAATTAGGGTGCTGATTTTTAGGGGACAGTGTTCGGCCCGAACTCAGTGTGGAGGCAGAGTTCGGCCCGAACTCTGTCTCCAGAACACAGAATAGGTCTTAAGGTCCAATGGGCTTATTTTGATGTGTGGAGCTTATGGATTTTGGGTAAGGTTATAGGTAAAGTCTCAAGAGCTCAGCACAACTCAGCTTACATCAGTCTAGACTCAATAAATATAAGAAATACAGACTCAACAATGACTTAAAATTGCAAAACTGAGCTGTCGTCTGACTTGAGCCGGATGTAGTCGTCGTGTGTCTAATTGAATCATTACAAGTATTATTTAGTCAATGTGATCAATATTTGGTTGACAGTGACATTGTGTCAATAATCTCCCCCATATTGATAATTGACAAAATAATAATTGTATATTCAATATCCATACCTGGACACATATAAAGACAAAAAGCATAGCTCCCCCATAATTATTGCCGAGCTTAAAAAATAGCTCATTGTCGAGCTTAAAAAATAGCTCCCCCGTAAATAATGCATCTTGTTGGCCTGTTAAGAACATTCTTCCAAAAGCACATATAGATAAAAAAAAATATACATATCTCCCCCTTTGGGCATTTTGCAATATAAGATAAGTAATAACTGGCAAACACACTAAAAGATAAGAGAAGAAACTGCATATAAACTGATATAACGACCAAATGTCTCAAGAGTCATAATAGAAATGATATAAACTGATAGAACTACCAAAGTCTCAAAAGTCACAACTCATAATAAGTCTAATACAAACCAAGTACTTAAAAGCAACTAAAAGCAAAATGCATAAACCATAATCTATGATCCTCAGTAGCAGTAGCAGGGAGCAGTCCATATCCATCAACGAGCACGTGAAGGCCCAGCGTCATCCGATGGATCAGTAAAGGAGCGACGAGGGTCCACGAAGGCTGCATCTGGATCCAAGTAGCGAATGACCCAAGGGTCATCGATATGATAGCCCTCACGACCGGGATCTCGCTCCATAGGAATGGGCATGGAAGGATGGCGAGACATGGAATACCGAATATCATGCAGCGAGTTGCTGATGGCACTCATCTGCAAGGTAGTTCGGTAATCCAGCTGAGTCCAACGATCGTCCTCCAAGGTGAAGCGATCTCGGAGCATAGTCTGAAGAGACTCGAGAGTGGCAGGAGGAGGAGGAGGATCCTGTCCAAAAGAGGGGGATCTGGCTCATCATCAGAATGCTCAGACATGACTGGTGAGCCAACGGCCGCCTGAAGCCTCCTTGCCTTAGAGAGGAAGGCAGGGGCAGGTAAGAATGGACACTCATCAAGGGGTACATGAAACGTACGAAAGATCATAAGAAGGTATAATGCATAAACCAAAGATCTTGGTTTTTTCCCACAATTAATCATCCAATCCATCATCGTGTGTGGAAGATTAAAGGGAACATGGAAGTGAAGATGGTATAAGGCCGATATTTCAAAATAAGTGACTTCATCAGTAGAACCCGCTTTGGGTAGAATGGTGTTGAAAATGATCCGATGAAGCTCATAGAAATAGGGATTGAGGAATTTAGCCAAAAGCTTACGAGGACGTGTGTTAGGGCTACACAAGTCATCCTTGAAGCTTTCAAGTGAAATCCCTTCGGGAAATTGAAATGATCTAGCTTCAACAAGCTTTTCCTAAGAATTAGGCTCTTGAAGCTCAAGATATTCCGCCAATTCGAAATCGTCAAAGGAGATATGAATTTCTGCGACTCGTGAATAAATATGAGTATCATCATGGGTTAAGTTGCAGTAGAACATTTGAATAGCCTACGATAAATGACAGAATTTGTGGTAACAAGTTCATCAAGGCAAAGGTCATGAAACAGTGCATCATATTGTGAGAATATAGTAAAGTTGATGGGGTGTCCCGCAAACACCGGACGTGTCCAAAAATCACTAAACCAATCTTTTGAGGCGTCTAGTGATACAAAAATTCGGTCATCAAAAGTGTTTAGATCATGCGGACGTGGAGGATTGAACAACGGATGGATTTGTTGTTCAATGGCCGGTGCAACGGGTGGTGCAACGGGCGGTTCAATGCGAGGAAAAGCATTCGACGAGGATGCTCCCTCTGTCCGAAGTCTCTTCCCACGGTTGAACAAACGTGGAGCCATAACACAATAGATAATGAAAGAAATTGAGATATAGAAAAGTATAGAATTATACCTCAAACTAGTGATGAGCAATGAAGGAGAATTGAAAAGGAAGCCTTCTGCTTGAGTTTGGAGAAGAATTGAGCTCTAGAAATGAGAAATTAGGGTTAGGGTTTTGAGAGAATTTGTGTTGGAGAAGTGAAAAGGTGGTTATGAGGAAGGAGAGGGAAGAGAAACCGAAAATATGGGAAGGGTTCCTCTTGGTCAGAGCAAATAACGGCCATTGGATCTAACTTTTGATCAACGGCTGAGACTATTCCCGGTTCTGGAACAGTCAGGCCGAATTCGGCCCAAACTCTGGTAAGGGCAGAGTTCGGCCCGAATTTCGGATCCTGGTCACAGAATAGGAATCAGGCAGAAAAAGAATGGTTAAGTAAGAAAGATCAAAATAAGATAAGAGTATAAATACAAGAAAAGATCCAATAAGTAAACAAATGAATAACAGACAGTGAGTTCCAAGCAGCAATATGAAGTTGAAAAAATAGTATTTCAGCATGTGATAAAAAAAATGAACCGTATAATAAACAAGGAATTATATCATAATTCAATATTTTGAAACTGCCATGGGTTAGCTGCAGGGGCCGGATCCCAGCTAGCGGTAGTCCTGAGGACTAGTGCACCGTGTCGCTTAGGCTTTTATGCCTTTTTGTCAGAAGGACCCTTTCGGCTTGTACCCAAAGCAAGTTCATCATAAGAGAATCAAGATATACTCGATATTTACGCAGGTTTATGTTAATTTACAACAGCTTCATCTAAAATTCCAAGTTCAAGACAAAGAAAATTGAAGCGCTCTTCGGATAATGGTTTTGTAAAAAAATCTGCTAACTGATGATCAGTGTCAATAAATTCAAAGTTAATCGTGCCATTTTGCTGATGATCACGCAAAAACTGATAACTTATTTCAATGTACTTCGTGCGTGAGTGACAAATGGGGTTCTTAGTAAGATTTGTAGCACTAGTGTTGTCACAAAAGATTGGAATATACATGAAAGATAAGTTGTAGTCTTTAAGGGTTTGCTTCATCCACATAATTTGTGCACAACAACGCCCAGCTGTGATGTATTCAGCTTCTGTTGTGGATAGTGCGACAGAATTCTGCTTTTTGCTAAACCAAGAGACTAAAGCCTTTCCTAATAAATGACACGTACCGTTCGTACTTTTACGGTCGACCTTGCATCCGGCGAAGTCAGCATCAGAGTAACCAATGAGGTCAAATGATGTTGACTTGGGATACCATAGGCCCACTGTAACCGTACCCTTAAGGTATCGAAAGATACGTTTGACCGCGGTCATGTGTGATTCCATAGGATTTGCTTGATATCTAGCACACAGGCAAAAGCTAAACATAATATCAGGGCGACTAGCAGTAAGGTAGAATAGACTGCCTATTATACCTCGATACTTACGTTGATCTACGGGTTTGTCGCTATCATCTGGTTCAAGTTTGGTTGAAGTAGCCATTGGAGTGCTGATTGGTTTGACGTTGTCAAGGTCGAATTTCTTGAGCATGTCCTTTGTATACTTTGACTGACAGATAAAGGTTCCATTTGACATTTGTTTGACTTGCAGCCCAAGAAAGTAGTTGAGCTCCCACATCATGCTCATCTCAAACTCGGTCTGCATACACTTGGCAAAATCTTGACAAAGGGTTTCATCAGTAGAACCAAATATAATATCATCTACGTATATTTGTATTAAAAGAATAGTGTCTTTAAAAGATTTTATGAAAAGTGTGGTGTCAATTTTCCCTTTTGAAAAACCTTTCTCAAGCAAGAAATTGCTTAGCCGTTCATACCAAGCTCTAGGGGCTTGTTTGAGGCCATACAGCGCTTTCTTTAGCTTGAACACGTGGTCGTAAAATTTGTGATTTTTAAAGCTAGGAGGTTGTTTCACATAAACTTCCTCCTTAATAAATCCATTCAAGAAAGCACTTTTAACATCAATTTGAAATAATTTGAAATTTTGAAAATTTGCAAATGCACAAAGCATCCGAATGGATTCCAATCTGGCAACAGGAGCATACGTCTCATCGTAGTCGATACCTTCCTCTTGGTTGTATCCTTGGGATACTAGACGAGCTTTGTTGCGTGTGACTGAACCATCTTCATTCACTTTGTTTCTAAAAACACATTTAGTACCAATAATCGAGTGATTAGCCGGTCTAGAAATGAGTTCCCACACTTGGCTCCTCCCGAATTGGTTGAGTTCCTCTTGCATAGCAGAAATCCAAAATTCATCATTGAAAGCTTCTAAAATATTTTTCGGCTCAATTTGTGAAATAAAGGCAGTGCTAGCAATAGAGCCTCTTAATGATGATCTAGTAGTTACTCCACGTGAAACCTTGCCGATTACCAAATTTTCTGGATGTGATGGCTTGAAAGAGAATTTCTTTGGCAAGCCCTCCAGAGAATTGGTTTCGGTTGTGGTGTTCATTGGAGTAAAAGTTGATGGCTCAACATCATCATCAAGAGTAGCTGTTGTACTATTATCTTCATCAAAAGTCATATTTGTAGACTCTTCCACAATTAATGAGCGTTTGTTAAAAACTCTATATCCCTTACTCTTGGCAGCATAGCCAAGAAAAATACCATTGTCAGCTTTGGCATCAAATTTGCGTAAGTTGTCTTTGGTGTTAAGGATAAAGCATCTACAACCAAAAACTCTAAAACAAGAAACATTTGGGGTTCTCCCAAACCAAAGCTCATAGGGTGTTTTCTTCGTAATGGGATGAATAAGCACCATATTTAAAATATGGCATGCTGTACTGACAGCTTCAGCCCAAAAGTATTTCGGAAGTGAAAACTTGTTCAACATGACTCTAGCCATATCGCCGAGAGTCCTATTCTTCCGCTCCACAATGCCATTTTGTTGAGGAGTTCTTGGACAAGAAAACTCATGATCAAAACCATTAGAATCACAAAACTTTTCAAAATCAGAATTTTTGAATTCGCCTCCATGATCACTTCGGATTCGAGTAATCATGTAGCATTTTTCGTTTTGAACTTTCTTTGCAAAAATCTTGAAAACTGAAATAGCATCACTTTTATTTGTAAGAAAGAAAACCCAAGTAAATCTTGAAAAGTCATCAACAATAACAAAGGCATAGAGTTTTCCACCAAGACTGGCTACTCTACTAGGGCCAAATAAATCCATATGGAGAAGTTGCAAAGGTCTAGAAGTACTTACAGAGTTTATAGAATGAAATGAAGACTTAGTTGCCTTATTCAATTCACATTCGGCACATACCGTATCCTTTTTGAATGTGATATCGGGCAAGCCTCTAACTAGCTTCTTAGTCGATAGCCTGGATATAGTATCCATGTTGGCATGACCAAGACGCTGGTGCCATAATAATCTTTCGTCCTTATGAGCATATAGACATCTACCTGCATTGCTAGTATCTATAGACAAATAAAAAATATAAATATTATCCTCTCTTATCCCTCCAAAAGCAATATCTCCCGTTGACCTATCATAAATAAGGCATTTGTTTTGTCCAAAGTTAATGTCATATCCATGGTCAGCAAGATGACTAATGCTGAGCAGGTTATGCTTTAACTCGGTCACTAGGCAGACATCCTTTATTACGGGAGAGGGAGGATAGCCAATAATACTATTACCTATAATATAACCTTTTAGGTTGTTGCCAAAGGATACATATCCTTCTCTCTTCAACGATAGTGATACGAAAAGATTTGTGTCTCCCGTTATATGCCTCGAGCATCCACTATCGAGAATCCACTTACTCTTAGTTGATGAGGGAAGGTCCACCTACATTAAGAGTAGATGTGACCTTTGGTACCCAAGTTCTTGAGGGTCCTGAAAAGTTAGTTTTTGGAAACCATGCATATATCTTTCTATCTACGAATCTTCTAATTCTACATTATGGTGAAATATGTCCATGTAAACCATAATAAGTACATGTAGCATTCCTATTTATATTAGTAGCATGCTGATGATGTCTATAAGTAGAGTGATGAGGAGAAGTATGATGATATGCAGAATTAGCATGGTGATGATGACTATGTATAGAGTGATGTGGAGTGTCATGGTGATATTGTCTTTATGGAGTAGCATGGTGATGATGTCTATATGTAGAGTGATGGTGATGCTATTTTTGTGTAACATGGTGATGATTGTATCTATGTGTAGCATGATGATTTTGTGACATATGATAGTTATTTCTACGTGCATGTAGTTTGTGTGCTTTGTGAAAGTGTGTGTATATGTAAGCATGATTACGTGTTGCAGGTGGATGACGTGGGTGACTAGTATGAGAAGTATCATGCTTTGTGTGTGTCTCTTGGGTTTGAGGTTGAGCAACCTGTTTTCCTAATTTAGTCTCTAGTTTCTTAGAGACAGCTTGCAGTTCAGTAATCTTAGCATTCAAACCATGCATCTTAGTAATAGAAATCTTGTGTCTACTCTTTTCTTCTACAAGCTCCGTGTTGAGTGATGTGATTTCTTGTGTTTGTTGTTCAATGTGTGCTTCGGCATCATGTAAACTTATTTTAAGCTTAGATACCTCATCTGTTACATCCGTGGGTGAAGTGTCTCTAATGTTATCAAGCAGTAATGAAAGTCTTTGAATTTTGACTTCAAGACTTTTGATCTTGTCCTTGGCATGTTTGTATTTACCAATGACCTTTTTGTGATCATTAAGCAAATCGGTGAAAGCATCGCCAAGTTCATCAAAAGTGAAGTCATCAAGTGTTTCGTTTGATACCTTGTCGGATGTTGCCATTAGGCACACATTTCCAGTATCTTGAGGAGAATCCTTTTCTTCCTCGGAGTCACTAGCTTCACTTTTATGCCAAATGCTCATGTTGGCATATTTTTTTGAGGAAGTCTTCTTGTAAGGTTTCTCATAGCGGTTGCTCTTCTTTAAAAATGGACAGTCTTTTCGGACGTGTCCTGTCTTCTTGCAACCATAGCAGGTTGGCTCTTCTTCGTCGTTTTCTTGTGGTTCTTTCTTTCTTCGGTTGAAGCGAAGAAATTTCTTGAAGTTGCAGACGAGGAGAGCTTGATCATCACCTTCTGAGTTCTCGTCATCCGTCTCTTCGAGGTTAGCCCTCCGTCGGTGAGCTTTGAGTGCGATCTCCTTAGCCTTAGGAGCGGGCTCTTCGAAGTCCTTAAGGTCAAGCTCATGAGTCATCAGCTTTTCCATCAAGGTCTCCATGGACATGGTTGTGAGATCATTTTTTTCTATGATGGCTGTCACCTTAGGGTTCCAAATCTTTGGGAGCCCCCTAAGTAGCTTGCGAATCTTCTCATGATTTGAATATTGTTTGGCGAGCGAAGACAGGGGGTTGATGATGTCGAGGAATCTTGTGAACATTTGCGTAATCGTCTCATTTGGCTTTATCTTGAAAGCCTCATATTCTTGAGTGAGACGGCTTATCTTTGATTCCTTGACTTGGGTAGTTCATTCATGCGTCACTTCTAGAAGTCTCCATACTTCGTGAGATGTGGTGCATGTAGATACCCTGTTGAACTTATTTCTGTCTATAGCACAGAATAAAGCATTAATAGCTCTCGCGTCTAAACTTGCCTGTTTCTTCTCCTTGTCAGAATATTTGTCATGTGATTTTTCAACGAGATCACCATTGACAACTATTCTGGCAGACTTTTTGTAACCGTCAGTAACGATAGTCCACAGGTCAAAGTCTAACGACTTGAGATAAAAGCTCATCATTGTTTTCCAATATGTGTAGTTTGTTCCATCAAATAGGGGAGGCCTATGAGTGGACTGCCCTTCACCGTGATTAGAAATCAAGGATTGCGTGGTTGCCATGGATCAGCTCTAGGATGTTAGTCCTTGTTGAGAGAACAGAGCTCTGATACCAATTGAAGAACAGATGGCAACTCTAGAGGGGGTGAATAGAGTTTATAGCGATAATAGGCAATTAAAAAATTAAACTCTTTCACAAGAAAAAAACAAATTAGATTAAATGCAAAAATAAATAAGGATTAAGATAGCATACGCAAACACAGCCGATTTTAACCTGGTTTCCCTCGTGGAGGACTAGTCCAGGCGTGAGAACTCTAGCTCAGGATTAAATCCACTATTTGTGAAATAGTAGTTACACCCCGTGCCTTTTTTTCAGAAGAGCACGTCAACTTCTTACAAAGGATCGCAGTGGCGATGCTTGGAATTTTCCAAGCGACTTCTTGAACTCTTGCACAAGACTCCTAACTGAGAGATGCTGAGCACTCGAGGCTTAGGAAGCTTGTGGCTAGTAGATGAAAAAGGGTATGGCTTGTATTGGCTTTTGAGAGAAGAGAAGAGAAGATTGGATGAATGAAAATGAGAGAATTCTTGGCCTATTTATAGGGTACTGGCAGGCAAAATTCGGCCAAAATTCTGGTAGGAATTTTTAAAAATTTGGCCGTTGGACAACTAGCAACCAGCCAAACCTAAAAATTAGGGTGCTAAATTTTAGGGGACAGAGTTCGGCCCGAACTCTGTGTGGAGGCAGAGTTCGGCCCGAACTCTGTCTCCAGAGCACAGAATGGGTCTTAAGGTCCAATGGGCTTATTTTGATGTATGGAGCTTATGGATTTTGGTTAAGGTTATAGGTAAAGTCTCAAGAGCTCAGCACAACTCAGCTTACATCAGTCTAGACTCAATAAATATAAAAATACAGACTCAACAATGACTTGAAATTGCAAAACTGAGCTGTCGTCTGACTTGAGCCAGATGTAGTCGTCGTATGTCTAATTGAATCATTACAAGTATTATTTAGTCAATGTTATATATATTTGGTTGATAGTGACTTTTTGTCAACAAAATCTATGGAGTCGATTACTCAGGAACCCGCAATAAAATCTAACCAAAATTGGTCAGCCTAGTGTCAATCACATCACCCACAAACCCACTAAGTTTTGTATCGAATCTTGTCGTATCCAGTCAGATATGGACACGCAGCAGCAGGGCACTGCACTGGTTCTCGTACAGTATCCCCTTGTTGATTTTTGACAAAAAAATGAACCAAAAACCAACTCAGTCAAAATGAAATATAATCTATACATCACCAGCTACAAAATTACGAAATTAGTTTTGAAAAATAAGAATAAATATTTCTATGTGATATTTCACCAAATACTTATACAACACTCCGATAGTCCTGCGATACGCATACCAAATGGACACAAATCGAACCTAAATTAAGCCTATACCTAGGAGGACCCTAAATGAATGCATCTATGGAGAGAAATCTGGAATTTAAAGGGTTTAGATATCAATACCTATTGAGAGTTGGAATCTCAATGAAATAGCCCTTTGAAAAGCTTCAACTCCAAATTACCAAGGTCAAATGTCTCCAATCCTGGCTAGCTAGCCAGTAGAGACTTCTTCTTCAAAAGAGGAATGCAATGATACTAATTTGGTCCAATTTGGAGGTAATTTGAAGAAATGGGGCAAATTTGGGGAAGAATATAAACTAGGGTTAGGGTTTGCTACAAAGGAGACAAGAGGGTGCTAAATGATGACTTAAATAGGGGAAATGCTCCCTTGGCCAACCATGGGGATAGGCTAGGGTATAGCTAAGACACAAAGGCCCAATTCCTCTTCCTATGTTGTAAAAATAAGCCCTTAAGCTAAAGGCCCAAACTAGCTCCTTAATTTAAATCTCCAAATAGTTTTTTAAGTCATTACTAGCTAGATTAAAGTCTAATTACTAACCCAAACATGTTAGCTAGGTCTCCATGGTCATGGTTAGCCTCTAGGCCAAGTTTTTCTAAGATTTCACTAGCAAAAGGTCAAAATCACATTACACCAAATTAAATAATATTAAAATAATCAAAAATTTATAATTACCAAAATACCCTTATTCTAGAAAGTGGTAGTGACAAATCTACCTTCCTTAAAATAATTTTCTCCTTGAAATTAAAGGTTGGCAGGAGAGTTAAAACAAGATAGAAAGTTTAGGCAATTCCTTAGGCACAATCAAATAATAATGACTTGGCACGATCAGTGACCAAGGGTCAAACATTCTGGTCACAAGTAAAATCAAGGCTCAAAACTTTGGAATGACTAGAATCACTTTGGCATGATTCAGAGGCAAAATTTGGTACGTATAGTCATGATCGTTAAAATCACGATCATGGAATTCATAGTCGTCTAGTCATGCTAGTTATTTAGGCACGACTAATCACAAGGAATTCAGATATAGTCAAGAAATCAAATAATGGTCAGAAAGAGTTTAGGCATGAGTGTTAAAATTCAAACGTGATCATAATCGTAATTTGATACGATCAATGATAAGGCCAGTCTAACCTTGGTTAACAGTATTAGATATGATGAAGAGATGATAGTAGTCTAGGCATAACTAAACATGGAATTTCGGTATGATAAAGGGTAGCATGAAGTTTAATCGTGGTTGGAATAGAACTTAGTCATTTTCGAGAGTAAAACAGAGTTTTATGCACGAGTGATATTGGTATCGGAGTTTGATTACGATCAAAATTAGAATATTGACACGGTAAAGAATAGGCTAATCAATTCTTGATTAAAATGGAATTTAGGTTTGATAAGAAGAAATCGAAGTTTTCGAGCATGAGTAGCATATTGATAGAGATTCAGGTCACGATGGAATTTTAAGTTAATTGAATTCGGTCAAGGATTAAAAATACAAGTACGATAAAGGAGAGGACCAAAATCTATTGGTTGTGATCAAAGGAATTTAGAAATTAGCGATATTGAAATTTAAAGGATGACTTAAGATAGGAAAAATCAAATTCCTTTTATTATGATAAGTAGAATCAAAAGACAAGATTTCATAGGGAAGTCATGGTAATCATCTCACTCTGCTTCATCTACTGCCATTTTCGATCGTCATTTTCTAATTATACCTTTATCTCACAAGTTCAAATATGAAAATCAAACCCTTACATGCCTACTACAAAATCATAATCTTCAAATATGATTTCATGATTGAATCCCTTTTGCAATTATCATAGGGTTGGCCTTAATCTCCAAGGCACTTCTCATGAATCATGCTCTTATTAAAACTCTTCTTCCTTCCTCACTTTTTTTTTATTTTATTCTCCTCTACCAACTCAATCGTCCTGGAATTTAAATTCCTCTACCTTGTTCTAACTTGAATCCGAAATCTCAAAATCAAAGTTTATGAAATCCTGGAACTTGTTCAAATTACTCTCCTCGAAATTTTTCAAAGCTAATACCACTATGTTATGTAGGAACTTATTCTCCATTATAAAATCAACCTTTGTATTTCCTTCACGTACTCCTTAAAATATTATCCTTCTTAAAATTTAAAATTTCCACAAAATCTCTAAATTTTCCTATAACTCAAAATCCTTGTGTTCTCTCTTTTCCTAGTCATCCTCTTACCAACATCTTATTCAATTTCGTATCATCATCGCATTATAGTTAAAATCCATTCTTCATTACTAATTTTCTGAATTAGCATCATAGTGTAACACCCAGTTTCTGAAAAGGAGGTAATTTTAAAATTTTGTATTTTAATTTATTTAATTATGATATTTAAAATTTTCTATGATTTTTATTGATTTTTTAATCATTTTAAAACTATTTTTAAATCATGACTTATGATTTTGGTGTTTCTCTAGTGTAGCCCTAGAGACTACTTGCCCAGGAACTAACCATGACCTTGGGAGCCTAACCATGTGAGTTGAGTTTCCATTTAGTACATTCTAGCCTAGTGGGTACTTGGTAATTTTAAGGACTTATTTAATTTAATAGGATTTGTTAGAACTTATTGAATGTATGTGAATAATTGCTTGGTAAGTGATGTGATTAGCCTAACTTAGAAGGACCTACCCTAATTGATTGGACTAACCTAGATTAGCCTTGGTTAAGTTGATGGTCATGATAGCATTGACTAAGGTTGGTTAGCCATGATTTATGACTTGACTAGTTATGACTAGGATTAGTCATAGTCTTGAGTTAGTATAGCTAAAACCTAGAATCAATATGGACCATAGATCCTTAGTGGGAGATTGAGAGCCATAGATTGGGCACTAAACCCTAGGATGACCAGCCATATAGTAGTTTCCCCCTATATAAACCTTCATGTTGAACTCTTGCCTCTTTTCTTCATCATTCTTGCAAGTCTTGAAGAAAAAGAGGTATAGACTCTTTCCCCAATCCATAGTTCATTCATTTTTGATCCTTTTTAGCCCTAATCTTTTGCAATGTGATCTAACCTTCCCCCTCTTGCTGTCCATAAAGCAAGAGGTACCTAGGTACGTCTTGTGATACGTGGAGTGCCCCCAGACACGAGCACACCTAGGTACCTAATTACCAATCTAATTTCTATTGATTTGGTTAGTGGTTGATTTATTTGTCGAATAGGAATTTCCCATTTTCTGATACAGTCTGTATCAGTGTTTTGAATCACTATTTTTCTCCCTGTTTCGAATTTGCATTTATGAATTAATATCATGTGTATTGTGATGATTTTCATTACTACTATTTGGATGATAACTGAAATTTGCATTACCTGTCTTGATTTACAATGTGGGCGAAATCATGAGTACCACAGTAATGGTCCACACAGCTCACTGTCTCATTTGTTCCTGTCAACACATTTTCCTTTTTGCACACTGTCATTGGTTTGAATACCTGAGAACCCTTAACATACAACCTGAATACCTGAGATGGTTCATGGTTCAAATCTGAACTGAGATTTAACCTGTATATGTATGTATAACTGAGAATGTGTTTAGGAAATCTGAGAATTTCCTATGGTTGAAACTGAGGTTGGAGTTTTGAAATGAACTGAGAACTGTTGTACCTGAGAAAATGGATAATATTGATAATGTGGAGTTTCTTTGTATATTGGAAACTGAATGTTGCAATGCTAAAACAAGGATGTTTTTACTGTTGATAGGAAAACCTAAATTTTGATTTACACTAATTATTGATGAACTATTCTTCTTTCCTTTTATTAGCTGGGTTTAATTGATTCATTAATCTGAGATTTTCCTCTAGACTTATAACTGAGATTTGATGAACTGTAAATAGGTAGATGTTCATATATACCATAAACCGATATTCCTAGTTCACTGTTCATGACTTTCAAACTGATTTGAGTTTATCCTTAAATGTGCATTAAGGAACTGATCTATTAGTTTACTGTTTGTTGATTCTTTAAATTGATTTTATCTTAACTAAGTACCTGAGATTGATTTTACAGTTTTGGTGAAACCTGAGTTGGTTGAGTTCACAATTGTTTGGAGAATGCTAAACCTGAGAAATTGGCAGGGCTGTCATGCTAATCTGAATTGGGAAGTAATTTCCTTCACTTAACAGTGGCTTGATACATTTTTTTCCTTGTTCTCTACTTGATTGGGTATTTACAACTGTGTAAAACAGTCCTTAAGTTTTTGGATTGATTTCCTTGCCTTTCCTTTTTCCTGTTTTTCTATGAACATTGAATGCACACACTGATTTTAGCCTGTATTTCCTGCTAACATATACACACATGACACACTGTTATATATGCACACAGTATTTTAATCCCTGCACATCTATACACTTTTGATCCCTTTAATTCTTGTACATACACATTGTCCTCTCTCCCCTTCACTGTTTGGTAATTCCTGTCACAGCCTATCTTGCACACACTGTCACAGGTGACCCTCACCTATACACACACTCACATGCTCCCCTCTCTCTTGTATATAATGTATATATATTATATATGACTATAATGTATGTATATATTATCTATATGTACATAATGTATGTATCTATATATAGCTTATATATATATATATATAGCCATGATATGTGGTGCCTATACCTATGTATAGGTATATGGGCACCTAGCTAGTGTATTTTATATGGTGTTGGATGACACATAACTTGTAGTTAGTCTAGATAGCCTAGTAGTGGGTGTACTAGCCAGTGTTGGTTGAGTGACCTAGTATTAGGCTAATATAGTCTAGTGTAGACTAGTTGACCTAGTTTGACTCCTAGGGTTGACCAGGGTTGACCAAGAGTTGACTTTGGCCTAGATTGACCTAGAATCATGTAGAATGCATAGTAGGACTCCATTTTACTATTTTGGACTTGTTGTGACTTGTGCTGTTCTGATTAGGAGCCAGACACCACTCCTCGGATGGTACTTTTCATATTGGACACTCAGATACAGGCGAGTACATTCTCTGATCGTTTCATACTTGTCACGATTTGTATTCTCGCTTTAGATTACTTTTACTTGATGCTGTCACGTTATCATCACGGATTAGTACTATACGGATCTCTCCTTGGGATGTTACCCCCCTCTACGTTATTCATGTACACTCATGTTCTTTCATGTTCTTACATGTACGTTCATGTACTCTCATGTTCTTTCATGTACGCTCATGTTTGCTCATGTGTTTCTTTTATAACCAAAACATCATGTCCGTAACGTAACTTGAACAGATCCTTGTGTATTGATTGTGGGTAGGGGTTAGTATAAATGGCCATGTGATTTACCCATCATGTACACTCTGTTACTTTTCATGTTCATCATGTACAACCTAAGCCAATTACAGGCCATCTCGTACTCTAAATCACTAGTCACTTACAGTTCTTACTTATCATGTATATATATTTCCAGTTATCAAATATCTCTCCTGTTTTCATGTACATCTTCTTACAGCGTTTCATATATTTTATTCTATTACCTGCTTTATATTTCCTGACATGATATGAACTGCATGAGATGTATTGTGCTCGCTCCTGTCCTGACTGGACCTGTTGAAAATATTACAGAGGACAAGGAGGAGGCTGGTCTGGATAGTTACTACGGGGCAGCCTTAGATGACACCTGCGAGCTGGATCCTCAGGAGGACCCAGCTCTAGCTGAGGATATCACCCCGATTGCCTAGTTTAGATTAGTTAGGCTTATTTTCTTTTGTGTAGTCATGCGACATGTTTTAGCTAGACTTTATTTGGAGTTCAGAGTTGTATATATTCTTTCATTCTGTATCTGAGACCATGTGCTTCTGGATATTGCTGGGATTATCTTAGACTACTTTTCATCTATTTATTTCCTTGAGTTCTATTTCATATCGTGCTATCTCTTCCTTAGTTGTGATTGAGTTTTACTGCTTTGTCACCCCATTTCGGGGAGTATAAACTGTTTAGATAGATATTGTTAGATGTATGTTGACCTAGGACAGCGTTCTACCGCCGACACTGCGACGTAGGCTGGGCATTGTTACGCTCTCGTACCCTCACAGTGGGTGCGGGTCGTGACACATAGTCTTAAAGTAAAATATCTCCAGAACCAGTAACCTAAAATGTATGCAAGTTCTAAAAATTAAGTCCACCTCGAATTTCCTTATCAGTTTCGAAATACATCTATGAATTATTACCGTCATAACCATTTATACATACTCTACTGTCGTTCTTACTCGAAACTCTCTTACGTCCTTCTAAACCAATTCATACTCATAATATTTCCCTTAAGTGTAGTCGTCCCCAAACTGATAATATTGGTTTCTTATTTTATTCTCAATCCCATTCACATCTCTATCCCAAAATCTATATCAAGGTTCATCATTTTATATTCCTACCAAAATAATCATATGATAACAAATTATGTCCTTCCGAGCTAAATGATTTACGATACTTTCTGGGCCTTTCCAAGGTAAAGAGAGATGAGAATTTCAAAATTTTCAAAGTGTAACTGTCAGAAGTAGAAACGAGATAGTTGATTAATGTAATCAGGACAAAGTTAATTAAGACAAAAAATAATGGTAATACAAGAAAACAATAGTAAGACGAGGGAATAATGATAAGATAAGAAAAAAATGGTAGAAATTATTCTTGCTCATATGGTCAAAAAGAAGAGAACCAATTTAAGATATGATATGATAACCATACACGTCTGTCTAAAATCATGATACTCAGAATCCTCGTCATGCTAGTAAGCAAGGCTGCGATAATCCATAGAGTCCGCAACTAAGGTACATACCTCTAGAATCATGGTATTTAACATTTTTCTATTGCCACATGCTTGGTTACGAAAACCTTTAATTCTGACACCCGAAAAATACATCCAAAATGAGACTCTATGTCTTCGCCATGCCAGCTAATATGGCCGCAGAAGACTCTAGATTCCATAATTGTAGCCCAGAAGATTTATCTTGGTAGAAAATCAAGTCAACAATGAACACCAAGAATCAAATTCAACAATGAACATAGAAAGTAGACAGAAACTGTTGGAATCGAATTTCGATATAGTTTCTAATGAGATTCTCAAAGGTTATCCCAGGAATCTCTCAAGGAATTCTAACTGTGATTGAATATCCTCTCATCCTAATACTTTACTTCTTATACTATATTGCAGGCTCATGGTAGTACAACTAAGTCGCTGCGCTACCACGATATCGCATAAATACGAATCTCGACCTGCATGGGCCACCACTAAAAATGCGTCACGACCCGCATCCAGTGTATGGGCACGAGACACGAGTACGTCCAGCCTACGCCTCAGTGTCGGTGGTAGAACGTTGTTCTAGGTCACAATAGTAACTAAACACACTCTAATATACTCTCCAAACGGAGGAGAATCTCAGAAGATACAACTCAATCACATAGACTAGAGGTAGATAAATGGCACGATAAGATAAATATGAAATCACATAGTGCAATACAACTAGAAAAATACGTCTAAGTGTTTAAGAACACCAAAATCCTAACATCTAAATAATATATCTCATGAATGACAACAAAAAGTAAGACACAAGAATCCTAGCAGTCTATCCTAGGCAATAGGGTAGTCTCCTCAGGACAAGCTGGATCCTCTGAGGGTTCAGGTCACAAGTGTCATCAATACCAGCTCCGTAATAGGTGGGGCATAACTCCTTCTCATCCTCTGTAATATTTTTAACAGGTCCATGTCAGGACATGAGCGAATACAGAAC
Source organism: Iris pallida (assembly GCA_029216955.1). Taxonomy (NCBI): domain Eukaryota; kingdom Viridiplantae; phylum Streptophyta; class Magnoliopsida; order Asparagales; family Iridaceae; genus Iris; species Iris pallida. Next base: position 17,553 of record JANAVB010008852.1, on the reverse strand, counting down.
TCTCATGCAGTTCATATCATGACAATATATGTAAAACAAGCAATATAATAAGCTACACGAAACACTGTATGAAACGTACATAAAAAGTAAGAGAGATATCTGAAAACTGGAAATATATATATGGAAAGTAAGAACTGTAATTGACCAAGTGATTTAGAGCACAAGATGGTTATGTAACCGGCTTAATTTGCACATGAATAAGTTACAGAGTTGCATATGGATACCTACTTTGGAATTGATCACATAACCACTTCAACTCCCCCGTCCCCAATCAATACACAAGTATCTAGTCAATTTATGTTACTTACATGATAGTTTTATACATGAAGCACATGTGAACACGTGAGTACATGAGAGCACATGAGTGTACATGAATAATGAGAGTACAAGGAATACATGATGTACGTAAAAAGTACATGACATAAGTATCTGATGCACCCGAGGCGGATAACATCTCATAAAAAAATCTATATTGTACCAATCCGTGATAACAACGTGACAGCATCAAGTAAAGTAGTCTAGAGCAGGAATATAAGTTCTAAAAAGTATGAAACGATCAGAGCATGTACTCACCTGAAATCCAGAATGACTGATGAGAACATATGTCCGAACCGGAGTAACTGAGTCCTATTTATAGCAACACAGGTTACAATGTATTCAAGAAGTAATAAATGAAGTTTATAATGCATTCTACATGATTCTAGGCCATTCTAGATCAAAGTCAACTCTTGGTCAACTCTAGTCAATATTCGAGTCAAACTAGGTCAAGCTATCTAAGGTTTAGCCAAATTCTAGTCAACAAGTTCAATTAACCTATTGGGTTCATTTTTAGGTAATCCTATAGATATCTCAAGGTATAGGCTAAGGTACACTAGGTCAAGCACATATGTATACCATATATACAATAACTTATATATATATATATCCTCTCATAAATATAGTATAACTCATATCCCAACATACCCTCTCATATATGCAAGCATACTTATATACATTACTCAACTGAACCTACCTCAGAAAACTGAACCATGGGAAACATCCATATGTATCAAATACAAATATAGATAACATATATCTACATAACTATATAGTCTATATATATATATATCAAATGTATAACCATATGCAATGTTAGCCCAACCCCACACAACTTAATCTATATACCCTAAGCAACTATAAAACTGAACCAAAATCCCCAGATATCTAATATATAAGGATAAAACCTATTTCATCAATAACCCTACATAACTGGATTGTATACACTATCTCAGAAATCTGAGATCAACACAAGCTACAACATAACACTATATATATCCTTAACTTATATATAACATATACTCATGAATATATATACATTCTGATATCTTTTAATCTCAGAATCTGAGTACAACCCCACAATTAACATCAACCCCATATATATAAAAACCCAAACCACCACAAGCCATAAGTATATATTCCCAATCTCAGGAATCTAAGATTAGGCCCCGGATCATATCAAAAACCTGACTAAGCCCCACATAAGCATACAATTATATATGATGAATATCTATAGATCACTTAACTACTCAATAAGTAAATACAAAACCCACACAGAAATCTGAAACCCAAACTCATAACTAAATGCATATCATACATCTCAATCCAAGGGGTGTTTGTGTGCCTACTGTACATGAATAAAGGGGGTCTGTGGTGTACAGGTAAAGGGGTCAAGTGTCTCTGGGAGCTATGAGTAAAGTATCGAGCACATGTGAGAGTGTGTCAAATAAGTGAGTGTCAGGTGTGTGTCGAGAGTGGACATACAAAGGTGTCCAATATTGTGTCCAACTCGTGTCAAACTAGTGTCAAGACACAAGTGTCAGCTAGTCTCTGAACTGTGAACAGAATAGTATGGTACGTGTGTGTCGAGTCTCCTAGGATATGATGTGTCCAACAAATAGGTCGTACGGGTGTGTCAGTAGATAGACTAGGTATCCAGGTGTCCTATGAATAGTTTAGGTCGTGTCCAAAATGTGTTATGTCGCGTATCTAGGTGAGTATCAGAACCGGGTTTCAACGTGTGCACGAGCTCGACCAAAAATCTGTAGAGTCGATTACTCCACAAACCCATAATGTAATCCAACCAAAATTGGTCAGCCTAGTGTCAGTCAGATCACCCATAAACCCACTATGTTTTGTGTCAAATTGTGACGTATCCAGTCAGATCTGGACACGCAGCAGCAGGGCACTACACTAGGTCTCGTGCAGTATCCCTGGGTCGATTTTCGACACAAAAATGAACCCAAAACCAACTCAGTCAAAATGAAATGTAATCTACACATCACCAGCTACAAAATCATGAAATTAGTTTTGAAAAATAAGAATAAAAATTTCTATGTGACATTATGCCAAACACTTACACAACACTCTGATACTCCTCCGATATGCATGCCAAATGGACACGAATCGAATCCAAATTCAGCCTATATCTAGAGGGACCCTAAATGAATGCATCTATGAAGAGAAATCAAGAATCTAAAGGGCTTAGATATCAATACCTATTGAGAGTTGGAATCTCAATAAAATAGCCCTTTGAAAAGCTTCAACTCCAAATTCCTATGGTTAAATGCCTCCAATCCTTGCTAACGATCCACTAGAGACTTTTTTCACAAGAGGAATGCACTGAAATATTTGGTCCAATTTGGAGGTAATCTGAAAAAAGGGGGCAAATTTGGGGAAGAACATAAACTAGGGTTAGGGTTTGCTACAAAGAAGGCAAGAGGAGGCTAAATGATGACTTAAATATAGGTAAAATGCTCTCTTGGCCGGCCATGGGGATGGGCTAGGGTCTAGCTATGTCACAAAGGCCCAACTCCTCTTCCTATGCTGTAAAAATAAGTCCTTAAGCTAAGGGCCTAAACTAGCTCCTTAATTCAAATCTCCAAATGGTTTTTAAGACATTCCTTGCTAGATTAGCGTCTAATTACTAACCTAAACAAGTTAGCTAGGTCTCCATGGTTATGTTTAGTCTCTAGGCTAAGTTGTTCTTAGTTTTCACTAGCAAAAGGTCAAATTCACATAACACAAAATTAAATAATATTAAAATAATCAAAAATTCATAATTACCAAAATACCCTTATTCTAGAAAGTGGCAGTAATAGTGGCTACAACGCTTTTTTCCAAGCTTTGCGTAGAAGTTGTGATTGGTGCACTAGAGGACTTTGGAGTCCAAATGGCACATGCCCTGTTCTTAGTTGCAACAGTGGTGCCGCGGCTGGCACCACCTACGCCAATCATGGCTTCGTAGGCAGTTTGGTCGACTTTCACGACCAGAGTCTTCTGCGTCGTGCCGACCGGCGCAATATTGCATTGAGTTGTCACTTTCTCGTCGGAGAAGAAAGTCGTCCCCAGCACAGTCGTCATTTTGTTTACAAAAATAAAAGTGTTTGATTATAAACTGAGAAGAGTGTGTACAAGAGTACAAGTTGATTTTTGGGGAAGTACAACTATAGGAATCTGATGAGAAGACGATCACTTTATCCTTTGGATGATGCGATGTCGAAGAAGAAAGCCTTTGAAGAGTGCTGTAGCAAGTGCTTAGGAGATTATGATCATTAGTGATGTTTGCGAAGTGATATAAAACTCTATTTATAGAGTTTAGAGATAACTGTTAAGTAGTTATCCTGATTGGTACACACGGTAATTGGTGTACCATTCACCCAGTCATGCGAACGGTTGGTTTAACTGCTTGGACGCATGGCATTCTATGATGGAGATGCGCTTGGTCATGGGTAGTGTCACGTATACGTTCTTCGAGATTAGTGGCATGCATGCCACGTCATCTAACTATTTCTGATTATTTGGTCGAATAACGCCAACTGTTGGGTGACGCCAGGCGCTAATTGCTATTTTAGTGCCTTTCTGAATGATTATCTAGTGCCAACAGCAAATGGCGGAAGACAGATGTTTGATCATTATGACATATCTGACATAATCTCCTCGATCATCATGCGTTCGAGATTCGAACAGATTTCTCTTGACTAACGTGGTGTCAGTCATGATTAAAACTATTTCAGCTTTTCGAGGAAGCTTACCACATGTCAGCCAGCGCCATTTGAAATCTAGTACCAATTAATGCCATACGCCATCTCCAGTCTGGAGCCATCTGATTATTTGAGTGCTGGCGCCAATTATGAGTAGCTCATGATGATATTTATAGTTTTTGAGCTTCTACAACGATTAGTTGAAGCCATCAGCGGATCTGCTCTCCGATGATGCAGGCTCCTGGAGATGCTTTGAAGCCTCTTGAGGATTCTCGAACTTCGTCCACTCAAGCAAACTTCGCTCTCGATCATACTCCAGTGAGAAGTTGATCGTAATGCAGTAGAACTTCACAGCGGAATACAAGATATGAGTCTCCTCATACATAAAGAAGATCGTAAATTTTGCTCCAGTACCAACTAGAAATCCAAAAATGACATTCAAAACACATTTTGTCCATCATATTGTGTTTTGAAATAGACCAAAAAAAATATATCAATATAGTACGAATCAATCATTGGTCATAAATGAATCATGAGGAATAAAAATTCGCAAATCTAGTATATATAAAAGAATCAAAAATATAATGAGACTTTTAACAATAATCACAAAAAATATGATTCATAATTTGCCCATACAAATTAGTGAATCACATCAATAAATAGTATAATCATCAAAAAAGAAATCAAAATAAGTATACTAGATTCTATCAAAATCTATACCAAAGTTCATGCATTTGAATTCAATTACCTTAGGATGATATATGAATATCCATTAGATAAACATGAAGGTAATAAAGACAAAATACTTGAGAAGGAGAAATTCAGTCGACTTGAATGCTCTCCCGCAAAGTATGATCAGTCTAAATACAGATAGACATGAACTTTGAGATATAATCTCAATAAGAAATGCCAAAAGTAATTTTAAACTCAATCAAATAAGGATAATTAAATATATATTTGGCAAGATAACTTTTAGAAACTCAAAAATGGGAGCATTAAAAATAAATAATTATAATCACATATTCTTTCATCTAATACAAATCCAAATATCATGAACAACTCAACAAGATATTTTAAGTAAAAGAATATATGTCCATGATGAACTAGGTATACCACATATTAAGGGCATAAAAAAATTGAAACAATTAATTTGCCCCCCCTTAAAATATGCGTATATAGTTCAAAAATAATTTATATGCATAAATTAGATAAAATAAATAATCACAAGATCTAAGAGATATCAAAGAATAAATGCTTAAAGATGAAGAAAATATGTCTTCAATAAAAAATATAACACAAATCATTTCATGTAATTAAAAGATTTATGAAAGCTGTCTTTAATAATAACATTTCAGTATCGGACAGATTCAGTAAATCAGAGCGAAATCAGGAAGACTTTTCAAAAATGTGGAATTTATTACGAAAAACTGTCTTAATAAATGTTCGAATGCGTCTATTTAGTCCTCAGACTGAATGCTGGCGATTCGAATAACAAAAACAATTTCAATAAAAGAATCCATAAATAATAAATAAATCCATTTGAACAAATAAACATAACTAGATAAATGTCCAAAGAAAAGTGTATTCTAGATATATGGCAAGTCTAGGGGATAATTGACTTGAAACAATTAACTGCTCAACCTTTACATGGCTATATCCAAAAATAATAATATTGACAAAATTTTAAAATAAAATTCAGAGACATATTTTCGGAAGTAGGAAACTAATTCAAAAATATTAGGCCTTCTTATCAAAGTTCATTTCTTCCCTTTTAAAGCCTTAGCACGGTGTCCACCTGACAACCGTAAGGTTTAAAGAAAAGAAACGCTTTGAGAGAGAGACATTCAATATGTATGACTTCTCCCCTGCAAAGAATTACCGTTGTCGACAGTAAGTAACTTGAATATAAAGATAATAATATAAAGCTCAAAATCATTGAATATTACACAAGTTAAAGATGAAATCACTAGACCATAATATTCACCTAGTAGTCACAAAATTATTAAGTCTGAATATCGAAAAGTGTGACAGAAAAGAATATATCAAAAGATGACAAACATTAACATATGGAAGATCAATGTATGTTACCTTTTGTAAAAAAAAATATAATTAAATAATATTATCCATCAAAGCTAAAATTCAAAATCTATCAGATAACAATTGCAACTAGATCTCAACAAATCTTTAGTTTATAAAGCGTTGATCAATCTTGGGTCAGCTGTAGAGGTACTATCCCAGCTGACGGAGGTTCACCGGAGAACACTTATGTACCGCTTCGCTTCGACCGTAGTCGTGGTGACAGACAGACCCTTTATAGGCTTGTACCCAAAACAAATCTCTTCTTTAATAACCAAGGATTTAAGAAGAATTAGTGCAATATGAAAAAAAAATATTCTATGGAAAAAAAATGTTAGAACAATGTAGCATACGGTATAAGATGTATCAATTACATTAATCCATATGTGCTACAAAATCAGTGGATAACAATAAAATATAAAGTATTTGTAAATCAAAATGTAAGACCTAGATACATTGATATATTTTGGAACCTAGGGGACTGGGTTCAGTACCTTGGATCCAGAACTAGATAATAGTTGCATTTAGACATTAATAAATCTTAAGTCTATAAAGTATTGATCACTTCAGATTAGCTGTAGGGGCCGGTTCCCAGCTAGCGATAGTCCGAAGACTAGTACACCGTGTCGCTTCAGGCTATTTACACCTGTATGACAGAAGGACCCTTTCAGCTTGTTCCCAAAATGATCTATACTCTTAAGAACTTAGATTCAAAGGAATATATGCAATATCATCAAACAACATCAAAATTCAGAATCCCTAAATATAAAAGAAGTAAATACCCAAATAATGGTTTATCAAGATCAAGATATAAAAAATATCATGTATCCAAAATGTCAACCAAAAAGCCAAAAAAAAGTGGCTTTGAGGAAGAAGCTAATAAAGATAAGAACATAAAAAATTGTTCAAAATAATCAATAGCTAAAGTATGAGATAAGCACGAGTTTAAAAACTACTTTTTAAAATAATATAGAACTTGAACTTAACTCATATATCCCAATAAAAATATTTATACAATATAAGAAACATGTGAGGAATATATGAATGATAATTAATTATTCATGTATCATTAACAAGCATAATAAAATATCACATGATCAAAAACATGCATAAATATGCTTTGTCAGACAAAAATGTAATTGATTTATAAGAAATTAATCAAAATAAAATATGAGAATCAATAGTGAAGTATATTATGCAAGCACAAGGTTAACCTAAAAATATATGTATATGCTTTTCAAGCAAATAGAAGACTCGTACTAAACATACATACTTACAAAATACCAATCAAAGTAAATATGACATGTTAAAGACAAATCGGTAAGAAGTGACCATTAAAAAAGATATTAAAGACGAAGAGTAAAAACATATTCACCAAAACAAAATTAAGCTCCTATGCATGCTTCAAGAATAAAGATTAACAGTAAATAGCATACATAGACAAATGTGTCACACTAATGGAAAGTGAGTGAAAGGCAATTTAGTGTGAACTAAACATTTAAGTTAGACAATAGTCATGCTAAGATTATATCTTAATTAATTCAAACAATAAAAATTAAAAGATATTAATGAGAGCTAATAGAAAGAAATCAATAAGAACATGCTAGATATTAAACCGAAGTGGTTCTAGTGACCACACTTATGTTGGTACAATTGCTTGAAAGATGACCTTTGTAGCTTTGCAATCACCAACATGCTCCATGGTTCTAAGGTTCATTATAAGTAGCTCCACCTGAAATATTAGGTGAAGACTTTGATATCTAATACTTGGATCCACATTTGTTAGCTTTGGGAACCCATTCGCACAAGTTCATATCAACTAGCTTTCTAATCTGACAACAATTATAAACGTGTCCATTCATACCGCAATAATGACAGAAAGAATTAACATTAGTGCTATGTGCAGTAGTATGAGAACGTGCTGTGGTGTGATATGATGTAGGTGGATACTTGTAATAGAAAGCATGGTTGTGTGAAGCTTTAGCTTTGCTTGCTTCCTTTCTAGATGATCAGTCGTATGTGACTTTGTGATATGCTAAGTGTCTTATGTTAGACTGAGTCGTAGGTTGTACTGCCTGCTTTCCAAGTCTAATCTCTAAATTTTAGAGTTAGCACAGATCTCATCATATTTAGCAAAAAAAGCATCAATTCTACATGAAGAAATAGAATACTTATTTTTTTCTGATTCTCATTTCTCCTTAAGTTAGCATTTTCTTGAGTGTTTTTCTCAATACAATCAAGTGGCCCATACAATCTAAACTCAGTAGAATTATCAGAAGTAGAAGTTTTTTTTGCATCATTCAACAAGCAAGAAAGCTTCTCATTCTTACTCTTACAAGATAGAATATCCTTTCTAGCTTTCTTATACTTATCTAATACTTTCTTGTGTTCTTCTAATAGATCACTGAAAGCATTAGATAACTCATCATAAAAAAATTCAATCATTTCAAGAAGGGAATTATTCTGTACCTCGTTAGATAAATGTCATTGAGCATAATTTGCAGCTTACTGAGGTCTCTTCGTCTCTTCTCTCAAATCTGTTGCTTCGCTTTCATAACCATATGCTCGTGCTAGCGTACTTGTTAGACGATGATCTTCCTTCATTTGATCGTTCGTAGTGACAATCCTTTCCTTGCAGTAGTACAATTTTCTTGGGTGTGGCCTATCTTCTTACAGTTGTCACATACAAGCTCTTCTTTATATAAGGGATTGTGTTGTACCTTAAATCCTAATTTTATCATACACATATTTGCATTATTATGAAGACTATCCTCCTCTCTAGGAGTTTCTAGCTTTGCTTTCATACCTGCACTCATAAGTAGCTTCAAGAACTTTCCAAATTTTATGAGATGTTGTGCAAGTAGTAATAAGATTGAAATACATTTGTGTCTACAGTACAATAAAAGATATGCGTAGCTTTTGCATCAAGGACTAGCTAACTTCTTCTCTTCCTCCGTGTAACTATAATAGGGCTTGTTGATTGTAGAGGATGTGGGAATAGAAGTGATAGTAGGCTTCTTGTAGCCGGTGACAACAATTGACCATAAGTCAACATCTAGAGACTTCAGGTAGAAGCTTATTCGTGTCTTCCAGTAACTATAGTTTGTTCCATCAAATAGTGGAAGTTTATTTGAGGATTGCTCTTCAGTTGGGAAGTACATACTTGCCATATGTTGATCTATGTAACAACTGTAATAAATATGAATATAATAGCAATGTTACCTCGTTTTAACCTGTATAACCCGCTCTGATAACAATTATAGGAACAATTAGGATCAGAATATAATACCTCTAGATGGAGCACTGGCTTTGATACCAATTGTAGGAGCAATTGGTATGAGCAACAATATCTATATAACAAGCACCCGCTCTAATACCAATTGTAGGACTGATTGTAGGAACAAGTTGTAAAGTGCAATACTCTAGAGGGGGGTGAATAGAGTAGGCAGCGGAAATTAACTATTTAAAAATGTTAGTAACAAGATCACATAATATATATATATCAAAAATATGTAAATAAAAAGTAGAGAGTAGAGAGCAAACGCAAACACAAGGATATATACTGGTTTTCCTCTTGTGAGGACTACTCCAGTCGGAAGAACTCTAGCTTCCAGTTGAATCCACTATAGAAAATAACCACAAGTTTTCATCCTAAGTTCTTGCAACTTCTACAACGCGAGCATTGATTCGAAGTACTCGACCAACTTCAATTATGAAGAGTATTTCTTCAATCAAGCCTCTGATTACAATCAGTCTGAAACTTCTAGATCATACCGCACTGGCAAATCGACTAGAGGATTTTAACTGGCTTGGGATATGAAAATGAATAGCTTAGAATACTTTGGAAGATGTAGTAGGCTTATAGAGAAGAGATATGAAAGTGAATTGGTGTTTGAGTGAATTGAAATGATCAAATTCTTTCTCTATTTATAGTTTTGCCAAGGCAGAATTCTGATAGAATTCGGGCAGAATTCGGACAGAACTCTATGAGTAAATCTCGCTGGGATCCGTAACTGTAGGAAGACCAAGTTCAAAAAGCAACGTTCAATAACCGAACTCTGGCCGAACTCTGGCCGACCTCGGGCCGAACTCTGGCCGAATTTATGCCGAATTCTGTTGGAGTTCTGTCAGGGTTTTTGCAAATTTGTTTTGGACTTTTTGAATAGTCAAACAGTTAGGAAGTAGTTTGGGCTTTTATAAGTGGGCTTGTTTTCAAAATGAAAGGGTATTTTGAAAAAGTTTCTTGGGTATCCTATTTGCCAGTACGATGCAGTGTATATTATATTCCTAGACTCAATAAATATGAAAATTTACATTGATAAAATAGGAAAACCAAGAGCCCTTTGATGATGCCTTTCTTCAAATATTTGAGCAGACTTGAAGACGCCTTTTTCACTTGACGACTGTCGTCCAAAGATAAACAGATCTGAAAATATGAATACCTTTCGGTGGCTTCGCCCCCGAACACGCACGGGTGGCGCTGCCCCCCTCGACCCCTGTTCGCTGACCGGGCAGCAAAATCCCCGATGCGAGACCCCGGATAGGTCGTTAGGTGTTTCAGAGAAATCGTCTTGTATAATGCCGTCTTTGGCCCATCAATAATTCTCTATTGCATGTCCTGGTTTGACAAAACTTGATCATGCTTATTGCATGTCTACAAGTACATGTTAGACAAACATACCAATAATAATATTGATATAGAGAACATTTAGGACAATGCTAAGTTTTATGTAGCAACATGATAGTGATTACATGAATATTAGTGATGTCATAATGGTGAACTTAATTGATTAGCCATATTCAAAAACATTATATAATCCTTGGGCTAACACAAAGGCTCATTCATCTAACACTTTGTTGTGCAAAGCACAAGTCTACTCGACGCCCACAAGCACAGTGACTCCGTTGCCCAAAGCAGATGTCCACTCATGGCTCTAAAAGTGCAATGACTCCATTGCCTAAAGCACAATTCCAATCGTCGCTCTAAAAGTGCAGTGACTCCATTGCGTCTCGTCGCTCTAAAAGCGCAGTAACTCTATTGCCTAAAGTACAAGTCCATTCGTCGCTTTAAAAGCGTAGTGACTCCGTTGCCTGAAGCATTTGTCCGCTCGTCGCTCTAAACCGCAGTGACTAAGTTGCCTGAACCACTTGTCCGCTCGTCGCTCTAATAGTGCAGTGACTCCGTCGCTCTAATAGTGCAGTGACTCCGTCGCCTGAAGCACAATCTTACGAGGTAACGTGGTTCCACGTGGCTACATGGATGTTTATATCCTTTTCAGAATGGTTTGTTTAAAAACTACCGCTCTAAAGATAGGACAGAGTTTGATTCTGTTGATAAGAGCAATATCCTATCGGTTTGTTTAAACCACAAATAAGGAAAAAATTTGTTCTTATAAAAAAGGGCTATATCCAATTGGTTTGTTTAAAACAATGCCCCCCTAAGATAAGACAAAATCTAACTTCAGGGATAGGAACATAATCTACTCAGGTTCATCCGATCAACAATAAACACACGCCATGTGTCATTTATTCGGTCATGTTGATAATTCCTCCCAAGATCTTGATAAAGTAGAATCCCAGCATCTTCTATATGGCAGCTCAGTAGCAGCCCTCATCGTGCAACTTCGAGATTCTCTCATATCTCTACGTGTAGCATTCTGGCACAATCCTACACATCGTATATGTGCTCCCCTATAAATAGAATGAGTTTTCCTTCGATAAAGAGGCTTCAAAATATTCACAAATTTAGCATCCTCTTGATTGGCAACCCCGGTGTTCCAATCACAAGCACCAGAAAGCCAGAGCAAGTTCAACTCGTCGTCAGATCGTCAACGGAGTAAAGGAGCCACTACAGTGCTCGATCTCCATCGTTACACTTTTTTAGAAAACTTTGTACTTAGATCTCCTGTTTAGTTATTGATTGTACTCTTTTTTCGTTTAACATACAAAAGTTTATATAAAATTTTGTCGTGGCAAATAGCTAATAGTTTTTGATTCTGGAGCGTCTCATAGTTTTATATCATTATTTTGTGCAAAAGCATAGATAGCCTCTGCACCCATTAATTGGCGTTGCAAAATCATGACTGACGGAGGTATTATTCTAATCTGTGATGTTTACAACGATTGTTTCATAACCTTATGAGGTAGGAAATTGGGTGCCAACTTACTCGTAATGCCACTTTTGAACTTCGACGTAGTCCTCGGGATGGATTGGATGAGTAAGCATTATGCCATTATCGATTTCCAAAGAAGTTGTGTAGTATATCGTCAGCCGGAGAGCCAGAGTTTGAGTTTGTTAGAGGAGCTATTGACCAACCTGATGGGATTAACTATGGAGCTATATTAGATACGAATGAATTACCTCTTTCTATTATTGCAAAAAAATTGGATGTATTCCTAAAAAAATTATCAGGAATACCACCCGAAGTAGAGCCAGTGTTGCGACATGTTTATAAAATCAACAACAACAAGATGGTAGAATTAAAGAAGCGAGTTAATGATCTAGAATATAAAGGCTTTATCATATTAAGTTCTTCGCCTTAGGGAGCACCGAAGTTGTTCCTACCAAAGAACGATAGGACCGTACAAATGTTCATTGAATACGGAGCCTTGAATTGTTTCACCAGCAACAATAAATACCCTTTCCGAGGATAGATGATCTATTCGATTAGTTGAACGGTGCTAAGGTATTTTAAGGATCGATTTATGATTGGGCTATCACCAGGTGAGGGTGAAGAAGGAAGACATTCTGAAGACTGCTTTCGGGACGAGATACGACCAATATGAATTCTTGTTGATGCTGTTTGGGTTGACGAATGACCATTTGTTTTTATGAACTTGATTAACAAGAGAAGTTCTTTATTAAAATCATGTTTGCAAATATCTATTACAGATTCTTCTACAAATAAAGACTAAACACCTAAAATCTACAAGCGTGTAGTCTTCAGAAAGTGTGCAGCCCCCCAAATGTGCTGCAGTGTCAGAGCAAGTTAATTCCTTGTTAGAGCGGAAGAACTCTAATTCGGCTAATGAAGCAGCTTTTAGCCCGAACAACAAACGTAGCTCATGCTCGCAACATGCCTATGGCTTTTCACGATAATAGGGAACGTAGCCCCACCCTAATATAGCTAATAAAGCTATTATTGAGTGGGGTAGAGCACAACCTGTGGCTCTTCGGGTTAAGAAATCCAAACCTGTTATCTTGGACCTCAAAGACCTCCAAGATGTTATTCAGTTTCGAACTCCTTATGGCAAATGCTCAAGTGTATCTAAAAACCAGTAGTCATTTTTGTACAAGGACACAACTTCTTTGAACAAAGAGATCCACAACCAACAGTTGACTTGTGCCAGGCCAACGGTCGTTCGAAACTATGTTGGGATCAAGCATGATGGTGGGAATGTTAAGAAACATTGGACGTGGCTGCTAAGAAAAGCTTACTTTTATATAGGTTATATGTGGTCCAACCCCAAATACCACGTGTCAATCGGCCAAGGACTTTTGAATTAATGGGATGAACCTAGGACTCAGCACAATAAATCTCTTTTAATTGGTTCATTTGACTGAATCCTAGGCTATGAACCTCTCGAATTCCCCAAAAGACGACGGTAATTATAGATGAAGTGACTCAACAGACACAAAGGGTGTCATTAATCATAAAGAGCTCAGAAGTCCTTTGACGTTTCGTAAAAATACAGGCGCTTCACAAAGCTCTCATAAGTCCCTTATTGCTTCGTAAAAGTGCAGTGGCTTCACAGAACCCTACCAACAGTCTCCTCGTCGTCCCAAAAGCGCAGTAACTTAATTGTTTTTGAAACAGTCTCCTTGTCGCCAAAAAGCGTAGTAACTCTGCTGTCTTTGAAACACGGTCTCATCATTGCCCTAAAAGTGTAGTGACTCAGTAGTCTTCGAAACATAGTCTCCTCGTTGCCCAAAAGCATAGTTGCTCAACTGTCTTCAAAACACATTCTCTTCGTCGCCCAAAAGTATAGTGACTCCGTCGTCTTCGAAATACAAGCATTGTCGTCACCCCAAAAGCATGGTAACTTCATTGCCTCGGTATAGTCTCATGGTCACCCTAAAGCACAGTGACTTCGTTACCTCAGTACAGTCTCCTCATCATCCAAAAGTTCAGTGACATTGAAACCTTACCAGAAGCGCAGTTTATATAGATTGGTAGTTCTATGAGGTAGCATTGTTCCATGTAGCAACTTTGGCATCTATATCTTTTCAGATATGATCCAATCATTTTGTTTAAACTGTCGCCCCTAAGATAAGAATGAAGTTTGGTTCTGTTGATAGGAGCAATATCCGATAAGTTTGTTTAAACCGTCGCTCTTAAGATAGGAACGAAGTTTTGTTCTGTTGATAAGGACAATATCCAATCAGTTTATTTAAATCTCTGCCCCTAAGATTGGGACAAGATTCGACTCAATGGATAGAACAAAACCTACTCGTCTTTATCCGATCAAGATTTTCGAGCCATAACCACACGCCATGTGTTATTTATTCGGTTACGCTGATAACCACCCGAAGATCTTGATAGAAGGAATCTAAATGTCCATCACGTGTCCGCTCTTGTGCATCCCTCACTGTGCAATGACAATAGATTCTCTCGTATCTCAACGTGCAGTGCTCCTGTGCACCCAACAAACCTCAAGCACATCGCACATGTACTTGGCCTATAAATAGAAGGAGTTCTCTTTCATTAAAAAGGTTAGCATTTTTTTGATTCAGTAACCCCGAGTACCAATCTCGAGTGTAAGAAAGACAGAGCAAGTTCAAGTCGTTGTCAGATCATCAACGGAGTAAAAGGGTCGCTGCAATGCTGGATCTTTATCGTTACACATTTCCAAATATTCTTGTACTTAAATCTCCGTTCGGGAGTTCTTTTTGTGCTTTTTATACGTTTGAATACTAAATTTCGTTCAACCTTTTGTCATGGTAAACAAGATGGCGGGTCTGCTAGGAACTTCCTTCTCCTCCAACAAGAAGGTAGTGACACAATCTGACGACAACTTGCTGGGATCTTCTCAAAAGATATTGGTCGTACGTTTTGACCAACAAGCTTTTAATGATCTCATCTCTAAAGAAAAGTCGAGTCCTTCGAAGCTGTTCGTAAAATTGAAGAAGACTCGGCGTACATCGTTGCCAAAGGCTACTGCTACGAGCAACAAGACAGACTCCAGAACCCTCTGAATGGCGAAGCCATGAAGACGAATTCAATTGCTGCTGCCATGTCGACTCATTCATTCCTCGCTCCTGAAAAGCATATCGAGGAGTACGGTACCCCTGTTTGAAGCCTGACGAAGCCACAACACCGGAGTAAGCACGCAGTTACCCGTCCGTGCACGAAGATAGCTTCACAGACGAGAACTTCTGTCTTTGACAGAATTGCCTACCTATGGGATAAGGCTAAGTTGTACTCTAACCGTTATGTACCTTCTAGGGGTAATATGAAGGGGTCCAAGACAGCACACTCCCTACACCATCAAAGTGCTATACCGACTACTCAGTTGGACTCTAAATACAAAGCACTTTCTAGGGATAGTAGGAAGAAATTCAAGACAGCATGAGCCTGACGCGATCAAAGTACTACTTCAGCAGCTGAGCAAAGGCCCGCATTGACAGTCAAGCACACAGTCGATGGAAAGCTATACAAAACTGGTTCGGGTGCTTCGATGCCACGACCAGTAAAACCACACTGTCACTTAAGCGCTCATACGCATAATTCGACCAAAAGGTTACATACTATAAATAGACTCATGTGAGCAGCATTGTTGTAAGCATGGAGTTAGTCTGTCTCACCAGCAACTCTCTGATCAGGAACTAAGCGTATCTCATGTGCAGCTTCTCTGCACACACGAAAGTAGGATAGAAGTGGATACTTCGGATTACGGTTCTGTGGCGCATAACGTGTATGGCCCAAGACACACCTGATCAGAGTAAAGCCGGGAAGGGTTCTGTGGTGCATAACGTGTCTGGCCCAAGACTCACATGCACCAAGATTACCTTTTGATAAATTATGTTTAAAAGTGTTACTATATAGTTAATGTTTTTAAATAAAATATTTATATAGATATATATGGGGGTATATATAGTGCTAAATATGAATTAATGAATTATTTAGATAAATTTTAGGGATATAATTATTTTAAATCTTTTTAGATTTTCTTAATATAAATAATTAGCAAAATAAGATTTTTTAGTTAGTATATACTTAGTTGGAAAAAAATATTTTTTTAGAATTTATTTTGATATTATAAAGTAATTACTATATAATAGTTATATAAAGGGATATTGTTGATTTATTTTTTTAATATTTCAGTTTGTCGTAAGAAAATGAATTTCTCGCAATAACCTACACTACCCAGACCCGTGCCTCTCTGCTTCCAAACTTATGAGGAACTCCTTTGTCTATATACGCAACAATAGAACAATCAAACGGAATCTACAAAACCCTAACCCATTAATCAATGTAGCTGCCCCTAACCCTTTGGCAACTCGGATCCCGACCACGCACATACGCACGCTGTCGCAGTGGTGGCTGGTCGCCGGCCAGAGCCGACGACATCAACGATGGGAGCCACTGCAACAGAGCAGCGCACAACAACAACGCTACATGGGAGCCCCACTTTATGCCTCGATTTCTTTACGGTTCCTCCATCGTTTCGCGAACCAGTTGTTCAGGTACAACCACAACTCTACCCTCTACAACTTCCTTAGAATTGTTCAAATTAATGTGTACGATACTCATCACTCTTGCCCCAAGTAGGTGAAAAACCTATTGTCACATTGATAGATTTTTGAACCCACGTACCCCTGTTTGATGACAATTTTTGATCAACCTAGTAGAAATTCTTAAAAACCTTTTGAATAATATTTTAGAACACATGTAGAACTTCAAATGCTTTCTTTTAGTTTAAATTTTTATACACTGTATGTAAATATTTTTGAATCCAAAGTTTGGGGAAAAAAGTTTTCAAAATAATTAAATTTTAGAATGTTTCTCCAATAAGGTGTGCGCTCCAACAAACTGGCCGACGTGGTCGCAACTCATAAGCATCGAAACGCGCGTATGGATGTTGTCGACGTGTGGGAGCTGACAGAATTCGATTTTGTTGTGTGTGCGACAAAATCAATGAGTATCCATCAAGATACTCCGTATCGACCTTTTATAAACTTGGCCATAACTTCGTGTACATTCGTCGGTTCAAGACAAAACTTGCGCCAACAGGACCAAATCGATTTTTTGGTCCTGTGTGCAAAGTTTGTTTGATTCTGAGAAGGTCGACCGGAACACCTATTTGGCGGGCCCACGACCCGATCTAACGTGCAAAATTATGCATGGCCCGTCGGAATCCAACTTTGGACATACGGTTGTCGTCTCCTCAAATCGGACCCGTAAACATGTAGTTTGACAACCTTGGAGACCGTAGGTACTGCCATGTCTTTTATTGC
>JANAVB010008851.1:0-68803 GCA_029216955.1 Iris pallida | reverse complement strand
AATGAGGGAATCGTTCTTTCTCAAGGAAGTACGCACTGGACCTGCTTACGAAAACGGGGATGATGGGATGCAAACCGCTACGACATCGATAGACCAGAAGTTCAAACTGGATGCTGAAGCTGGAGAACCAGTTGACCGGAATAGATATCAGAGATTGGTGGCAAGTTGATCTACTTGAGCCACACTCGACCTGATATCAGCTTTGCGGTCAGTGTAGTAAGCCGCTACATGTATGACCCCCGCAGGGTCATATGGACGCAGTATACCAGATTTTGAGGTACTTGAAGGGAGCCCCCGGGAAGGGACTGATCTTCAGAAGAAATAATCATGTAAGCATCGAGGGCTATTGTGATTCTGACTGGACTAGCTGTGCTGACGACAGGAGATCCACATCGGGCTACTGCATATTTGTAGGAGGCAACTTGGTCTCTTGGAGGAGTAAAAAGCAGTCAGTGGTGGCCAGATCAACAGCTGAAGCAGAGTATAGAGCTATGGCCTTGGGAGTCACAGAACTATTGGTTGAAGATATGCTGACGGAGCTAAAGCTGGACCAGGGAGCCAAGATGAAGCTATGGTGTGACAACCAGTCAGCTATTAGTATTGCCAACAATCCAGTACAGCATGACAGGACCAAGCATATCGAGATTGACAGATTCTTCGTCAAAGAAAAGCTGGAGAAAGGAGTACTAGAGCTGGGCTACGTTCCAACCAAAGATCAGGTAGCAGACGGACTGACAAAGGAGCTTAGTTCTATCAGCATGATGAGAGGATGTGATAAGATGGGTTTAGTGAATATCTTTCGCCCATCTTGAGGGGGAATGTTGATATATGTGTTAAGTGTTATTGGGCTTTAGTCCCACATTGTCTAGAATGATAGGAGAGGAGGCTAGTGTCACGCCCCGCTCCCGCAGGAGCGATCGTCCTCGCTAAGGCGTGATGCCGCACGGGCCTAGGTTGCGCCCGTGCAAGGCCAAGTCCAGAAACGGCCGATTTGAGCTAGGCCACAGAGTCGCACAGAGTGTCCCCATTGCAGCAGAAAGTAAATGAACACAAATTGAAGCGAATTCAAACTCTTTATTGATATTCAAGAAGTTTACAAGCGGCGCTAGGCCGAGTTTACAAATCTCTCAGGCTCTCTCTCTGAAACATAAAAGGCGTGCCAAGTGGCTTACAAGGTGGAATGATTCATGGCAATTTTCCGATACATTATGTCCTGTATATGGTGCTCCAGCTCCTTGCAACGCTCCAAGGCTCCAGAGATAGCTCCGCACCTTAGCACGTTCGAGGAAAGCTCCGCACCCGATGACGTCTCCTGCATCCTGCAAGCAGACTGTGGGGTTATCAGTACATTGTTATGCACTGGTGGAGAGGCTAGCTCGCCCACAATGCCATCATTACCAAACACGTTCTATTTATTTTTGTGCACCGTCTATCATTCATTGTCTTTCTAATCTTGCCTTAGGATTAGTTTCATGGCATATTTCATAACCTATCCCGTGTTGCCAAATTCAAGTGTTTGCATGAAAATGCATGCACGACTTACCCATACTTACCGTCCGGCCTTCCCTGTCCAAAGTAAACCAAGTTAGTCAACAATTCGCATATATCAACTTAATGTAATTCACGTAAACATTCAATGTCAGGGGCGTGTCCCAGCCTTAGGTCCTAGCGCGTCGTAGGCGTGTTTTCTAGCTCGTTTGCTCGAAGTACTCTCGATCATTTTGTGTGTTATTTCAAGCCTATTCAGAAGGTGCTTTGTTCAGTTAACTTAGACTACTTTGATTTCAATGCAAGGACTTGCACGTGGATTGCCACTAGGGGTGTGCATAGGTCGGTGGTCGACCTATTTGGTCTCAACCGAAGTCGAACCGAAGTTAATCGGTTTGAAAATAAACAAAATCGACCAAACCAACCAAATGGTCGGTTCGGTTTTAAAACCGACCGACTTGGTTCGGTTTGGATCGGTTCGACTTGGTCGGTTTTGATCACATAAAAAAATAGACTGTATGTTTTTTTTTCTTTTGTGAAACCTCAGTCAACTTCCCCTTTGCAACAGAAAATACAATTCAGCAGCTTCAATTCAACTTGCACTTTGCAGGTGGAGAAAATGTCAATTATACATAAAAAAAATCATATACATAACCAAAAGCCCATTTCATGTGCACATGAGCAATTAGAAAAGAATAGGAGTCGCCAACACTCCTCTTTGAGACTAGAAAGAGAGAGAGATAGCTCTTTCAACTTTAACTTGATAAATGGTTGTGATGTGAATAAATGAACCAAACCAGTATAATACAACCCAATGAACCCATACCCAACCGGCCAACCCTAATTATTTAATAAGGATTTGGTTCGGTTCGGTTTAGACGGTTTTTGGCATAACCAAACCGTGAACCGAATCGAACCGGTCGGTTTTGAAAAAATTGAAGTCGAACCAAACCAACCGAACCATCGGTTCGGTTTAAAACCAATCGATTCGGTTTGGCTTGGTTCGATTTGGTCGGTTTGACTTAATTGTGCACAGCCCTAATTGCCACCAGCAAAGTCCACTTAAATCTATATGCACCGGTCGCTGGCATGTCAGCCATTTTGGACATTTTCCCCCTTTGGCATTCTCATCTATCAAGTGTGATGGCTTACACCTTGATAGACTATTGAAGTACCGGCCCTACGTTTGGTTATGTGCCCAAGTCCGCACACCTGTCCGCCCGTAGGCCATGATTCCGCCTAGGCCGGCCACGAAATCGTCGTTCGTTGCCCTTGGAATCCCTTTTCACTCGTGCACGAGTCCGTCCACGACCATTTCGTATTTTATTGTCATTTTAACTTAACGGCTGTCTTTGAGCCATAGGCTGTCTCTGAGCCATAATGCGTTATCGACCAGGTTGGCGTCCGCGCAGCGCGGGTAGCGAGCCCGTTGCGCGTGCCCGTCATACCTGTCGCTAACCATTCTTTCCTTTCTTATCTTTTATTCATTCATTCTTTTTTCTTCTTTCACTTGTCCGTTTGTTCATTGATTCATTTCATTCACATATTCATTCATTCATTCATTCGTCGATTCATTCATTCACTTATTCATTCATTCATTCATTTACATTTTGCAACTCCCTGTGCGGGAGTCGCCTTGGCGACCCATCGGTCCCGTAGCCTTTCAATGTTGCTATACTCTACTCGGAACGACTATGTCGATAGTCTTCCGTTTCATTGTTGTAAACCATTCATTGTTTTATTGTTGAACGCATAGGGAACTCGAAACGTAAGCCCGTGCCTTAGCACGAGCGTGGAGCGCGGCACGAGAGTTCCTATATTTTCCAAGTTCTTTTCCATGTTCTAAACAAGCATACAAGATGGGATTATTCCCTTAGCTAGGTGCGTTGAGTCATTTAGCATGCGCAGTGTTATCGCCTAGCGATTCTAGCAATAGTGTCCGTATTGTTATGTGTCTAGGCTAAGCAAAGACGGGTTCATCGGAGCCATCCACTTTAGCGATGTTCGCATCGGCCAAGCGATACTCCGAGCGCGCCTTTGAAAGTCTATGTCTGGATTCCTCTTGACGGGCCAATGTAAGCCTTGCATCGATTCTTTATCAGGTCGATGCCAACTCTTCGGGTCGACGGCTCGTTTGAGTCGTTGCACTTGCCGTTTGAATCGGCGTTCCGCTAGTGCGGAGCGGGTCGTTACATAATACACCACTCAAAATAAGTCTCGTCCTCGAGACTTCCTGAGTGCAGGTCATCCTACCATTCCTTAACTCGTGTCATCGTGTTTCTTCGACAATTCTATCGAACGGCTCTATCGTTCGATGGCATCGAACCATACTCGATACCTTTCTAAGTTCCGTGTCGCATACGTTTGGTCGATTTTATTGAATAACTTTTCATTCATTTTAGAGTTGATGGTACTTATTCAATTCAAGCGTTTCTTCATCTTGGTTGCTATTTTTTCGTGTCATGGGACTGAAATGGTCGCACGAGGTGCATTGTAATTTATCAAATGCGAGGGTCGTAGGCTGAGGCAAACTCACTTTCGTTTATCTCGGTCATCGAGATGACCCGATTCGCTTCTCAAGCGTTCTTATCCACGAAATCAATATGATTTCTTCTTAGCGCGGTCGACCAAGTCTAAGTAATTTTCGTCCGATTCAAGACCAAGTATTGCACTATCATCGAGTATATCTTCCTATCAATGGTCCAATTCGTTATACCAACTTTTACTTGCACGATATCGATTCCATACCATTCACTTGTTTAGGGCAAATCTCGTCGTCGTTCACGCGCACTCCGCTCACACGTTTCTTTGATTCCGAACCACGCTCGTACTAGTATCATTCTTTTCTTTTAACACGATCTCATGTTCTCGACACTTTCCATTCCTCAAGTCTCGTTTGGAATTCGACGTGTCACTTGGTTGGATCGTGCACGCATTCCAGACGTCCCCAGAATACATGCATTCACCAAACCGCGTGATAGAGAATTCATCATTCTCACTCGAGTCGTATCGTGCACATACTTCGGCGTCCCTAAAATATATGCATGTCAGCGAGTCTCGTGAGCAGGGTTTCCTATTCTTGCATTATTCAATCCATCCATGTCAATCATCAAGATCAATCTTTTGATTGCTAACACATGAAACAGGGCGTCTCGCCTAATCGCTAGGCCATTTCTCAAGGCTAAGTCAATGTCAGGATTGGAATCATAGTTCCCCAACAATAATGCCAACACTGACCCCCAATCCTAGGGTCAAACCAAGGTCGATAGCACGGGGTTTTCTACCTAAGCTCGCGTCACTCAGATTTCTAAACATCGAGCACGATCACCTAATTCGCATCAAGACATCGTTGCACATATTCGATTCCATTCAATTCACCAATTCTAACCAATTCATGTATTCGATCACGAGGTCGTCTAACTTTGACAATATGTTGCACCCCAATCTCACGCGAGTCCGATTATCCACGGTGGTTCATGAATCACCATGCAACGCACCCGCGGAATAATCATTCTCATTGGGGCGTAACTCTTGTTTGAGTCCAGACTAATTCATTCTCGATACGCGGATTGGACCTACTCAATCCTCAAGTTCGATTATCAAGCACGCTAAGTCATTCCCGAGTCCACCTTCGCGTCAAACCACAAGTCGAAACATACAAATTGTCACGCCATGCTAGTTCAATCACCCCCCTGTATGAATCACCATACCAGCGCTCACGCGGAGTGATCGCCCTAATCGGCGCGACGCATGTGCGAGGCTGGAGTTGCGCTCGCATAAGACAAGAACGTCAAGTTGTGGTTATCGACGAAGCAAATCCAACATTTCATTTCCATCCAAGTCAAGATTTCGATTCAATAGTCTGACCGTCATTCGTTCAACTAGAAAATCCTCGAGCCACGTCTATATTTTCCTCGACACGTTTCAATATCCTGAGTATAGCATCCGTCAGAACAATGACATTTGCACGATCGTCATTCGCCGAGTCAGAGTACCCCCGAGTTATCGCATATCGATATTTGATACGCCTCAATACCATCGACTATATGCGTAACCTGACGATCTTCCTTGCAACCAATTTCGAGTCGTGCGACTAATTATTGTCCGAACTGGATATACCACAATTCCATTCGATTCAATCCAAGATCAAGTTCGATCGCTATTCCTCAAGCTCGTTTCAAGATCGTTGTTCAAAACTCAAGTCACATTTCATTTGAAACAATCCGAAATCGTACGTGGGATCCTCTAAGTTTTCTCGATCAAGACCATTCATTTTCATTCATTGTTCCGAATCATTTTCTAACACGCGTTGCCCATTGACAAGTTGTCCGAACGACATCCTGTTCGGGACATTCGAAGTCACGACCAACTAAGTGTGGCGCGTTCTAAGGCTTTGCGCGATCGCATCGCTTCGCCGACATACTCGTTCTATCCGTATATCCTTTTGTCTCGCTCGAATAACTTCTATGCCGTCCATACACCACTCAGGGTTCGAGCCACTCGACTAGTCGTCGACACTCATTCTTATTCTTCTCCGGACCTATCACATACACCACTCGGGTTCAAGTCATTCTATCAATCCTCAAAAGATCATTCGATTCCCAATCGACATGTTCAATCGTGCGTTTGCCCGTTCCTCACAATCTAAATCAATCATCCGTGCATGCCTAAGCGTGAACTCGATAGCGTTCCTATCGATATACACTCTAAGTGTAGTTTCGTTCCCGACCGAGCGGTACTTGATATCGCTCGCAACTCGATTGCACCAAAAGTCGAGGTGCGCGACACGCGGACTAAGTTGTGCCGCATAACCATCTCGTGCGGACTATATTCCGAGTTTGCACGCTCAATTACTAGGGTCATCGTAGGACTAGTTAGGCATGCACGCGACATGTTAACTTTAGCACGTGTTTTCATTCAAGACAAGCTGACACCGTTCGGCACAAAGGCCTACCGATGCATTCGGCGATAGCCTACCAATGCGTTCGATTGAACGCCTGAACGAGCTTTTGAAAATTAGACTTATTGTATGGAACATCCCAAGGCACAATGAGAGAGAGCGTACACTTTTTTTCCAACGACGAGCTTTCAAAACTGAGAAATCGACGTGAAGTCCAAGGACGTAAAGCCGTGCTCTGATACCAATCTGTCACGCCCCGCTCCCGCTCCCGCAGGAGCGATCATCCTCGCTAAGGCGTGATACCGTACGGGCCTAGGTTGCGCCCGTGCAAGGCCAAGTCCAGAAACGGCCGATTTGAGCTAGGCCACAGAGTCGCACAGAGTGTCCCCATTGCAGCGGAAAGTAATGAACACAAATTGAAGCGAATTCAAACTCTTTATTGATATTCAAGAACTTTACAAGCGGCGCTAGGCCGAGTTTACAAATCTCTCAGGCTCTCTCTCTGAAACATAAAAGGCGTGCCAAGTGACTTACAAGATGGAATGATTCATGGCGATGTTCCGATACATTATGTCCTGTATATGGTGCTCCAGCTCCTTGCAACGCTCCAAGGCTCCAGAGATAGCTCCGCGTCTTAGCACGTTCGAGGGAAGCTCCGCACCCGATGACGTCTCCTGCACCCTGCAAGCAGACTGTGGGGTTATCAGTACATTGTTATGCACTGGTGGGGAGGCTAGCTCGCCCACAATGCCATCATTACCAAACACGTTCTATTTACTTTTGTGCACCGTCTATCATTCATTGTCTTTCTAATCTTGCCTTAGGATTAGTTTCATGGCATATTTCATAACCTATTCCGTGTTGCCAAATTCAAGTGTTTGCATGGAAATGCATGCACGACTTACCCATACTTACCGTCCGGCCTTCCCTGTCCAAAGTAAACCAAGTTAGTCAACAATTCGCATATATCAACTTAATGTAATTCACTAAACATTCAATGTCAAGGGCGTGTCCCTGCCTCAGGTCCTAGCGCGTCGTAGGCGTGTTTTCTAGCTCGTTTGCTCGAAGTACTCTCGATCATTTTGTGTGTTATATTCAAGCCTATTCAGAAGGTGCTTTGTTCAGTTAACTTAGACTACTTTGATTTCAATGCAAGGACTTGCACGTGGATTGCCACCAGCAAAGCCCACTTAAATCTATATGCACCGATCGCTGGCATGTCAGCCATTTTGGACATTTTCCCCCTTTGGCATTCTCATCTATCAAGCGTGATGGCTGGTACACCTTGATAGACTATTGAAGTACCGGCCCTACGTTTGGTTATGTGCCCAATCCCGCACACCTGTCCGCCCGTAGGCCATGATTCTGCCTAGGCCGACCACGAAATCGTCGTTCGTTGCCCTTGGAATCCCTTTTCACTCGTGCACGAGTCCGTCCACGACCATTTCGTATTTTATTGTCATTTTAACTTAACGGTTGTCTTTGAGCCATAGACTGTCTCTGAGCCATAATACGTTATCGACCAGGTTGGCGTCCGCGCAGCGCGGGTAGCGAGCCCCGTTGCGCGTGCCCGTCATACCTATCGCTAACCATTCTTTCCTTTCTTATCTTTCATTCATTCATTCTTTTCTTTCTTTCACTTGTCCGTTTGTTCATTGATTCATTTCATTCACATATTCATTCATTCATTCGTCGATTCATTCATTCATTTATTCATTCATTCATTCATTTATACATTTTGCAACTCCCTGTGCGGGAGTCGCCTTGGCGACCCATCGGTCCCGTAGCCTTTCAATGTTGCTATACTCTACTCGGAACGACTATGTCGATAGTCTTCCGTTTCATTGTTGTAAACCATTCATTGTTTCATTGTTGAACGCATAGGGAACTCGAAACGTAAGCCCGTTTAGCACGAGCGTGGAGGGCGGCACGAGAGTTCCTATATTTTCCAAGTTCTTTTCCATGTTCTAAACAAGCATACAAGATGGGATTATTCCCTTAGCTAGGTGCGTTGAGTCATTTATTAGCATGCGCAGTGTTATCGCCTAGCGATTCTAGCAATAGTGTCCGTATTGTTATGTGTCTAGGCTAAGCAAAGACGGGTTCATCGGAGCCACCCACCTTAGCGATGTTCGCATCGGCCGAGCGATACTCCGAGCGCGCCTTTGAAAGTCTATGTCTGGATTCCTCTTGACGGGCCAATGTAAGCCTTGCATCGATTCTTTATCAGGTCGATGCCAACTCTTCGGGTCGACGGCTCGTTTGAGTCGTTGCACTTGCCGTTTGAATCGGCGTTCCGCTAGGGCGGAGCGGGTCGTTACAGCTAGCCTCTCCTATATATGTAGTCTCTATTCCAATAATAATCACTTAAAATCTCAACAATTATTCATAGTTTTTGGGTTTGGATGAAATCGCACACCAATGAACTTATGCAGAAAACTACATAATTGTTGGAGCTTTTCCTTGACATGTAGAGAGCTTGCTCTCAACATGCCTAGTGAAGTTTAGTCCCACATTGGAAAAGCAACATGAGGTATCTCAATATATATACTTGTTATGTGTTGTTGAGATATGCACATGGGGTGGTGACCTTAAGGAGGGAACCATGTGGGTGATTTTACTAGGAGGTAAGGTTAAGTCTCCATGGTAAAGCTTAAGCTTTTTGCTCTTGGGAATTAATTTCCATTGGAGCTAAGCCCCGTAGGGGCTTAGTGACTCGGACCCGGGCTCATGAGGCGTAATATGGCATTTTGTTGGCGCACTTTGGCACAAGTTGCACAGGTGGCGTGCTGTGCGTCAGTTGGCTCAGATCGTGTCTGTGCACGATTTGAGCGGTTACAGCACGTTCGGAGCGATTTTTCCCACGTCTCGAATGCTCTGCAAACTGGGCAGTTACAGCGCGGACCTATATAAGGTTCTCTTCTCTCTCTCAGTACACAAGTGTTCAGAACACATTTCTTACGAATTCCACGGAGTTTGAGAGAGAAGAGAAGCAGAGCACCAGCGCCACTTAGCGCAGGAGTCCGTGCGCCATCCGACGAGTTAGAAGAGCGGAGTATTCCAAAGTTCTCCGTCGAACTTGTTGGTTCCTGGAAGCTGTTTGTGTGGGGCGAATTAAACTTTGAGCGCCGGTGATCATTCACCCCCAGGCTGTTCTTCCATTCACTTAATCGTCTGTCATCCACTTCAACTCATTCTGAATGAGAACAGTTCTGATCTAATCAGAAACTGTTAGTGGACCATCGCTGCTGCTGCTAGCAATTCGATTTGTACCTTCTTTTTAGAAGAATTACATTCGTTTGCTGCTGTTACGAAATCTGTTTATATTTTCGTAACCCAGAATCCTCCAAGGATCTCTGTTGTGCACCTTCTTTGAAGTGTTGCGTCGAAACGTTGTTTTTACAATCGTTTTATTTTTCAGTTTTCCATCAAAAATTACGTCCCGAAATTAACAATATCGAAGCTTGATTGAAAGATGGAAAACTTTCGTGCTTCGCTAATCAATCCTAACTTCACAAAGAGCAATTTGATGGTGAACACTATCAAATCTGGAAAAGGAAGGTTAGCCTAAATATTCAATTCTCTGACGTTGATCATGTGCTTATTGAGGAGGAACCTACTGTTTCAGAAACTGGATCTGCATCCTAAATTTCTGCTGCTACTAATAACCAGGCCAAGTGGAGAATGGACAATAGCATTTGTAGGTTTATGATCCTAAATGCTATGGAAGACTCCTTAGCAGAATCATATTCAAAGAAGACTATTGCCAGAGAGATTTGAGAGTCTCTGGAGAAACTATTCGAAGATGATAAGAACCGAAGCAAGATATTTTAGTTGAAAAATATCACAAGTGGTTCTTTGAAGATGATAAGCCAATGCTGCTGCAGGTGAAGGAGTTCCTGAAGCTGCGACAAAAGTTTGATGATGAGGCGATGCCCCTCATCGACAAGTTTGTTGTTGGAGGGATCGTCTCTAAACTCCCGCTGGGTGGAGCAAGTTCTATGCAAACATGCATAGGAAGAAGTTGGATATCAGTCTGGAAGATCTCCTGCAGGAAGTCATGTTGAGGACCAAATAAGGGCTCAACTGAAGGTAGACGCACTGTCCAAACAATTGGCTAACGCCAATTTGGTTCACACCAAGGAACACAAGGAAAAGCATGCGGCTTCCCACAGCAAGAAGAAGGACCCTAATAATCTGAAAGTTAAGGGGACTTCCTTCAAGAATCAGAAGACAAAGTCTCAGATGCCTTGTTTCAAGTGTGGCAAGAAGGACCACTTCAAGAGTGAATACAAACAAAGACCAAGCAATGAGCCTAGCAAAGTTTCTATGATCATTGACGTTGTTGCAATGATTGCGCAGGTCACTGCTGTAGGGGCTGACTCTGACTGGTAGGTAGACACTGGTGCCACTTACCATGTTTGCTCAAGCAAGGAGTGGTTCACCACCTACACGCCAACTTCTGAAGCTGTTATGGTGGCGAACCAGGCACAAACTGAAGTGCTCGGAATCGGGACGGTAGTTTTGAAGCTGACTTCGGAGAAGTCTCTGACGCTTCAGGATGTGAAGTATGTACCTGCTATCGCAAAGAACCTGATCTCAGGAGGCCTACTACAGGCCTCATAATAGACATCAATGCTGGTCAGATGGTGATGTCCATAAATAGAACATAATTCGGAAAAGCTTTTTATATCGAAGGAATGTTTAAAATTCAGCTTGTAAATCAGTCCAAAGTTGTTAATGCAATCACTCATTCTGCTTATACTCTTGAGTTGTGGTATAATAGGCTAGGACATGTTCATTGTAAACGAATAAACAGAATGTCTAGTCTAGGATTTATCTCCAAATGTGGGGGTAAGGTAGAGAAATGTGAAGTTTGTGCTCAAAAGAAGATCACTAGAAAACCCTTTCCTCGGGTTAATCGAAGCACAGATCTTCTGGAGTTGGTAGACTCCGATCTCTGTGACTTCAAACAATTCTCTATAAAGGCCGGGATAAAGTATTTTATAACCTTCATCGATGACTTCTCAAAGTACGCTTTCGTTTACCTTCTGAAGGCTAAAGATGAAGCATTCGAGAAGTTCAAATAGTTCAGGGCCGAGTCTGAGCGGCAGACTGGACAACAACTCAAGAGAATAAGAAGTGATCGAGATGGAGAGTACCGGTCTCATGAATTCGCATCGTTCTGCAAAGAACATGGAATGGTCAACGAGACCACTGCTCCATACTCTCCTCAATCAAACGGAGTAGCAGAGAGGAAGAATAGAACGTTGACAGAAATGATTAACTCAATACTGTTGACTGCGGGTCTTCCAATGTGCTATTGGGAAGAAGCTGCATTGACGGCCACTTTTATTCTAAATAGAGTATCTCATGCAACTTCAGACATTACTCCTCATGAACTCTGGTTCAAGGTCAGACCTAACTTGAATGTCATTCGAGTGTGGGAGTGTCTAGCATATATGAAGCTTCCATATCTGAAGATTCAGAAGCTTGGGGCAAGGACTACAAAGACAATCTTTTTAGGTTATGCCGAGAAGAGTGATGATCGGAGATTTCTTGATATTGAGTCAAATCATATCATTGAATCTCGCGACGCAGAATATTTTAAAGATAAATTTGCAAGGCACAAGAACATTATTCTTGCGGACATTCCGGAGAACAATGAGGTTGCGCAAGAAACTGAAGTTTTCAATGAGGATGTAGTCCAAGAAGATGTTGTTGAAACAACGGTTGAAAGAACTCGCTGAGCCGTCAGCTCGTGTGAGGAGGCCGAAGGATTTCGGAAATGGCTTTGTCACCTATCATGTGGAAGCAGATCTTCTTACCTATGATGAGGTGATGAAGACCAGAGACGCAGTTTTCTGGAGGAAGACGATAGACAATGAAATTGATTCCATCACCTCAAATAACACTTAGGTGCTAGTTGATCTTCTTGAAGGAGCAAAACCCATCGGATGCAAATGGATCTTCAAAAAGAAGATGAAAGCAGATATAACTATTGACAAGTCCAAGGCTAGGTTGGTAGCCAAGGGGTTTTCTCAGAAGCAGGGGATCGACTACTTTGACACGTATGCTCCAGTAGTCCGGATGACCACCATCAGAGTGTTGATTGCTCTCGCAGCAATACATAAGATGGTGATACATCAGATGGATGTGAAAACAGTTTTCCTAAATGGTGAGCTGATCGAAGAGATTTATATGCAACAGCCAGAGGAATTTGTCGTCAAGGGTCTTGAAGACAAAGTCTGTAAGTTGGTGAAATCCTTTTACGGTCTTAAACAAGCTCCCAAGATGTGGCATGAGAAATTTGACAAGGTTATAAGGTCAAATGGCTACAGGGTCAGTGAGATGGACAAGTGTGTTTACACAAAGCTCGCTGATGGAAGAGGTGTAATCGTTTGTCTGTATGTGGATGACATGTTAATCCTAGGTACGGATATGAACTGTGTCACGGAGACAAAGAAGTTCATCTCGAGCAAGTTCAGAATGAAGGACTTGGGGAAAGCTGATGTGATCTAAGGGATCAAGATCATCCGGACAGACAATGGACTAGCGCTGTCACAGTCTCATAATATTGAGAAGATGATCAAACGTTACGGGTATCAGGATCTTCCAGGGATCGATACGTCTTACAGGTGTGATCTGGAGTTTGATGTATGCTACTACTTGCCACAAGGCCTGACATAGCTTTCGTCGTAGGAATGTTGAGTCGTTTCACGAGCAACCCAGGCGTTAAGCACTGAAAAGTTGTGAAATGGGTTATAAGATATCTCAAGAAGATTCAGACATATGCACTGCACTACAGCAGAGATTGTCGGTAGTAGAAGGCTTCAGTGATGCCAAATGGCGCTCAGAGTTGGAGAGCGATAGGTCCATAGGTGGATTTATTTTCACAATGGGTGGAGCTGCTATATTATGGAAGTCGAAGAAGCAGACTATGCTTTCGCAGTCATCCATGGAATCTGAGTTCTTTGCACTTGATATCGCAGCGGAGGAAGCATAATGGTTTCGGGAGCTCATGTATGATCTTCCAGTAGTTGGGGCACAAATACCGGCAATACCGATATACTGCGACAACCAGGCAACTGCGACTGTGGCATCAAATGACCTCTTTGACGGGAAGAAGAGGACTGTGTGGTTAAAGCACAGGGCAGTACACGATCTCATCAAGAGAGGTGTTATTACAATGATTGATGTTCGAAGTCAGGAGAACCTGGCGGACCCGTTCACCAAGGGCCTCAAGCGCCAGCTGGTCGATGACATAGCAAAAAAAATGGGCTTGAAGACATTCTGATATTATGTTATTGTAATCCTACCATAAAGTTTTATGCTATTAGTTCAAAGAGAAATCTACTAGACATCTAGCTTTTGGTTCAAGGAAGGACCATTAACTGGAAAAATATCAGGAACAGTGGGTACATGTCCTCTGTGGCATGGAAATGTTACGGACCTACAACTACTGTTGTCTACTATTATTTTCTACGAAAAACGGATCCTGTGAGAGGTTAGCTTAAATGCCTTAATGAGTCCTCAGGCAGAGTGAATGCCTGGTGTGCTTTACAGGAAGTACGGTAGTGCAGCACTACAAGGAGTATAATTCTATGCTACAGTGGGGTGACTCCACCATGATGTTCCCGAAAGGGGTAATGCTTCGGCTTTGCGAGCCAAGTCACAGCGGAGTAGCACCGCAAATAGACAGGTAGCCTAATGCTGTATGATAAAATTAAAGAGGGGTAGTCAGCACTACAAGGAGAGGTGTTCCTCATGTTACAGCGGCACGACACCACGATGAGGTACCGGATAGGGGTAAAGCCTCGGCCTTGCAATCCATGTCGTTGCGGCATAACACCGCAAGGGAGCCTAAGGCTTCATGCTGGGTAGTATGGCACTACAAAGAGGCTGTGACCTCATGCTACAGTAGTATGACACTACGATGAGGTTTCCGGTAGGGATAATACCTCGGCTTTAGGCCATGTCATAGCGGCGTAGCATCGCAAGGGAAGCGCAAGGCTTCATGCCATGTCTCTTTAATAAATAACTCACCTATAGTGTATGGACAGAGATAGCAGGCCGTCTCTTGAGGGTAAACTTGTAGACGTCCAAAATTATACACTGAAATCAGGCTGGCACAGGGCCTTTAATGTGCAGCCAGAAGCACATGTAACTACATTATGTGAGTGGGAAGAATTTCAGCTATGATGCAGAATTCAAGGCTTAGTCCATTCTTGTATTATAGTTTGTCATTTGACCCATGCGGGAAGATTCAAGTCGTCTGCGATATCTCTCCTAATGCTTGATGAACAGTTACTATCGGGAACACTCGACTTCATATATCATGATATGTGGGAGATTGTTGAAGCTTTTCCTTGACATGTAGAGAGCTTGCTCTCAACATGCCTAGTGAAGTTTAGTCCCACATTGGAAAAGCAACATGAGGTATCTTAATATATATACTTGTTATGTGTTGTTGAGATATGCACATGGGGTGGTGACCCTAAGGAGGGAACCATGTGGGTGATTTTACTAGGAGGTAAGGTTACGTCTCCATGGTAAAGCTTAAGCTTTTTGCTCTTGGGAATTAATTTCCGTTGGAGCTAAGCCCCGTAGGGGCTATTGACTCGGACTCGGACTCGGACTCGGACTCGGACTCGGACTCGGACTCGGCTCGGACTCGGACTCGGACTCGGACTCGAACTCGAACTCGGGCTCATGGGCTCATGAGACGTAATGTGGCGTTTTGTTGGCGCACTTTGCACTTAGCACGTCAGCATTGTTGTTAGGCGCATAGTGCGCTTAAGTTGCGCGAGCCTCTTGCGCAGCCATTCGTGCGCCAGTTCGCGCTGCCCGATCGCACGGCCAGATGGCGCACCAGTTGGCGTTGCCAGATGGTGCAGC
Source organism: Iris pallida (assembly GCA_029216955.1). NCBI lineage: Eukaryota > Viridiplantae > Streptophyta > Magnoliopsida > Asparagales > Iridaceae > Iris > Iris pallida. Next base: position 53,517 of record JANAVB010008851.1, on the reverse strand, counting down.
AGTTGGCGCGGAGTGCGCGCGGTGCGCAGGTAGCGCGGTGCGCGTGTGGCGCAGGTTGAGCAGGTAGCGCAGTGCGCGTGTGGTGCAAGTGCGCAGCTGCGCAGTTTGCACTTTGCGCGTTTGGCGCAAGTTGCGCAGGTGGCGCGTGTTGTGCGCCAGTTGGCTCAGATCGTGTCTGTTCACGATTTGAGCGGTTACAGCACGTTCGAAGCGATTTTTTTCATGTTCCGAACGTTCTGCTAACTGGACAGTTACAGCGTAGGCCTATATAAGGTTCTCTTCTTTCTCTCCCAGTACACAAGTGTTCATAACACATTCCTTACGAATTCCACAGAGTTTGAGAGAGAAGAGAAGCAGAGCACTAGCGCCACTTAGCGCAGGAGTCCGTGCGCCACCCGACGAGTCAAAAGAGCGGAGTGTTCCAAAGTTCTCCGTTGAAACTACTAGTGGACCATCGCTGCTGCTGCTAGCAATTCGATTGGTACATTCTTTTAGAAGAATTACATTTGTTTGCTGCTGTTACGAAATTTTTTTAGATTTTCGTAGTCCAGAATCCTCCAAGGATCTCTGTTGTGCACCTTTTTTGAAGTGTTGTGTCGAAACGTTGTTTTTACAATTGTTTCATTTCTCAGTTTTCTATCGAAAATTACGCCCCGGAACTAACAATAACCGCAATTTTTATGGGAATCACATGAATGAATTGTCTTTCTAATTGGTTACCCTTCGCTACGTTGATGTTTATTTCTGTGTTATAATTTAGCATGATATGTAGATGGAATGTGTCGTTTGAGCTTGGACAATCTCTCTCTGACCTCACTGTTTAGGAATTGTCCAATCTTAGTTCAGTCCTCAATAGAGTTCTTTTGGGTGCATCCGGCTTATAGAGTCACTTAGGGTCCAATTTGTACCTGAATGATGCTGATGGACTTCCTTGGTCTAATATACTATCTACCTTAACCAAGTCTATCAACTTTGTTCTTGGAATTCCTTTTGAAAATAAGGTGTTACTGGGTAAGGGAAAGGTTATGACATTTTGCTTGTATAGGAGTATTCCTAGTTCCACTTCTTAGCCGTAGACCCCTTTGTCTTGTGTGTTTATTGCTTAAGCCGTAGGCCCCTTTGTCTTGTGTGTTTATTGCTTACAGAGGATGATCGGTTAGTTTTCCTGTCACAATAGTATTGGGGTAGGGTTTATCCCTCAATAAGGGGGGGAAAAATGGTGCCCATATATTCCACGGTGTACTTAGGGTGGAGAAACCAAAACCCGAACAAATATAGTGTTGCTTTGCAGCTTTTGAGGTTTTACCTGTTGTTTCCTTTTGATTGTGTAAGGCAGTGGACATGCTGAACAAGTAGGGTGGCATCTTAGTGTTGCTTCCAAGTTGCACACTTTTCTCTTTGGCATACTTAATACCTGCCCTCGCATATTTTGATTCTACTCTCCTTTTAATTTAAAAATTATAATCTTATCTAGGCTTCATCCTCAGTCATCAGTATGAACTTGAAGTTTCACGCAAAAAAGTGTTTCTTTAAGAAAAAGATATTCATGCAAAGCATTTCTAAGATTGTTGGGTTTATATGTCTTTTAAAATGTGAAGTGTGTATATTGCTTGTGATTTATTTGGGTATCTGCCATAATGAAAGCTTCTATATTTGCATAAAAATAAATTAAAGTTGACAACAGCATTGCTACTTGCCCCTTCTCATAGGCATGCGGCTAAGTGCATGAGAGAATTTTACATGTAGGAACATTATACCCTTTCCTTCTAAGGTCAATTTTTATGTTTTCAACCAAGCTTTTAGTACCAAGGAATGGACTCAAAATAAGTAGTACCAAGGCATGAAAAACCCTAGACAGAATTCTCCGTAAAACCTTAGCCGGGGACTCGATCAATAATATGGCGAAGCGAATCCAGCGCGTTGGGGATTTGGTTATTCACTTAATTCTCAGGGGGCATAATTCGGTGTGGTGGACATATGACTTACATTGTCAAAGGGTTATTGTTATTACTTTGTGTTATTCACTCTTCCAAGTGTGTTTCTCTAGGGTTTGAGAATGAGGTTGTTTTCCTTTAGCAAGAGGATTCAATGCAAGTTTCTTCGTTTTTCTCTTCTAGCAATGCATTTCTCCAGGTTGTTTTGGGGATTTCTTTTCTACTTTATCGGGGCAAGAGGTACTGGGAAAAGGGTTATGTTCTTTTGTGGTTATGAAATATTGGTTTCATAGATTTGTCATTCGTAGATAAAATGGTAGTGGTATCCATCCCTGTGCTATCAATCTCTCATTGTTATATGGAATATATTTCTCGCCCGGTCGCTTGTGGAGGTAGGCCATTTGTGCTTAACGACATAAATCTTAGGTCTTCCCATCCGTGTCATGACACACTTATTGTGCATTAACTGAGTTCAAGTTTCGAACTTTCCATGACTTATTGGAGGTTATCTTAGGTAGAATCAGGGCCGGTCCAAGACGTTTGAAGTCTCAGGACAAGAATGCTTTGCTTTGGCATAAAACTACAAGAAAGAATGGAAAAAAAAACTGATGACTTGCAAAGAATATAATGGATCCACCTATCTAGAATTAATGGATAGCAAACAACATAGATCATGATGTTGATTATTAAGCTAGCTTTGGAAAATGCAGCATGCATATATATATAGTATAATAATCTCAATTAACTAATGGTTGGGACAAGTACTTTTTTCTTTGGGCCCTGCTGGTCCATGGGCCCTGGACGGTCGCTCAGGTTGCCCTGGGTAGAATATATTGAAGTAACTGAGTTCATCTACTGAAACAATATTTCTTTTACTCTATATATGCAATAAGATGTACTTTTGAGCATCATGCATGTCTATGATTATTTTGTAAGTTCTGTCGACAATGTAACTGGGTAATTTGTTAATTTCTGGACATTGTCAGTTTTGAGCATTTAACTTATGCCATTACATAACAATCCTCATTTACTTAGGATTATATGCTGCTGTATTTTTCTTATGTGTTTACTTTGTATCAATATGTTTTTGTTCTATTGTTTTTTCAGCGAGACAAAATCCTCTTGGACAGCAATTTGTATCCATTTCGAGACAGTCTGACAAGCCTCAAGAGGGAGCATCAAAACAAACCGCCGCCAAAAGAATCCAAAGCACCGAGACGAATACCACCAAAGGATCCGGCATTCTGCTGTCCTATTTGCTTGGAGAAGATGGACGAGATCTACGCGACAATTTGCGGGCACCTGTTTTGCCAACCTTGCATCAAGGCCGCCATCAAGAGGCAAAATAAATGTCCAACCTGCCGGGAGCGACTTGGAGAGGGCAAATTCCACAGGATTTTCCTCCCATCAGTTCTACCTGATGAAATTTCGTAGATCTTCAGTATGGATTCTCCTACGTTGGTGTATATATGCTTTGTATGAGTTTCCTTAAAACTTTTGTGTATTCTTTGCAAGATGTTGCTGGTGAAATGCTTTAAGTTTACTTGGAGGAGATCTCCCCTTTTATCTCTATGCCAATAACCTCCTGTATTTCCCCATCCCCATGACTCACCAAAAGAAAAGAAAAAAGAAAAGGAAGAGTGAGGTTATTTTTGCTGTACAAAGAAATATAGATGCTGACATAAATATCTTTAATATCAGATGACCCATTTTGTAATTCCATTATGTAATTTTGGACTGGATCATAGTTTGTAATTTTGATGTTTATCAATAATATTTACCTTATTGGTAATTAATATCCAAGAATGATCCCACTGGGAATCAAACTCCGTCCTTTCGGGACATGTCTCCACACTAATCACTTGGCCTGGTGGTCATTATATATATATATATATATATATATATATATATATATATATATATATATATATATATATATATACCCTCCCGTGCACCAGAGGATCTGGGGGCCCGCGCGTGCGTCCGCTCGATCCAACGATCGAGAGCGACGGGGCTCCCGTGGGGCTCTGCGAACAGGGCTCCCGATCCGGACACACACACCGTGCACCATAGGATCTGGGGGCCCGCGCGTGCGCCCGCTCGATCCAACGATCGAGAGCGACGGGGCTCCCGTGGGGCTCCGCGATCGGGGCTCCCGATCCGGACATACACAACACACAGCGACGGGGCTCCCGTGGGGCTCCGCGAACGGGGCTCCTGATTCGTCCACACACACACACACACACACACACACACACACACACACACACACATATATATATATATATATATATATATATATATATATATATATATTGAATAAGGTAAATTCTATTCAGCCCCCTTCGAGAGGTTACGACTCAGCCTGAAGGCCAATATATACAATCCCTAGCCCGAAGGTACCATCCCAGCCCGAATGCTACATCCTGGTCCGAAGGATTCACGCAGCCAAAGCCGCATCGTACCAGCTCCGCACTAGCACTGCCAAAGGAGAATTAAATGGCACCCCCCGTTGCTCGAACCTGCAACCTCATGGACGGGGGGGGGCATCGGTCGCTAGCTCATTGGGGGGGGGGGGGGGGGGGGGGTGTTGCACCGCTAGGCTAGACTTCATTTGCATATATTAAGTGGTGGTAAACCCCAAACAAATACTTTAAATTAACCTCTTTTTGCTCCCTCTTTATTTTTTTACTGTTTGGTAAAAAAAAATTCTCCCTCTTTATTTCTCTTCCCTATTTTGTATGAACGATTAATTTTGGTGGACCTAGAAATTAATGTAGAGGAGTTAGGACAAGCACCAAATCTGAAATATCTCTTAGCTTTCTAGTAATTTTGTCACGCCCCGCTCCCAGAATTATAGCGGGTCGGGTACATAACATCATCCCTAGGCTACGCGACATACGAATACGCCAGTACCCATATTCGCGATTGTCGTCCGTAAGGCTCGTGCATAGGTAAAAGCAGGTCATACTTACACATAAATTTAAGTCAGCAATAATCTAAAACTAAGACATTCTAACTAATTGAACATAAACATAACTATTTCTACCCAGTACAATTTTGAGCCCAACTATAAATAATACAATTATACCTTAAACAAGTAGATAAAAAGAATTCTTGTTCCAACTTGAACGTCTCCAATGGTATCATCACGTCCTTGATCTCCAGTTGTCCTTCAGTACCTGATAGCGACTTCACTTGGTACACTGCTACAAAGCCTAGTGAACAATAGTAGGTCGTTTAGAAACGACAAGCAAGTCCTCGGCCAAAAATGCTTAAGGAAAAATATAATAAGGAATGAAACATAAAGATTTTCTATTAGGAAAATAGGAATATGCAATTTTACATTATTATGGTTCCACTCATTTAAGTAGTATAAACGTTCTTTTGGCTTTAATTAAATGGAATAATTTCCTCCTAGAATGAAATAAAATTTGAAGGATATGATACTACCGATGTAGATGTAAAAATTTTCGAGCTTCCCTTGAGCTTATCATAAATTTTGCCTTCCTTGGACAAAATTGAAATTTATCTCCCTTGGACAAAATTGAAATTGCCTCCCTTGGGCTAACTCTAAAATGCAATGCAATTTGGAGAACAATCTCTGAATATTCATCTAAATGATTTTCCATCAACAATCCCGTTAACCTGGGATCAGGCTGTGAATTCGGCGACACGGTGCTTAGTATCCGGCCTGGAGCCTCCCTTGGGCTTAACAACCATCTATTCGATGTTACTGTCGAAATAGATGTAATAATCTGGAGCCTCCCTTGGGCTTAGTTTGCCTCCCTTGAGCAAACGAAAACAAGAGCCTCCCTTGGGCTTAGTTTGCCTCCCTTGAGCAAACAAAAATACGTGAGCTAAGCCTCACAAACTCGATTCGCATGGCCCTACGAACGAGTAGAATATTTTACTGATCAGCTTTTAATTTTATTATGCTATATGGGACTATTTAGGAATATCCAGATTGTTCTCCCCCGTCCAATGCTTCCTAGCTGTTTCTAAGTATCCTTCCTAAATGATTTTAGGTATTAAGGAATGACCCGATTTTTCTGAAAGTCGAAAATTTGACTATCTCTTGAATTTTCCAAAAATTTCGGCAGAGTCTCCTTTGTATAGGGTGACTCCGAAAATTCACAAGAGACAATATATATATAAAAATATGAATCTCGGGTTCGCCGACCCCTTCGGTGGAGCAACTCTCAATACCGGAACCACGCAAGTAATATATCGGGTTCGCCGACCCCTTCGGTGGAGCAACCCTCAACACCGGAACACACGCAGTTCATATTTATATGTCAAACATAGCAGGAAAATAAGCATTGCTTATTACCTCGACAATTTTATACCTTAATACTAGTAATTCATCAGTTTTGCAATTCCACGACAAAATCCTACTAAATCAGAATTGTTAGAATACCAAAATTTTGTAATAAGAAATTATCAAGAGATAATATCACCAACTGAATATATGAGATTATATACATCTTCACCCAAATAATCTATTCGTAAGGTATTGATTATTCAAATATTTTTATTGAAAACCTTAAATAGGGAGAGATTCTTGTACTTTTGACTATGGGTTATGAACATATGAAAAGTTTGGTTTTCAAAAAATACTAATGCATAGAGTACTAATTTTTCATTCACCATACAGCCTAGAACCCATTTCAAATATGCTAAAGCTGAATTTTATTTGGGCCAAGCTTAAATAGATCATCATGACTAATTCAATATTGTCACGGTCCTAAAAACTTGGAATATGAACCTATAGACTTTTTAACTAATTTTCTTACTTTATGAACTCAATAAATGACTCTCTTTTCTCTTTTTCCCTTTTTTTTTCCTTAAGGCTGAAAGATAAAAAATTTTACTTGGGTTCATTAGTTATAATTCACTTTGGATTAGTATTATCGGTTATCGATACTCTAAATATCCTCTTATTCATTTTCTAAGAACTTCCGGTCCACGAATTATAGTATTTAGCAATATAATTATTTTCACACTTGTGAGAAGAATCTAGACCAAGTATAGATATTTGGAGCTCAATACGGGAAACCCAATCCGATTTATCCCTAAACGAGCATCCTATAGTTATTCACCAATTGCCCTATATTAATGCTAAAGACAACTAACTATGCACACAATTAATTCCGGACAACATGATATGTTATCTAAAGTACTAATTCAATTAGTTGTTTAAATATTCTCACTAACTAGGTATTGCTCATTTTTACTTTAAATCGGATATTATTTCTTAGCAAAAGATTGTGTCAAGTAATTAGGTCATGCTTACATATTTTATACTCCAATTTCCAAAAGAAATTAGTCTCATGTTTCACCAAATAGTAACGAGTTATATATAAACAGATGATCAACCATTTCACAATTTATAAATTCAAACTATATCAAGTATCATACCGTATCCTAGTCTTCCATGTATGTAACGTATCTAGTTCAGTGTGTCAAAATTACTTCCAACGCTTGTGTCCATACTACAATCCCTAATTAACCGTGTCCACATGTCCGAATCATATCCGATTCGCGTGTCCATGATACTACTTCATAAAATCTATATAATTCAACACTGATACATAGTAAACATCATTTAATTCGAATTGATCATAGTAACTTGACAAAATTGAACAAATTGAAGTAGGGGAGAGGAAGAGGACTTGCCTTGGAAAATTAGGGATTTGAATCTGGGAAATAGGGTTTGATCTCCTTTTCTTCCAACTCCTTCTTCGAGCTTTTTCTTCTTCCCCCTTCTTCTTCTTCTTCTTTTTTTTTGAAGGGGTTATGGTTTTTTTTTTTTGAAGATGGTGGTGGTGGTGATGATGGTGGAGATGAAGATGAAGATGGTGGTGTGGGAAGTGGTGATGGAGGATGGAGATGGAGATGGAGATGATGTTGTTGGAAGTGGCAGTTAGGAGGGGGCCAGCCGGCCGGGGCAGTCGGCGGTGGCGGGCGGTTACGGCCAGAGGAGGCCGAGAGGAAGAGGGAGAGATAGAGAAAATGAGAGGAGAGTGAGAGGGATGGAGAGGAAGAGATATATAAAGAGAGAGAGAGATGACCGATTGAGTGAGAGAGAGATCGAGAGAGTGAGAGAGGTTTCGAGAGAGGGAGAGAGTGTTCGAGAGAGGGAGAGAGGGTGCGGGTGAGGGGCTGCCCCTCTCTCTTTCTCTAAATATTAAAAAAAAATTCTTTTTTTCTTCTTAGGGTTTAAAAATGAAAATCTCTAAAAATAAGAAAGAAAACATTATTATTATATCAATTATTGTTTATATAAAAAAATTTAGAGCAAAACATTTAATTAGATGGAAATATAATAAAATATTAATACATTAATTATTGAAAATTAGCTATGACACTCTACCCACCTTACAAAAATTTGTCCTCGAAATTTAAATTTAAAGATAAGCTTTTCAAAAACGATCATAGAGAAAACAAATATTCTACCCACCTTACAGAGGTGAAGTAGTAATTTATTAAATTATTAAACAAAATATCTTGAAATATAGTTATCAAAAGCTTCACGAAGATAAGAACAATCCGAAAATTAATAGAAATCATCAAGATTCTTGAAATTCCATGAAACCAAATAGAATTGGTCAGATACCATGTTGTTTCAAACCATAAACATGTATGATCTTTGAATTCAAAATCATATTTCTTATTCTCATTTTCTGCGTGATAATAGTAATCTTGTGCCTCGCCATTGCGCACATGGCTGCAATCAAGATACCATTTCATTATCAGGATTAATCATGGCTGTAGCTTTTGCTACCACGCCAATGATATCCATAGAATGAGTAGGAATCATGATTGTGAAGTAGCTTTACAGATCATGATATTCTTAGTAATCCAAAATATATTCAGAAGCAATACTTATTTTCAAGTTCTCCAAATATCATCAACGTTATTGTATCATGGTATCAAACTAATAGATAATATTATAACATAAAATAAACTCATATATCTATATTATCAAAAGCATTATATGTCATTTTAAATGACATTTTTTCAAATTCCAAATCAAGGTAAAAATGAAATCAAAATTCGAATATCGTCCAAAAATTCATTATGAAAAATTATGTCTTGATCCCCAAAAATTTTATTAAATTCCTGAATCATGTTTCGAGAATATGTGCCTCGCCAATTTAGATGGCCAGTCCGAATGGCTGCAACAACTTCTCATTTCACGATTCATTAGAGAATTTTAGGTCTCAAGACACAACAAGTATTCATTCACATAAATATCATTTACACAAAATCCAATCAAGGCATTCACTTCACAGAAAAGAAAAAAATATATCAAAAGAGTAAATTGCTATGGATATTAGATAGAGGGCAATTCCTGAAATAGGGATGCCAAGAAAAGATGTAAATGGAAGAAAAGATTGAGGATACAATTCTAGATTTCCATTTAGTGAATGTTAAGTGAAGCAACAAAATTGAAAATTTTGAAGTAGATTGGGTTTGCGAAATACCCAGACCACAGAAAATTCAACAGACAAAGGAGAACGAGTCAGGACTTAGGCACCGATAGAAGTCTAAAGGGAGTAAGGAATAAGGAATTAGCTTCTTAATATAATATGTATATAATACTCTATACAATAACTATTAGGCAAAACCCTAGACGAGTTATTGCTAATACTTTTCCTACCCAGTAATCATTCAAATATATTTATATCTATGCTTACCCCTTAACCATTTCTAACTATGTAATGGTTCAAAAAAATATTTGAACTTCAGATTTACAAGAGATACCAAGTTCAAGATTCTTAAGGAGTCTTCTAGATTCTTTTGCCAGCTCAGACGAGAATACTTGTCGTATTCTTTCTGACTTAATAGGCCTAGAATGATTATGTTTATTCTTATGCTACCTATGACCTAGGTAAGGACACATGATCATAGATACTCACTATAGAAATTTTATAAAGACACTACGGAATACAATCTAACATAAACAATTCTATTTGGTATCTCTTGGATATTTCCTAAAACATATCTTAAGGTTTTACCTTAGCCTATAGGGTCTCCCCAAAAATCTTGACCAACATCTTATCTCAGCTTGCATAGGTTTTCCTAGAACTTGGCCTATATCCTATCCTTGGGTTGTCAGACCTGCACCCTATCCTATTTCCTCTATGCAATGTCTGACCTGCATCTTATCCTAGATTTTCCATTCTTTGCTGACCTGCATCATATCCTAGATTTTCCATTCTTTGCTGACCTGCATGGGCCACTACTAAAAGACGTGTCACGCCCGCTCCCAGAATTATAGCGGGCCGGGTACGTAACATCATCCCCAGGCTACGCGACATACGAATACGCCAGTACCCATATTCGCGATTGTCGCCCGTAAGGTTCGTGCATAGGTAAAAGCAGGTCATACTTACACATAAATTTAAGTCAGCAATAATCTAAAACTAAGACATTCTAACTAATTGAACATAAACATAACTATTTCTACACAGTACAATTTTGAGCCCAACTATAAATAATACAATTATACCTTAAACAAGTAGATAAAAAGAATTCTTGTTCCAACTTGAACGTCTCCAATGGTATCATCACGTCCTTGATCTCCAGTTGTCCTTCAGTACCGGATAGCGGCTTCACTTGGTACACTGCTATAAAGCCTAGTGAACAATACAAGGTCGTTTAGAAACGACAAGCAAGTCCTCGGCCAAAAATGCTTAAGGAAAAATATAATAAGGAATAAAACATAAAGATTTTCTATTAGGAAAATAGGAATATGCAATTTTACATTATTATGGTTCCACTCATTTAAGTAGTATAAACGTTCTTTTGGCTTTAATTAAAATGGAATAATTTCCTCCTAGAATGAAATAAAATTTGAAGGATATGATACTGTCGATGTAGATGTAAAAATTTTTGAGCTTCCCTTGAGCTTATCATAAATTTTGCCTTCCTTGGACAAAATTAAAATTTACCTCCCTTGGACAAAATTGAAATTGCCTCCCTTGGGCTAACTCTAAAATGCAATGCAATTTGGAGAACAATTCCTGAATATTCATCTAAATGATTTCCCATCAACAATCCCGTTAACCTGGGATCATGCTGTGAATTCGGCGGCACGGTGCTTAGTATCCGGCCTGGAGCCTCCCTTGGGCTTAACAACCATCTATTCGATGTTACTGTCGAAATATATGTAATAATCTGGAGCCTCCCTTGGGCTTAGTTTGCCCTTGAGCAAACGAAAACAAGAGCCTCCCTTGGGCTTAGTTTGCCTCCCTTGAGCAAACAAAAATACGTGAGCTAAGCCTCACAAACTCGATTCGTATGGCCCTACGAACGAGTAGAATATTTACTGATCAGCTTTTTATTTTTATTATGCTATGGGACTATTTAGGAATATCCAGGTTGTTCTCCCCCGTCCAATGCTTCCTAGCTGTTTCTAAGTATCCTTCCTAAATGATTTTAGGTATTAAGGAATGACCCGATTTTTCTGAAAGTCGAAAATTTGACTATCTCTTGAATTTTCCAAAAATTTCGGCAGAGTCTCCTTTGTATAGGGTGACTCCGAAAATTCACAAGAGACAATATATATGTAAAAATATGAATCTCGGGTTCGCCGACCCCTTCGGTGGAGCAACTCTCAACACCGGAACCACGCAAGTAATATATCGGGTTCGCCGACCCCTTCGGTGGAGCAACCCTCAACACCGGAACACACGCAGTTCATATTTATATGTCAAACATAGCAGGAAATAAGCATTGCTTATTATCTCGACAATTTTATACCTTAATGCTAGTAATTCATCAGTTTTGTAATTCCAGGACAAAATCCTACTAAATCAGAATTGTTATAATACCAAAATTTTGTAATAAGAAGTTATCAAGAGATAATATCACCAACTGAATGTATGAGATTATATACATCTTCACCCAAATAATCTATTCATAAGGTATTGATTATTCAAATATTATTATTAAAAACCTTAAATAGGGAGAGATTCTTGTACTTTCGACTATGGGTTATGAACATATGAAAAGTTTGGTTTTAAAAAAATACTAATGCATAGAGTACTAATTTTTCATTCACCATACAGCCTAGAACCCATTTCAAATATGCTAAAGCTGAATTTTATTTGGGCCAAGCTTAAATAGATCATCATGACTAATTCAATATCGTCACGGTCCTAAAAACTTGGAATATGAACCTATAGACTTTTTAACTAATTTTCTTACTTTATGAACTCAATAAATGATTCTCTTTTTCCCTTTTTTTCTCCTTAAGGTTGAAAGATAAAAAAATTTACTTGGGTTCATTAGTTATAATTCACTTTGGATTAGTATTATCGGTTATCGATACTCTAAATATCCTCTTATTCATTTTCTAAGAACTTCCGGTCCACGAATTATAGTATTTAGAAATATAATTATTTTCACACTTGTGAGAAGAATCTAGACCAAGTATAGATATTTGGAGCTCAATACGGGAAACCCAATCCGATTTATCCCTAAACAAGCATACTATAGTTATTCACCAATTGCCCTATATTAATGCTAAAGACAACTAACTATGCACACAATTAATTCCGGACAACATTATATGTTATCTAAAGTACTAATTCAATTAGTTGTCTAAATATTCTCACTAACTAGGTATTGCTCATTTTTACTTTAAATCGGATATTATTTCTTAGCAAAAGATTGTGTCAAGTAATTAGGTCATGCTTACATATTTTATACTCCAATTTCCAAAAGAAATTAGTCTCATGTTTCACCAAATAGTAACGAGTTATATATAAACAGATGATCAACCATTTCACAATTTACAAATTCAAACTATATCAAGTATCATACCGTATCCTAGTCTTCCATGTATGTAACGTATCTAGTTCAGTGTGTCAAAATTACTTCCAACGCTTGTGTCCATACTACAATCCCTAATTAACCGTGTCCACATGTCCGAATCATATCCGATTCGCGTGTCCATGATACTACTTCGTGAAATCTATATAATTCAACACTGATACATAGTAAACATCATTTAATTTGAATTGATCATAACAACTTGACAAAATTGAACAAATTGAAGTAGGGAGAGGAAGAGGACTTGCCTTGGAAAATTAGGTATTTGAATCTGGGAAATAGGGTTTGATCTCCTTTTCTTCCAACTCCTTCTTCGAGCTTCTTCTTCTTCTTCCCCCCTTCTTCTTCTTCTTTTTTTTGAAGGGGTTAGGGTTTTTTTTTTGAAGATGGTGGTGGTGGTGATGATGGTGGAGATGGAGATGAAGATGGTGGTGTGGGAAGTGGCGATAGAGGATGGAGATGGAGATGGAGATGATGGTGTTGGAAGTGGCGGTTAGGAGGGGGGCAGCCGGCTGGGGCAGTCGGCAGTGGCGGGCGGTTACGGCCAGAGGAGGCCGAGAGGAAGAGGAAGAGATGGAGAAAATGAGAGGAGAGTGAGAGGGATGGAGAGGAAGAGATATATAAGAGAGAGAGAGAGAGATGACCGAGAGAGTGAGAGAGAGATCGAGAGAGTGTTCAAGAGAGGGAGAGAGGGTGCGGGTGAGGGGCTGCCCCTCTCTCTTTCTCTAAATATTAAAAAAAAAAAATTTCTTCTTAGGGTTTAAAAATGAAAATCTCTAAAAATAAGAAAAAAAACATTATTATTATTATATCAATTATTGTTTATATAAAAAAAATTTAGAGCAAAACATTAATTAGATGGAAATATAATAAAATATTAATACATTAATTATTGAAAAGCAGTTATGACAAATTTTAAAGTAAATATAAGTATCCGCTGCACCCTATAATTGCTACAAATTTTGACTAAATTCAAAACATAGTATATATATATTATATATATATATATATATATATATATATATATATATATATATATTTATATATATATATATTTATATATATATATATATATATATATAATATATATATATATTATATATATATATATATATATATATGATCAAAAGCCCCCCCTCCCGTACACCATAGGATCTGGGGCCTGCGCATGCGCCCGCTCGATCCAACGATCGAGAGCGACGGGGCTCCCGTGGGGCTCCGCGAACAGGGCTCCCGATCCGGACACACACACACCGTGCCCCATAGGATCTTGGGGCCCGCGCGTGCGCCCGCTCGATCCAACGGTCGAGAGCGACGAGGCTCCCGTGGGGCTCCGTGAACGGGGCTCCCGATCCAGACACACACACAACACACACAGCGACGTGGCTACCTTGGGGCTCCATGAACGGGGCTCCTGATCCGTCCACGCACACACACACACCACACACACACACACACACACACACACACACATATATATATTTCGAAGAAGGTAAATTCTATTCAGTCCCCTCCGAGAGGCTACAACTCAGCCCGAAGGCCAATATATACAATCCCTAGCCCGAAGGTCTCATCCCAGTCCGAAGGCTACATCCCGGTCCGAAGGACTCACGCAACCAAAGCCGTATCGTACCAGCTCCGTACTAGCACTGCACCCAACTACCACCCCATCACTTAAATTTCCCAAAGGAGAATTAAATGGCACCCTCGATGCTCGAACCTGCAACCTCATGGGGGTTGCATCAGTCGCTATCTCATTGGGGGGGGCTGCACCGCTAGGCTATACTTCATTTGCATATATTTAGTGGTGTAAATGTCACGTCCTGCTCCCGTAGGAGCGATCGTCCTCGCTAAGGCGTGATGTCGCACGGGCCTAGGTTGCGTCCGTGTAAGGCTAAGTCCAAAAACGACCGATTTGAGCTAAGCCACAGAGTCGCACAGAGTGTCCCCATTTACAGTAGAAAGTAAAAGAACGCATGTTGAAACAAATTCAATCTCTTTATTGATATTTAAGAAGTTTACAAGTGGCGCTAGGCCGAGATTACAAGTCGCTCAAGCTCTCTCTGAAACATAAAAGGTGTGCCAAGTGGCTTACAAGATTGAATGATTCATGGCGATGTTCCGATATATTATGTCATGTATATGGTGCTTCAGTTCCTTTGTAACGCTCCAGGGCTCCAGAGTTATCTCCGTGCCTTAACACGTTCGAGGGAAGCTCCGCACTCGACGATGTCTTCTGCACCCTGCAAGCAATCTGTGGGGTTATCAGTACATTGTTATGCACTGGTGGGGAGGCTAGCTCGTCCACTCGCTATCATTACCAAACACATTCATTTTACTTTTATGCATCCTCTATCATTCATTGTCTTTCTAATCTTGCCTTAGGATCAGTTTTATGGCATATTTTATAACCTATCTCGTGTTACCGATTTCAAGTGTTTGCATGGAAATACATGCACGACTTACCCATACTTACCGTCCGGTCTTCCCTGTCCAAAGTAAACCAAGTTAGTCAATAATTCATATATAACAACTTAACGTAACTCGCGTAAACATTCGGTATCAAAGGCGTGTCCCTGCCTCAGATTCTACGACATGTTCCCCCTGCGAAGATACGTTATGACCACGCCTCGTTCCGATGATCATTCTCACTCGGATATCCCATCTACTCAACCAGTCAGTTGTGTTATGCTCGAAGGGTTTTGTTCCAACGTCCATGTTCACTCAACTATTCAATTGTTCAGTTAACTTAGACTACTTTATTTCAATGCAAGGACTTGCACGTAGATTGCCACCAGCAAGCCCACTTAATCTATATGCATCGGTCGCTGGCTCACAAGCCATTTTGGATATTTTTCTTATGGTATTCGCATCTATCAAGCGTGATGGCTGGTACACCTTGATAGGCTACGACATACCCAGGCCTTACGTCTTCTGTGTGCCCGAGCCCGCACACAGGCCACCAGTAAGCCATGATTCTGCCTAGGTCGGCCACGTTGTCGTGATCGTTGCCTTGGAATCGATTGTTCTATCACTTGTGCACGAGTTTGTCCACGACCATTTCGTATTCTTATTTCTTTAGTTAAACCGTTGGGCTGTCGAGAGCCATTTATCACATCAGACAGTCATGGACCATTTGTCTTATCAGGCTGTCTTGAGCCATAATACGTTATCGACCAGGTTGGCGGCGGCATCCGTACAGCACGGGTAGCGAGCCCCGTTGTACGTCTCCGTCATACCTGTCGCTAACCATTCCTTTCTTTCTTATTCTTCTTTTACTTGTTCATTCATTCAATTGTTTATTTGTTCGTTCATTCATTCATATATTCATTCATTATGCAGTTCCCCTGTGCGGGAACTGCCTTGGCGACCATTGGTCTCGAAGCTTTCAATGTTGCTATACACTACTAGAATGAGTCATATTAGTGACGTCCAAAAACGTCGCTAATAAGTAAAAAGATGTCGCTAAATTAATTTAGCGACGTAATTAGCGACGGAATAAGCAGGTCGTCGAAAAGCTAGTCGCAGATCAAAAGTTCGTCGCCAATCGTCGCTGTTGCGACGAATAGTCTACGACGCTAAAACGTCGCAAACTTAGCGACGTTCGGTGACATTTATAGTACGTTGCCAATTTAGCGACGTCTATTCGTCGCATGTGGTGACATGGCAAGGTTTGCCATGTCAGCATGCTGGACAACGTTTAGCGACGGTCCGTCGCAGTTAGCGACGTCCAGATACATATTTGCGATGTACTTCCGCATCACAAATCCGTCGCCAAACGTCGCAATCCGTCGCTAAAATGCTGGAAAATTAAAAAATAAAATAAAATACAGTTTTTAAATCCTGCATACTGTACTTTATATACAGTTTAAACAAAAATTATGCACTTTATATACAGTTTAAACACTAATCCTGCACACTGCACTTTATATTCAAATCATCACAGACACATCATAGGGCCAATACATCATAGGGCCAATACATACAACTCATAACAAACATCATCACAGACACACATCCCGCGTCACAAACATAAATATATTCAAATCCTGCATACTACACTTCACAGACACATATCATCACAAACATCCAATAGAGTCAATAAAAATGGGAGATGATAAAAAGTATCCCACCAAGTGTATAAACAAAAGTGTACCAATAAACAATTTGCCCATAGGGCCAATACATACAACTCATAAAAAAATCAATAAAATCACTGAGGACCCCTGCTGCGCATCTGAGATAGCATGTACTCATACTGCTCCTGTGTGAGCTGCACCGTATGGGCAGTAGGAGGCAGTACAATGTCTGGAGTTGGCGTCGTCGATGGACCGGGAGGACGTTTCTGCTCCAGCTCTTGCAGTTGCTCAGCATGCGTAGTTAGGGTACTCACCATCCTCTGAGTACTCTCCTCAATCGAAGTATGTACCTGAGTGAGTGAGGCAGACATGGTCCTCTACGATCCCTCAAGCTCGACCTATCTACGTTCTGTGAGCTGCGTAGACTCGGTAAGCGTGTGCAAGCTGGCAGCTGTAGCCTGCTGCAGACTCATCAGCTCCTGTATACTGCGCTCGACCGCATCAAATCATCCGGTGATCATCGGATTGTCACTCTGCGGTATGGTGATCAGAAATCTACTGCTGCAACTCGTGATGCAGCTCGTCGATCTGACAACCAATATCCTGAGCTCGTGATGATGCCTGCGAAGCTGGAGACTGCGTACTGACAGAGGGGGCCCAAGATGACTCTGAAGCTAAATAGGCGCCGTAGGATCCCGTACCGTAGTACGTACCCTTCTGAAGACCACCAACGGCGGTCATCCAGAGGTCGTCCGGCGATGGAGCTGTAGGCGACTGGGAGGAAGTACTAGCCCCTTCCTCTGCTGGCGCACTAGCAGCAGCAGCCGCCTCCTCTTGTAGTCAAAGAAACTCGGCCTAGAATAATGTTTGCTAACGTCTAAGTGTTTGCTAAAGTCTTTATTGATATCTATTTTCCTGTTTTCTAAATTATAGTAAATTAATATAAAGAATAGAACGTACATATGCCTGCGTCGCCCTCTCGTCAATGAACTCCCCAGCCCTCCGATGGGTGACCAGGAAGACGATCACCATGTTGGGGTCCTTACCTTTTTTTACCTGTTAAAATATATTATCTATTATTAGTATTAAACATTCTATCCAACTATACATAAAATGATGTCCGTCATAGGAAATATACCAGACGACAAAATGCTCCGTCATCGGAATGGAGCCACCATACCACTTACTGGCGCTTGACCGCGCCACCTTGGCCTTGTCAGACCGCTCCTGGTACCTGGCTTCGCCGAATCTAGCCTTCATCGTAGTCCACTGCTTTGACGTGATCCAACCATGGATCAACTTTTCGGAGCGATCATGAGACTTCTGGTCGTGGATCGCATCACGGATGAGCTTGCCTGCGACGGCAGAAAATTGGGCCTCGATCTTTGTCGCCCGGTGTGGTGGATAGAAATAGGTCCTCTACAAGAACTAAAATAGAAAAGTTGTATAATATACACAAATGATTATTAAAATTTAAAAATAAACAAATTTTTTACCTTGAAGTGGGTCAACCAAAAGGCCTTCATATCTGCGAGAGCATATGAGTAGTTAATCCAAGGCCCACCATAGTTCTGCCTCAGAAATAATCTCAGCTGTCTCTGTACTGCAGGAGGCCAATATCTATACAATAATAAATTTCATGAATATATATGTACATATAATCATTTAAGAAATATATATTAACTAATTAACTTACTTCGTAGGCCCGTCCGTCCAAATCTCCATACGCGTCTCGTCCGGGGGAGCGCATGGAGGGTCGCTCTCACCTCCTGCCTGGACAGGATCAGTCTGATCGCCGTCCTCCATATGCTCGACGTCTGCTCTCCCCATGGAGCCGTCGGCAGGAGGAATGCTGGACGCAAGAGGAATGCTGGACACGGGATCAGGAATGCTGGATGACGAGGGAGGAGTCGCCAACCTGCTGGAACTGCCCTGTCCCGGTAATGGACCAGGAACAGAACGGTACACTGGTGTACTCGGAGATGAGGATGAGGGTACGGAATCTGCATCCCCAGCCCGAGGCAGATGGGACTGCCTAATATAATATCCTCCCCGTCGTCCTCCTGGTCTAGTCATACCTGATAATAACATATGACAATAAAACAAATATACATATTTATATGATAGATATCACAGATTTTTAAAAAATATCAGTCACAGATAAAAGTGTCACTAAAGTGTCACAGATTTATATGATAAAAATATCACAAAAGTGTCAAATATGATGATAAAACAAACGTACAAATTTAATCATCTTCTGAAAATTCATCTAGTTCGTTTAGCTCATCATCATCATCATCTTCTTCTTCTTCTTCCTCCTCCTCCACATCTTCACTTTCATCTGCATCTTCCTCTTCAGATAATTCTACTTCTTCTACACAATTAGATGTGTAATGAGGAACTTCCGTCGTGTCCACTTCTATAATATTTGTTACAAGAGGTAGTTCATCCTCTTGATAAGCTATATCGTCAACCTCAAAGGTATCTCTAGCTTTGGTCTTGCATACTGCCCATCAGTCCGACCTTGTTGTTCTCCGTTTAGGATAACTTGTGAAGTACACGAGCTGAGCCTGACTTGATAGGACAAATGGTTCATAGGCTTGATATCTACGCCGATAGTTTATATCCACAAGACCATGCTTGTCTACTTTCCAACCTTGACCTTCAATCGGATCGAACCAATCATACCTGAATAACACAATCTTGGCAGGCTCTATTCCATAACTATATGTTAGCTCCACAATCTTCCGTAGGACGTCATAGAAATCGTTGCCCGCATCAACATCTTTGTAGTTCGAAGATCTGATACACAAAGAGCTATTTTTGGTGGAATCGAGATCCACAAAGTTGTCTCTGATCGGACAAGTTGTTGACTTGAACCTAAACCCATTAACACAATAGCTTGGCCATATTTTTGTAGCATAAATTGGTCCCTTGGCTAGCATTCTAATAGACTCATTCTCAAGTCTTGCGTATGGACGATCGACCTAAATACCATGAAAAATAAATTAAGCTCATTCTCAAGTGCATATACAGAAAGATAATTACAGAGTTCTCAAGTCTTACATATGCACTCAACTATGATGGAAAATAATACCTTATTTTTTGTTCTAGTTCTTCTTCTGTTATGTGTGGCCTACCTGACCTCACATCATCATTAAATATGCTGAAAACAACATCGTTCAATTAATATAATAGTATAATAATCAACACTATTAAAATAATGTAGACGTATTAATTACTTATCCCTCCAGCTTCTCTACTTCATCATCATCGCAGTTGAGTAATACATACACCTGAGCAGCCCTTAGCTCATCATCGTTCAGATATCTCTTCTTTATTTTACCCGATGGCTTTCCTGGAGCATTGAATACCTTCAGTATTGTATCATTACATTCATGATCTCCGTCGTCGTTTCTGGAAGCTCTTGTTCTATTAGTTGCAACATGAGGCTTGAAATACATCGAATAAAAGTTTGTAATCTCTTCGAGAACATAGGCTTCACAAATAGAACCCTCGACCCGTGCCTTATTTTTCACCTTTCTTTTTAGGTGATTCAAATGTCGCTCGAACGGGTACATCCATCGATATTCGACGGTTCCACCAACACGTGCCTCATAGGATAGATGAATCGGCAAATGCTTCATAGAGTCGAAGAATCCAGGAGGAAACACCCTCTCTAGCTTGCATAGTGTTACCGCAATGTCCTTCTCTTGTCTTTTTAGACAATCAACAAGCAATTTCTTAGAACAAAGATCCCTGAAGAATATGCTAAGCTCCGTCAATGGATCCCAAACTGCCTGCGATAAGAATTCTCGAAATGCAATCGGAATTAACCTCTCCATGAATACGTGACAATCGTGGCTCTTCATTCCCGTTAATTTATTTTCCTTCGGATCGACACATCTTCTCAGATTTGATACATATCCGTCTAAAAATTTTAGGCCCTGGATCCACCAACAAAGTCTCACTTTATCCTCCTTGTCCAGTAAAAAAATTGACTTCGGCAGAAACTATTTTCCATTCTCCTCTATCAAAAGCAACGCAGGGCGTTTGCATATTTCTTCTAAGTCCAACCTGGCCTTGGGATTGTCTTTCATTTTTCCCTTTACGTCCATCACAGTATTAATTATGTTATCAAACATATTCTTCTCAATATTCATGACATCAAGATTATGTCTGATCAGATTGGTACTCCAATATGGCAGATCCCAGAATATGCTCCTCTTTGTCCAGTTATGATCTCTACCAAATCCATCGCACTTGTACCCAGTTATAGGATCTTCGATAGCATTTGGAAAATCTCTAACCTTCTCTCATATCGTGGCTCCGTACCACCTTGGCGGTGGATCACCCTTCTCTACAACGCCGATACGGAATACATTCTTGTTCCTTCTGAACGGATGATCTTTTGGCAGAAATTGCCGATGACAATCAAAGAAGCACGGTTTTCCTCTGTGTTTCAAGCGAAAAGCCTTAGTACGGTCCATGCAATACGGACATGAGAGACGGCCATGAGTGCTCCATCCAGATAACATTCTATAGGCCGAAAAGTTATTGATGGTCCACATAAGGGTTGCCTTCATCTGAAAATTCTGCTTCCTGGAAACATCGTACGTGTTAGCGCCTACTTTCCATAACTGATTCAACTCATCTATCAAAGGTTGTAAGTACACATCAATGTTTTTCTTGGGATTGTTCGGACCAGGAATTATAACGGTTAGAAACATGTACTGAGTCTTCATGCACATCCAAGACGGTAGGTTATACGGAGTGACAATCACAGGTAAGCATGAATACTGGGATCCCGAAGGACCAAAAGGAGTAAAACCGTCAGAAGATAGCCCCAACCTGACATTACGCAGATCTGAAGCAAAATTAGGATACACTCGATCAAAGTGCTTCCACGCTTCTCCATCGGATGGGTGATCCAACACTCCTTCAATCTGTTCTCGCATGTGCCAACTCATATTTTCGGCCGTCTCTTTCACCATAAATAATCTTTGCAACCGCGACGTTAAAGGCAAGTAGTGCATTGAATCGGTCGGTCTTCTTGTACCGGTAGACCTTCCTGTACTAGTTGTCTTATAGCGATCAGCACCACAAAATCTGCATATATCTGCGTCCTTGTCGTCTTTGTAGTACATCATGCACCCATTGCGACAAGAATTAATTTTTTTTGTATCCCATCCAGAGCGATCTCACCATCCTCTTAGACCGATAGAAGTCTTTAGGTAACTTAGCACCCGCCGGCAAGATCTCTATAATCAACTCCAACACTCGGTTGTAGCATTCTTACGACATGTTAAAATCTGACTTAATGCTCAACAGTCTTGTAACCACCTCCAACGGTGAATGATCCTCACAACCAGGATACAATAGAGTCCTTGCATTCTCTAGCAACTCCATGAACTTTGCAGCATCGACATTCGGTGCCTCCTCAGCTATCATGAACGAAACTAGGCCCTGCAACGTCAAAAACCATGTTCATGCACCCGTCGTCGTATGCATGATTATCTGAAATAAAATTAGGTCCCACATGCATATACGGCTCAACATAAGGCTCCGGCTTTGATGCTAAAGATAAAAGTTTTCCGTGTGCGGTCCACTAATAGTAATTAGGCGTGAAACCCCTCGAGTACAAATGATATGTCACTTCCACTTCTTGATAATATTTCATGTTATGAAATTTTACACACGGACACTTAATTTTGGTGCCGTCCATGTACTGAGGGAACGCCTTAGCAAACTGCAGGAACTGCTCTACTCCCGCTGTGTATTCATCTCGTACACCACACATATCATCAGGACGATGATTGTACATCCATGAACGATTTCACAAGTAGTAATTCATATCCATTTGGAAATAATTCTGCAAAGATGGACACACATGTTCAGTGCAGTAACTAGTCAAACTGGGTGAAGTTGAGTTGACTAAGTCAATATCTTGGACAAACTAGTCAAACTGGGTGAAGTTGACTAAGTCTGGGCAATTATCCTTTACTAGACATAGACATGGAAGAAACACCGATATTTGCAGTGTCCGAACTTCCTAGTGTATATTATAGTAGAGAGACATGGTAACCGTGTGTAGGGGTACAACTCGGGCGGGTTGGGTCGGGCTTGAGGTCAACCCGAGCCCAACCAGATGAATCATAAGCCTAATCCGAGCCCAAGCCCGGCCCGACCTCGGGTTCAACATATGAAGCCCAAGACCAAGCCCGGAGGATTGGGTTGTACTCGGGTCGGGTCGGGTCCATCGGGTAATGTTGACCAACTGTTGACTTTCGGTCAACTGGTCAACTCTGGTTTGGTTTCGGGTCAATTTTAGTCACTTTTAGGCTAAGTTTGACTTTCGGTTGAATTTCGTTGACTTTTGGTCAAAATGGTCAACCGAGGTCAAAACTAGTCTAAGAGCACTAATCCTAACCATTGCCAACCAAGACAATCAATTTCTAACCATATCCTAACACCTTAGACTCATACCTTAGCTTCTAGGCAATTACCTTAACTTACCCTATTACCTTACCCTTTCATAGCTAGGGTAAATCCTAATTATCTTGTGATACCATCTTGGTATCACAAGATACCTCAACCTGTCACGCTCACTCTAGCCCACATCTAACTCTAATATAAAACTTCTAATATAAAATCTTACTAACATATCTTCCACAATTTCCTCACTCTCTAACACAAACCACATCCTATTACCAAACATTTCCTTAACATATTATCTAACCACTAACATACTCTTCTAACTAAACGCTCAACTCACTAACTCACTAACAACACACACACAACATGAAGGGGGTTAAGTGACTGTTTTTGATGAAAAGGATGAATGGATGAATGAATGGTGAATGGGTGTATGGATGAATGAATGGTGAATGGGTGAATGAATGAATGAATGGTAAATGGGTGAATGAATAAATGAATGGTGAATGGGTGAATGGGTGAATGAATAAATGAATGGACTGCTATATATGAAGGATGAATGGATGGATGAATGAATGGATATGGATGAATGGTGAATGGGTGAATGAATGAATAGTGAATGGGTGTCCCCGTGGCCGTAGCCCGTTGGGAACGGTAGAGCACCCCGGCGCAGTGGCGCGGGTTCGAGCCCCCTTGAAGGCATGCCTCCAAGCACCATTAAGAAGTGGACACCCTAAAAAAAAATGGTGAATGGGTGAATGAATAAATGAATGGTGAATGGGTGAATGAATAAATGAATGGTGAATGGGTGAATGAATAAATGAATGGACTGCTATATGTTTAGTCTTTTTTTTGAACTAACAGCATCTTATTGAATTAAGCAAAAGGGATTACAGAAGGACAATCTTCAGCCATAAAATGAGCAATACAAGGCGGAATAGAAAGGAAAGTGGAGCCTAACTTATTCTGAATAGCCAACTTAGCCAATTCATTGGCCACCGAGTTCCCTGTTCTTCGCACGAATTGGAAGCTGATTTTATTGCAGGACTTAATATCAGAGCATATATCATGGACCAAACCCGAAAGCCTCCAAGGGATAAGTGAAGAATCTCCTCTTATGATCCTATAAACTATCAAGGAATCCCCTTCAATGATGGTCTCCTTCATGTTCAGCTCCCGGGCAAGTCGGATCCCCAGCTGAGTAGCCACGAGTTCCGCTTGAATGCTAGGATCAGAGCTGTATGTGTCAGGTAGGAATGTAGATAAGGCTTTCACAAATGCGCCTTTGCCGTCCCTTGTAATGGCTGTAGCCGCCATTGAAGTAGATGAAGTAGCCCCATCTACGTTGATCTTAATAGTGCCCTCCGAAGGTGGAGACCAAGAGCTTGGCATAAGGACGGTGTTACGAGTCTCCTGAATCTCGTTTAAGCTGGTGTTGCAGCCATTCTCATAACTATTGAATAATTGCAATGCCGAGTAAACAATGCGCTGAATATTAGGTGCAACGTGGTTGAACACACACTCACCCCTTGCTTTCCAAATCGACCAAGCAATAGCAGCTCCCATTCGAAATGCTTCATACGCCTTCGTATCATTCAACCAGAGTTGGAGTAGAGTTGGAAACTTACATTTATCATCATAACGAAGTCCCATAGGGCTGACAAACCACACTTCTTTAGCAATTCTGCAATGAAGGAACAGATGGTCTGTGTCTTCCTCCTTTAAAAGGCAGAATGGACACAGAGGATTAATAGACTGAATTCTTTTATTGATAGAGGAGAGGAGAGGCAGTGCATTATTCAGAAGCCTCCAAGTAAACATTTGTATCCTCAGTGATATTCCGCTCATCTTCCAGAGTACGCCCCATTTGATATCAGTCGCCGGTGTAGTCGAGCTGCCAGGGGCTTGTAGACGAATGTTCTCATACAACGATTTAGCGAAGAAGGGCCCCGATTTGACTTTAGTCCAAATTAGAGTGTCATGGCCATCGCCTTCACATAAGCTAATGTCTGAGATAGCCTTGGCTTCCATGGGAGAGAATACTTCATTTAGCAGAGAATGATTCCAGGCTCTCATGATGGGGTCCATGAGATCTCTGACGAGCTTAGGGCCATCACGTTGAGCATGACAGGATGTCACTCGATGACCCGGTATGCCTGGAATCCATGGTTCAGAGAATATGTCCACCCAACCACCTCTAATTTTCCAAACGAGGCTTCCTTCTAAATTGCAACGAGCGGCGAGCATACTCTTCCAAGTCGGCGAGGCTCGATTGCTCTCATTGACCAGCCAGAACGACCTGTTTTGAAGGTAGATACCTCTGAGAAATCTAGCCCAAAACTGGTGAGGATCGTTCAGGAATCTCCAAACTAGCTTGCCTATCAGCGAATCATTTACCCATGCAGGGTCTCTAAAGCCAAGGCCACCATTTCTCTTGGGCTGTGTGAATTTCCTCCAAGGCAGGAAATGAATCTTCCTGTCACTCATGTCGTGTCCCCACCAAAACGATCTATATATCTGCTCCAACTTACGGCAGACAGAGATGGGGAGCTTGTACGTAGTCATCGAGAAGACAGGGATAGCCCCCAGTGTCGATTGTATTAGAGTTGTCCGCCCCGCATAAGATAATGCACTGGATTTCCATCCTTTGAGCCTCGTATTCACTTTGTCAAGAAGATCCTTATACGAAGAGATTCGACCTTTGGGGAGGAGAAGGAAATGGCCCAGATATCTATCGGATTTGTTCATGTAGGAGACATTAAGAAAGGCGGAAAGCTCCATTTGTATTTGTAACGACAAATGACCGCGCGCTGAACTGGACGCTCGACTTCGTCAGATTAATAGTTTGCCCCGACCACGAGGCATAACGTTCAAGGATAGAGAGAGCAGTCCTCACCGCGGATGGATTAGCTTGGCCAAATATGAGTATATCATCTGCGAACATTAAGTTAGAAATAGAAAGGGTATAACGATTGATGCGAATACCTCGGTATAGATCCTCCTGCTCGTATTGATAAAAGAGTCATGATAACACCTCAGAGCACAGTATGAACGGAGACAAGGGACATCCCTATCTAATCCCTCTTCTGGGTTTGAAGAAACCTTCGGGAGTACCATTAATGAGAATAGAGTAGGACGTCGATGTGATACAGCTCATAATAAGGTTGATGGAATGCCCCTGGATCCCTATGCCGATTAAAACTGACTGGATAAAAGGCCATGCAAGTCTATCATAGGCTTTTGCCATGTCTATTTTGAGTGCAAACCAGTTCTTCTTATCAGGGAATGTCTTCATAGCATGAAAAACCTCCTGGGCGATAATGATGTTGTCATTGATTTGACGACCTAGAACAAAGGCATTCTGGAAAGGCGATTTAGCTTATCTAATAATGGTCTAATTCTGTTAGCCAATATTTTAGAAATAATTTTGTAGGATACGTTGCAGAGAGCTATTAGGCGGAAGTCGGCTGGGGAAGCAGGAGACGAGCATTTAGGAATGAGTGCTAGATGTGTGTGGTTGGTCCGTGGCTCAAGCACTCTAGAAGTGAAGAATCACTGCACCATATTGACAAGATCATCACCAACTACTGGCCAGCATCTCTGATAGAATATAGCCGGGTATCCGTCCGGCCCAGGCGCTTTAAGCGGACCCATACTTCTGATTGTGCGTTCGATCTCTTCGGCACTCGGGATGTCGCCAATCGTTGCATTATCAGCCTCTGATATAGGGTTAGGCGAGATCATGAAACCAGGATCAATTGGTGATGAGTCATCGGCTCCAAATATCTTCGTGAAATGTCCAAGGATCGTCGAAGTAATAACAACCTGATCCGAAGACCAGGTCCCGTCCTGAGTTTTGATCGACCGAATCTCGTTTCTTCTCTTCCTGATCGTGGCTTTAATATGGAAGTATTTCGTATTCCTATCCCCTTCCTTGATCCAACGACATTTAGCACGTTGTCTCCAATAAGCTTCTTCGAGGAGAAGAAGATCATTGAGCTCAGAAAAGATATTCTTCTCCATAAGAATTGTGTTATTGGTAGAATTGCCCTTCTGGATGTCTAACAGTTGAGATTGGAGTACTTTGATTCGCTGATTGACATGGCTGTATTTGGATCGGCCCCAAGTCTGGAGTCTCTTGAGGGTTACCTGGAGTTTCTGCATAAGACTAGTATCCCGTTTTGCTGAGGTCTCCCTCCAGATGTTGGATATGGTCTCACAAAAAGCATCATTATTCAGCTAGAAAGCTTCAAACCGAGGAGGTCTATTTCTCTTTATCAGTTGGTTATTTGTATTGAGAAGGATGGGAGCATGATCACTATTGAAGCGGGGAAGAGTGCGTACCGTTGAGTGCGGATGAAGACGGCACCAATTCGTATCCGCCATTGCCCGGTCCAGTCTCTCCTTGATTTGGTACGCAGGGCTACAGCCATTAGACCAGGTGTAAGCTGGGCCAATACATCCCAGATCGATAATGCCACACTGATTTATCATCTGAATAAAAGAGTTTGTCCTTTGTGTTTCGAAGCCTCTGCCGCCAATTTTCTCCTCCGGCTTGGCAATAGCATTAAAGTCACCTATGTAGCACCATGGAACCACAAACTTAGCAGCCAGATCCTTGATAACCTTCCAAGTCCGGGACGATCCTTCCTTTTCGGGCAGCCGTATACACATAGTAAGTTCTAGGCCAGGGTTTTGTCTTTGTTAACTATGGAGAGCAGGATAAGATTAGTGGATGAGAATGCGACGAAAGCCTGGATGGAGTCCGTCCACCCCAGCCATAGTCCCCCTGCTCGGCCAATTGGGGGTACAGAAAAAGTGTTGGGATAGCCTAGATGCGGAAGGGTTAGAGAGGTGTGGCGGGGAGATGAACAGGTTTCAGAGATGAAGAATATGGAAGGGTGGATGGCAGAGAGGAATGAGTGTTTTCCATAAATAAATTCACTTTATTTATTTTGTATCTGAGAAAATTACAACTGTAGGAATCTAATCTAGAAGACGATTACTTTATCCCTTGGACGATACGATAAAGAAAACTTGAACTTTGAAGAACTTGGACAGCAACTGGGCAATCTCTCTGTTCTCTCTGAAAAATGACTTGTAGTCTCTGATGAAGATGAAGAAACTCTTTTTTATAGAGTTCAGGATAACTGTCCTTAAGCATACGCTCAGGTAGTTACTTGACGTGTGCATAACTGCAGGGACGCGTGGCGAATTCTGATGGAGACACATTAGCGTGCGGTTGAAAGTAGTGGAGCATGTTCAGGAGAGATTGATGGCCTGGATGCCATGTTGCATAACTTCTAGAGAAGTAGATAACTGGTACAGGACACGTGAGAACGTGTGTTGACTGTAATCCTGGATATGGTTGTTGTAATACGCTGCCTTGTTGAAGGAGAGTTTATACGCTGACTTGGATAGCGTAGTGCCATAGGAAAATCATACGCTCACTTTATGGGCAAGGAGTCATGTGAGGTCATACGCTCGCTTAGTTAACAAGAAATCATGTGAGGTCCATACGCTCACTTGACTGTGTGAAGAAGGAGTCATGTGAGGTCGATACGCTCACTTGACTGGATGAAGAAGGAGTCATGTGAGGTCCATACGCTCGCTGGAGAAGTGGTCACGTGGCTATCATCAATCTTCTTTGGTATACCATAGCTTCCCATAACTGACAAAATCTTCTCGAGCGTCGTGACTGCAGATTTGACGGCTGACAGACTGTCAAAACTGACAGTAATGATGGCTTTTGTATTTATGAAGGCTGCTGAGTTGTCCTCGTAAAAGACAAAACCGGCTCTTCGAAAACCTATACGACGGTTACTTTTCTCGTGACAGCTGTCTTTGCACGAAAGATGAAGTGTCAGATTCATTCCTCATTTAAACATATGCTGTGCTGTCACTTCAGTAAATAATAAAATATTTACTGAGCGTATGGCTTTTGAATGAGCGTATGGCTTCAACTGACATCTGTCTTTAAGTGTATGGATGAAAATGACAGCGTGTCATAATTTTCCACATCCTACAAGACCCCCTTCAAAGTTTTTGAACTTTATGAGTTTCAAAAGTTCGAAATTACTTTGAACAGAAAGTGGGAATGAGTCCTGACACGCTGGCATGAGTTCATTATCTTCCTCAATATCAGTGCAATTCTTTAGGGATTTTGTTTAGAAAATATCCGCCGTTTTGAACTTTTTTCTTTCTTTTATAAATAGGTCTCCCAAAACCTATTCTATTTCTTTACCAGAGCTTTTGCCTTCAAGAGAGAAAAGAGCTTTCAGAAACTCAAGATCTTTCTTCTTCTTCTTCATCTTCAGCTCCATCTCCATTAATGGCACCTAAGATTGATGCTGCTGCGAAAGGAAAGGGGAAAGCCCCTAAAGAATCATCTCATCCTGCCGTCGACAATGCCACTACCAAGAGAACGGCCAGTCAGCGTGTTTCACGCAGTGAACGGCCATTGAAACCTCTTTATGGTGAGGACGAAGATGATGATGAACAAATAACTATTCCCTTTTTAGGGCTCTGGTTAGAACAAAACTCAGAAAACGTATCCCTCTTTAGGGTCAATACGTCAGCAAATACGCTTCCCTTTTTAGGGTTTAGCTGTATTCCATATTTTTTTCGTTTTTACGAAAAGTATGTTTGGAGCGTATATCTGTAAGATACGCGTATTTTTGATAGAGATATCAAAATACACTATCTTTTTAAAAGAATATACTATGGCAATTTGTCTCATTGAGATACGCTAATCCTGTATTAACGTAAACTTTTGATGATCATCTTGTCAACCATACGCTGATATACTCAAACTGATCATAAACTGAACTTTTTTTTAAAAACCATTCACTTAAGATAAAATACGCTTAAAGAAAACTGAGCGTATGCTGAACCTTGAGTCTGCCATACGTTTAAAGAAAACTGAGCGTATGCTGAACCTTGAGTCTGCCATACGCTTAAAGAAAACTGAACGTATGCTGAACCTTGAGTCTGCCATACGCTTAATAAAAACTGAGCGTATGTTGAGCTTTATCATCTCTTGACATTAAAATACTTTATTCTTCATTTGCAGTGGATATTCTGGCTCAGGAAGCAGAATTTGAAGGAAGTATGGGAAATAATTATAAAAGTGATCTATCACATGTTTATTTTCCCCAATTTGACGGACCTTCCACAAGAATAGCTCTGTTGACCAATCAGGAGGATGATACTTTACTGAACCTGATGAGTGGACTGCCATTACAAAGTGTAGATGGTGTTGCCCATTTGAAGCCAGCATTCCTTTTTAGAGATGCTATTGACATGAATTCCCAGCCTGCTCTGGACAAAGTATCATACAGTTACTATAGGAATGGTGATGTAAATCAGCCTACGTATTTGACTGGTTTGACAAAGAGTATCAACATAGCCCGTTTATTCCATTCGGGCCAGCAAAGACAGATGAAGTGGGATATTACTCCATCCCGACAAGCTAAGACTGGATGGATTGGGTATCGTCAAGGAAGGTTCCGCAGTGGTACTGAACCGCATGTCACATCTCTGCGAGGACTGTTACCTGCCACCATCCCTCCTGAAGACTCGGCACTGCTGAAGCCAGTCAGAGTCCCAATTTTTGCCAATGAATTTGTTCAATTAAAGAATGCCATCTACCCAAAACAGTCAATGAGGCTGACTGATCTAGTAAATCCAGAGAACACTAGATGGAATGCTCTAGTGAGATGGATTTTGCGGAACTTCGGTGCACAGTTGAAGGCGATAGGTTTATATGATGCCATTAAGTGTACTGCTTATGGTTTTAAACCAAACCCAGATCTGTTTTTGGCATTAGCGGAGAGATATAACTATCGGACTGGCACCTTCATGACCCCAAAGGGCGAGATGGGATTCGCCCTTCATGAAATGGCATATATATCTCAGCTACCCACGGCAGATTTGCCATATGAAGAATATATCCCTTTTGTTGACGAAATGAATAAGATTTCTGCAGCCAACCCACTAATTCTTTATGTATTTGAAGAATTAATGTGTCATTACAGCATCTGTAAAGCTTTTTATAAGGGACAAGGTGGAGAGGGGGACTCCAATTGCTATTCTTCGAAGTGGATGGCTTATTTGTTTCAAGGCCGCACTGACGAAGTCCAAAAAAAGAAAAAGACCGAGCAGTATGTCGGAAAATTCAAGCCCTTGAGTCAAGCCGAGATTAACAGATTAATTCGGGAGACTAATCATGATGACATTGTCATCGAAGAAGACATCAACAGCTACAAGGCCGGTGATAGATTAGAAACCTATATTAAGCAGGGTGGCCGAGAATTGTCCGATGAAGGTCATCTGGCCGGTTTCATATCTCTTTGGCTGACGAAATTCGTAGTTCCTGGCACCTGTTCGGCAGACAGGATGCACAGAGGAGTCATCTTTGCAGCACTCCGTCTGGTTTTTGGGTATAAAATGGATCTATTAACGGCAATGACCTGCCGTCTGAATGCCGGATTAAGGGCATACACAGATAGGATGTTCGAATTGGCACGGAAGAGCTTGACGTCCTTTCCCCGGGTAGAAATGCCCTTTACATACTTGTTTGGATGGCTGCTTCTTCATTTTGAATCTCTGATGAGCGCTGGGATGGCTAGGCCAGATGACACTTTCCTTGAAAGATACAAGCACATACCGAAATGGAGATATGATACTTTAACTGATTGCAGAACCATCTTGAACAGGGGAGAGCTCTGGAGCTTCGCTTGTGTTCCTCCCCCTATTGGTTATGAGACCATGCCCGGGAGATTGTTTGACGGCGTTGGTGCTAATGAGTTGGATGATGTCCAACATGAATGGCTAAAGAGAATCAGGCCATCTCATTTAATTTGCCGTCGTGACGACATCACATATATAGAACCATATCTTCCGAGCAGATTTGCTCGTCAATTTGGTTACGATCAGTTGCATGTGGGCAATACAACGACGTGTTTTGCTCATCAAGGCGGGTTAGTTGATGGTGCCAGAGCTTGGCTATATTACATTGCCAAAGGTACAGGGGCTTCCTTCTCTATGCCAGATCCGGTCAACTATCGGAGAGGAGCTAAGATATTGGCGTCCTATGCCAGATTTTATGTATCAGCTAATACCTTTGATGAAAAATTTAGCATCTTAGGTAAAAGCTTTATTCATGTTGAAAAGAAATCAACTAAATCCGCCTTGCCTAGGGATTGTCACGACAAAGAAGATCCTCTGGCCACCGATGAAGTTGATGATGATGTTTTGGAAACTTTCTTCTCTGATGACCTTCATCAACCATTGCATGTGCCTATCGGGAGTGCTGAAGAAAGTATATCTGTTGATAATACGCCGAAGAGGAAGAGGAGTAAAGGTACTGCGGGTCCTGCCGCAAAAAGAGCTACTCGAGCAGAGACTCGAAGTCGCGGAGGAATTTCTATTCCCGGGAATTCTCCTGTTTCTGAACGAGCCAGAAATATTGATGAAACAGGTAGTGATCCATTAGACACTTATCCTACTGTTCCTTTAACCAGAAGAATAGGAAGAAAAGTAATAGTTTCAAAAACTAAATCCGTAATTTGTCTGGATGCAGAGAGCCCCACAGATCGTGCTATGCGATTGGCTGCAGAAAAGCAAGCTACTTTTGATTTCTCTGTAAAGACAGAAGAAGAAGATATTCCTGAAACTGCTGGGTCTTCTAGACATTTTGATGTAGGCTCAGTTCCACCAATAGCCGATGATACGCAGGAAATTAGTCAACCTGCGGTAGAGGCCAAGCATCAGACTGAAACGGCTAATGACTTACTGATTTCGGAAGAATCAGTGAAGGAAGCCACTCCTCTCAATCCAATTGTTGAAGCTTCAGAGAGCGAACAAGTTGACTATGAACCGTCGTCTCATTCTTCTGGAGAAGAAGACATGGAGATAGACGATGAATCATTGTCTAAAATACCAATAGATGCACTGAAGACCATTGGTCAACACTCTGGGTTAACACCAGAACCGGAGAGGCATTTGGAAATTGAGGTTCAAATTCCGAGTACTTCTAGTGCGGAAAGCAGTAAAATAAATCCCATGTCAGAAAGTACTCTGAACAGACTAAGAGCCGAATTGAATGATCCGAAGGAGACTGAATATGAACCAACTCCAGGTAATATTTCATCAAAGTTTTATCTTGTCTCTGCTTTATTATCTTTTGGTTTTGATCATGCTTCTTTTATTTCAACAGCTGTAGGAACTGCACCGGCTATGAGTTCTACTCAAGCCCCACTTGTTCAAACTGAGGTGGGTGAGAGGAGTTCCCATCTGCCGAGTTCTACAAGGGTATTAACTTCAGCTCCAAGAATAGAAGCTCCTCCTGCTCCTTCTCCTACTATTGCAGCGACTCCCAGTTTTGACACAGGGATAGCCAAAGTCATGAGGATGTATTCAGATATTATTTATACATATCTGGATACATATTCGAGGCGACTTATGAAAGATGAGACTATGCCCTTTTCGAGTCTTCGAGAGGCGACTAGTTTCCCATGTTCAGCCTTGAGACAATCTGGTTATGAGGCTCAATGTGTCTTCTTTGAACATCTCTTGAATGATTTAGAAGCCAACATCCAAAAATATTGGGAGATTAAGAAGGAGGATATTGAGTCTCTGACTGCAGCTGAAATTTCTCAATTGGAGAGCGAAGCTCAAGCTCAACATATTGCTCTGACAGATTTCCTTGTTCAGTCTTCTAAGGAATTAATGGCAAAAGACGAAGAGATGTTAAATACTCGTCAGAATATGGAGCGTTTAGAGAAAGATGAATCGTCAAGGGCTGAAGATCTTAGAAAGTTGAGGGAAGAGCTAGCTCGTCTCCAAAAACAAATTGCCTCCGTGGAAGAAGAACGATCAAAGATTGCAGCTGATCGTCAATCTGAAGCTGAACGTTATCAATCTTTACAGGAAGAGCGGGAACAGATGCAAACCCATCAGATTTGAAGAAACCAACCGCCGAAGTTCTATTGTTGCAGAATATGATCAACGGATGATTGTATCTGAAACAGCAGAGTGTCTCAAGAAAGCCCATGATGAGAAGATAAATAATGTAATTGTTCATATTCAGGAGATAATCGCTCCTCCTACATAAATCATATATTGAAGTCTTGATACCAGTTGTAATCAATGTTCCGAATTTGATTGAAATGAATATCTTTATTTGACTTCGATTTTGTGGATGATATTTTTGTAGAAAACATGTTCAGAGGTAAATGATACATGACATATTTCAGTAGAATAGAATATACAAATAAACTTTGTAACTCTATCATGATATTAAACCAAAGGTAATTTTAGTTTAATACTGGTAAGAGAAAACAGAATTCAGATATAAAGATATCTTTGGATTCTATTTTCCATGATCTTTGAACTTGGAAATAAAAAGACTAAATATCATTTTCATATGATAGAAAATATGATACATACTGAGATAGAAAATTCAGAGGTGATATGGACATGATTTTCTATACAAGATCTTTATTAAATCCACTGGGAATCTAATAAGACAAAATATCAAATTCTCTGGAAAAATGATACATGGTAGAATATCAGTTTCCACTGGGGATAATGATATCGAAATAGCTTTTGTAGAGAAGAATAAATTTTTGATTTTACATTTGCTGGGGAGTAATGAAAATATTATTTATACATAATATTTCTTTAAGAATTTGCCATTGATAGGCATCATCGTGACTTTCCCGTCCATAGAGGCAAGCTGATATGCTCCATTAGAGAAGACTTTGTTTACTACGAATGGGCCTTCCCATTTCGCGTCAAATTTGCCTTTGCTCATATGTGTCATGGTCATCGGACGTCTGACAGTAAGGACCAATTCTCCCTTTTGATATGTTCTGACTTTGACTTTCCGATTAAAAGCTTTTGAGATTCGGGCTTGATATAGCTCGATATTTTGTTGCGCATACAATCGTTTTTCATCTAGAGCTTCCAACTCTTGAAGTCGAAGACGATCATTGTTCTCTGCAGTGAGTTCATTAGCGATTGCTATCCTTAAAGAAGGAATTTGAATCTCTAAGGGAAGAACAGCTTCACACCCATATACCAAAGAGAAAGGTGTACATCCGGTCGCATTGCGAACTGTGGTACGATAAGCCCATAAACATTCACCAAGCTTCTCACTCCAGTTACGTTTATTGGAAGAAACAAACTTTTTCAAGAGTTTGATGATTGTTTTGTTGAAAGCCTCTGCTAGTCCATTGGCTGCTGGATTATATGCTGTAGAAGCCAGATTATTAATCCGATGATCATCACAGAATCGAGTAAATTTCTGGCTGACGAACTGTGGTCCATTATCATGGATAATATGCCGAGGAACACCAAATCGATAGATGACATGATGTTTGACAAAGTTGATAACATTAGAAGTCTTGACTTCAGATAACGGGATTGCTTCAGCCCATTTAGAAAAGTAATCAGTTATTGCTAGAATAAACCGATGTCCTTTTGATGATGGTGGATTGATAGGACCGATGACGTCCATGCCCCAAGCTTCAAAGGGCCATGATGCCGCTGTTGGGTGTAAGAACTCCGATGGTTGATGGATAAAGTCTGCATGAATTTGACAGGCTTTACATTTTCGAGCATATTGAATGGTATCAGCTACCATCGTGGGCCAATAATAACCCATACGTCGGATACGATCTTGAAGTTTTGGACCTGGCTGGTGAGCTCCGCAGACGCCATCATGTGCTTCACGGATTATCTGTTGTGCTTCTTCACCAGCGATGCATCGAAGGAGAAGACCATCATAGGCTCGACGATATAGTGTCTTCGTAGTATGATTATAATAGAATCTGAGAGACCGGCGCCGGATAGATGCTGCTTCACTCGGGTTATCAGGAAGTATGTCATACAACACAAAGTCCAGAAACGGACGTCTCCAGTCTTCAGTTACGGTGTCTATTTTGTTAGAAAAGACATATTCCATAGTAGAATTGGAAGAAGACAAGGACACTTTGTCAAATTTTAATTCAGCATCAAAGTTGAGAGAATCTTCGTCTGGATTATAGGGAAAAACCAAAGCCAGATTATTTTCAACGCAGAATAGTTCTCGGTTATAAACTACTATCACTTGCTGACGCCTGATTGGTATGGCTAATACAGCAGCAAGATTAGCCAAAGCATCAGCTTCTGCATTATAGGCTCGTCGAACATGTTCGATAAAGAAACCTTCAAAGGAGGAGGCCATAGAGAGTATTATTCGATGATAAGGTATCAAATCTTGATGACGAACTTCATACGTTCCTCTGATCTGATTGATGATAAGCTTAGAGTCTCCATAAACTTCTAAATATTGAACATCCAGATGTTTAGCGAGTTGAAGACCAATGAGCAACGCATTGTATTCTGCAACATTATTTGAACATGATTGATCCAGAGAATAAGCCCTCTGAATAGTTAATCCCTCTGGGGATACAAGAACAATTCCAACTCCGGCGATAATATCGCCGTTAGGACCTATTCTAGATGCTCCATCAAAGAATAGACGCCAGGTAGGAACTTCTTCAGAAACCAGATTTGAATCTAAAACTTCATCGGAAATCTCATCATATAATTTAGAATCTTCTGGGACTGCATGAGCTGCTAGAAAATCAGCAAGAGCCTGTCCTTTAATTGACTTCTGAGGAATATAATGCATGTCATATTGGGCTAACAAGATTCTCCAATTAGCTAGTCTGGAGTTGAGAATACCAGGTTTCTTCATCATAATCCTGATGGGATTCACTCTGGAAATGACATGAATCGTTTGACCGATAATATAATGTCGCGTTTTCTGAACAGCAAATATTAAGGCTAGGCATTCTTTCTCGATTGGAGAATAACGCGGTTCAGCGCCTGTCATTGTGCGACTGAGATAATAAATGGCCTGTTCATGACCATCTTTATTTTTCTGGGCGAGTAATACACCAAGAGAATGATCCATAGCTCGAATATATAGAAGAAATGGTATTCCCGAGATGGGAGGTACCAAAACTGGAGGGTTCATGAGGTACTGTTTGATGTCATCAAATGCTTTTTGACATTCTTCGTTCCAGATGAAAGATACACCTTTCTTCAGAAGTTTGTGGAATGGTCTGCAGCGTCCTGATAAATTAGAAATGAATCTCCTGATATAAGCAATTCTTCCTTGAAATCCTCGTAGCTCTTTTAAGGTGCGTGGAGGACGCATCTCTTGGATGGCTTTGATCTTCTCGGGATCCACGTGTATACCTTTAGCGGTAATGACGAAGCCGAGAAATTTACCACTAGAGACGCCCAGAAAGGACTTAGTAGGGTTCATTTTAAGTTGATGCTGACGCATTAAATCAAAGATAGTCTTCAAATCTTGGATATGATCCTCCTTTCGTCGACTTTTGACTGCAATATCATCAACATAGCATTCGACTATTTTTCGGAGATGTTCACGAAATATAGTGCTCATTGCTCGCTGATATGTTGCTCCTGCATTCTTGAGACCAAATGGCATCACTGTATAACAGTATGTACCGATCGGCGTTCTGAAGGAAGTGTGTTTTTCATCATCTGGAAACATTTTGATCTGGTTGTATCCCGAATACCCATCCATAAATGACATTCGTTCGAAACCACATATATTGTCGATCATGACATCAGTAATTGGAAGAGAAACTCGTCTTTGGGACAAGCTGCATTGAGATCGCGAAAGTCTATACAGACTCGGATCTTGCCAGTCTTTTTAAGGACAGGAACAATATTAGCCACCCAGTCAGGATGTTGTTCCTCTCGAATAAATCCAGAAGCCATAAGCTTGTTGACTTCAGCTTCAATTGCATCCATAATGTCTGGACGAAATCGTCGCTGTTGTTGTTTGACCGGTTTAGCATTTGGCATGATATTGAGTTTGTGCATTGCGATCTTCGGATCTAGTCCTGGCATATCCTCGTAGCTCCAGGCGAAGACATCGATATAATCACGAATAAGCTTGATCATGTCTTGCTTATCTATTTCTGAAAGACTCTCACTGATGAATATTGGTTTAGGAGAACCTTCTTCACCAACATCAATTTAGATCAGTTTATCTTCAGTAGGAGGTTCCCTCTGTTCGAACCTGAATTCCCATTGATTCTCTAATCTTTGAGCCCATCGTTCCGATTCGGGTGATATTTCAAAATTATCCTCATCTTCATCATTTTCTTGTGGGCCATCAACAGAGACCATATTGATGGATAGAATAGAGCGATAAAGATCGCCAACACTCGTGTCAGAATCCCAAGAGAGAGAATCAGAAGACTCAGATCGTTCATCTTCAGATTGTTCGTCTTTATTGAATTTTGACTCTTCATGGACTATGTTGATAAAAGAGGTAGGAGCAATATAACCTAAACCACATTTTGTCCTTCCGTATTTTAATGGAGGAATTCGAACAGGCATTCTTCTTCCTTTTCCATTATTGAGACTGGTTCTAAAGTCATAACCTATATTTTTGATGATATTTTTGGATTGCTGACTGTAGCGACGCAGTTGTAATCTTCCAGTATCGTCATTTATATCATCTTCTTCCAAGTTAGGAGGATTCTGAGGTCCTTTATAGAAAAATATTAGATTTTCTCCCTTCTTTCGACTGGGGACCACAAAGTATGATTTCTGTATAGAGTCTAATGATATGTCTGTATGAAGAGCTTGAACAACCCCTATAGTTAGTGGCTCTAAGCTATTTAGCAATTGTAAATAACTTTGTACATAACCACAAACATCAATATACTGCAAAGGAGATGCTTCATTAATACTAGATGCTGTATTTACAACAGAAGGCTGAGCCTTATCAGACTTAGTCAGATTAATGACAAAGGGGGAGGAAGAAGAACAGTTAGAATTTTTGTTTCGATTAAGATCGATAACAAAAGGCTCAGAAGAGGTGAGCTCCCTTAAAGAAGACCGTAGATAAGTAATGCGTCCACTGACTGGAATGACTAGAGTATCTGATCTAGCCTGAGAAGATGGAGGGGGAGTGATGAGTCCATTGACAGGAATGATCAGCGAACTTTGTGAAGCTTGGGAAGATGGTACAGTAGTGCGTCCACTGACAGAAATTATCAGTGAGCCCTGGGCAGATGATGAAGTAGTACGTCCACTGACCGGAATTATCAGTGAGCCTTCTTCAGATGATCTAACAGACTGCGGAGGAGTGATACGCTCTTTTACAGGAATAACAAAAGTGTCAACTTTGGATGTCTCATCTTCATTATCCATAGCTTGCAAGACTTTCGAGTATTCATCTTTGTACATGCGATCGTCATTGAAGTAAGCTTCGACTCCTTTGAATGGGTAAAGATCTGCCACTTCTTTTTGAACCTCTCCATTATCATCAACATATTTGAAGCACTGATGAAGGGTTGAAGGAACGACATTATGTTCATGCAAGAAAGGTCTCCCCAATAGAGCATTGTATGAGCAACCATGATTGTCGATGATATAAAAGGTAACCTTAGTACGAAGATCGCCTATTTGAAATTTAAGGCGAATTTTGCCTAAAGGCTCACTTTTTCCTTGATTGAATCCCAAGATGGTAGTAATAGTGCTGGAGAGACTATGCACAGGTATCTTCAATGCATCTAACATAGCCTTTGGCATAATACTGCGAGCGGATCCTGGATCAATCAGTAAACGATCAACCTTCATAGAATCAATATATCCTGTATGATATAAAGGACGGTCATGTCGATTATCCTCTAGCAGCATATCGTCTTGCGTAAAGGTAATGTTTGGAATAAATTCCAATACATTATGGCAATGAGAAACAGGTTCTGTTTCCAACTTCTTGAGAAGAGTTAAGCAGGTTTCTGCTTGCAGCAGTGCTTCACTTAAAGTTTCTCGAGTCTCTTTAGAGAGGCGTAAGAGCTCGAAGATTGATAATTTAGCTGGGGTATTGGCTAGTTGAGCCAATATATCAAAATTATAAGGCTTTTCAAGTCCTGTAGGAGATGACTTCTTCAATGGTTTATCGAAGCGGACTTGTTGTTTGCCTTTGTCAGCTGCTGTTGGTTTAGAAGGAACTGTCTCAACAGGAACATTTAAAGGCTCTTCAGTAGAGACTGGAATTGAAGCTGTAACCGGAGGAACGTCAGAAATTTCTTCAGGAACTTCAGCATAATCTTTCAGATATACTTTTCCAGACCGAGTTCCAGCATGAACTTCAACTTCAGATTCTGGTTCAAGGTCTATGGAAACCATGCTGCAATTCTTTATTTTGCTCTTGGTTCTTTTATGTTTGATGAAAGCTTCATTCCAGAAACCAAGGCCAACACGAGATTGATTATGTCTCATGGTGATGGCCAAAGGTGTTCGGAGTCCCTTGCCTGAGTTCAAACCTGGGGTAATGGCTAGATCATAACCCATTTTCGCCATCAATTCACGAGATTGTGAACTGTATAAATGAAAAGCAGGTTTGTATCTATCTTCAATTTGAGGTACAGATTTTATCTTCGTAGAGAATGAATTTCCTGCTGAGATGAAAGTAGAGGTTAGATAAAAATCGGGTGTGAAACTAGAAGTCACATTGCATGACTTAGTCTTCCCGAGCTTCTTTTTAGATGAGGAAATCTTCCGAGGAGAAAAGGAAGACGTCTCAAACTCTGTCTTTAAGTCTGGGTGAATCCACATGATTTCTCCCTTCTTGGTTGTGACAGGAACAAGTCCGTCATTCTGTGCTGGTGGGATGTTTATAACTTCGAGAGTTGCTTTGGGGATAGGAACAATCCCACTTTCCACCATTAAGGGAGGGAAGTCACCGAACTGCATTGAAATTACATTTGCTGTGACTGTTTTGTCTTTGGGTGTTAATGTCACAGCTCCTGATTTAATCATCTCTTGAATCTTCCCTTTTAATACATAGCAAGACCGGATTGTATGACCCAAGATTCTATGATATGGACAGTATTTTGGATGATCTGTCTTATTGGCTTCATCAGGCTTTTTAATTTCTGGCAATTGAATCTTATTACCTTTGAGTAAGCATTCAAAGATACCCTGAACATCGTCATCATCAAAAGAATATTCTTCTTTCGGCCGAGGAGATCTCTGTTGTTGATTTGTTGGAGCTGAAGTAGCTTGGGTAGTCTTTACTTCTTGACTACTGTTTTGGAGATTGACTTCAAGAGCTTCTTTCCCTTTGCGATTGTTGGGTCGAGTACTATTGCTAGCACTCTGATTTGATTCTTTGGGAGCCATTTGTACCCCCAGACCCTTGAAGGTCTCAGCACTGACCTCGGCAGCCTTGGCACTGACAATGAAAGAAGGCCAATCTTGGAACTGAGTGGACCCTGTCCATATACTGATAATTGGTAAGAGGTTCGACTTGCAAGTGTCGATCGTAACAGCATCGGGAGTTCCAAGAGGCATTTTGAGGGCTTCTCTTCTGAATCTCTCAATGAATTCCTCAGTGATCTCATTATTCTTCTGTTTGATTCTTATGAGGGCCGACATGGTCATATCATTGAGCCCTTCGTAGAATCGTTCAAGAAACATTTGCTTAAAACTGGCGAATGAGGTAATGCACCCATCAGGGAGACTTCTATACCATTCATAAGCCGTTCCTTTGAGACATCCAATGAACACCCGAGTAAGGAGGGCGTCACTTGGTTGCAATTGATCAGTCATTACTTCAAAATGATTAATGAACTGACTTGGAGAGGTTGTCCCATCATAGAAAGAGATGGTCGGAGGTTTGTATTTTGGTGGATACGATACCTGCTTCCATTCTATCGGATAAGGCTGTTTGATGCCTAACCTTTGTAAACCATCCTTCTGTTTGAATGCCTCGAATTGAGTTTTGAGATTCTTCAATTCTTCAGAGACAACTCCCGAAGATTGTGGAGTTGTGGCTTGTAGAGTGTAATTGGGAGGAGGGACTGCAGCATATGTACCACTCCCAGCTCCAGAGTGACTTGGTGTGGTTTGTACAGGAACATTAGATTGTACCCCCGGAATAGTAGAGGGTTCGGGGTTTGGAACAACAGGGGTATTCAATACCACTGGTGGTGCTGTCTGTTGTTGAGCCTGCATTAGAGTGTGCATAGCACTCAATGTATCTGCCATAGCTCGTAATTGTTGTTCTAAAGAAGAAATCCTCTGTTCATGAGCCTCATTGCTAGTCGAAGGTTCATGATCACTTTCTGCCATGTAAGTGGTAATCATTCGAGGAATAGATGATGAAATAGTCTGTTCTGAATCATCACTGTGTGAATCAGTATCTTTCCCAGGGCTTTTTACAGGAGTCAATACTGGAAAATTTGACTCTCCAAGGAAGTCTTCTGTGATCTCCGGATTACCACTTGGATGAGAAGAAGAAGAAGCTCTGGTCAAGGCTCCGGTCCTGGATCGAGTGCCGAGATAAACACCATCTTCAGAGTCTGATATAGCATCAGACCGTATGCTACCCCCAATATTTCTGGAAGTCATGTTGATAGAAGCATAAAGAGGTTCATCTTCATCCAATATTGGTTCATATTGAATCCGTTCAAAAACAGATTGTCTTTTTGGTGAACAACAACATTGGATGACAACCCAAGGTTGGAAGTCACAACCATGCTTTTCATGGCGAATATGGGCAATGTCATAGCCAGATG
Source organism: Iris pallida (assembly GCA_029216955.1). Lineage (NCBI taxonomy): Eukaryota > Viridiplantae > Streptophyta > Magnoliopsida > Asparagales > Iridaceae > Iris > Iris pallida. The sequence continues at coordinate 10,599 of JANAVB010008851.1, read as the reverse complement.
AAGTGTCAATTCTCTGTTTATTTTGCAAATATTCTCGGAGATCTATAGGAACAGATTGGGAAGTATTTGAAGATAGTTTCTGTGTAGAAACTTGTCTTTTGTTCTTCTGTCTTCTTGGTTCCTGAGTGTATAAAGACTGATTAATTTGAGCCATATAGTTCTTGGCATATTCTGCATCAGGGTCTAATACACTTGTCTCAGTGGAACTGAACCGATTCTGATTAAGCTTATTACGAAGATCCGTGGGAGATTTGACTTTGATATCAGTCTTGGATACTTGTAATTTGCCTTTCTCAGACCGAGAAATTTTGAGAGAAGGAAGATGAGTATTATTCCGACTAGGAGTCGGTAATAATCCATCTTTGGAGGAATTAGCCAAAAGGCGTTTTCCATTGTTTGATCTAGTAAGATTACTAGTCAAATTAACTCCAGAGGTAAAGACCTTAGGAGTAGAGGAGTTGACTAAAGAGTCTTTCTCCTTGGTTGGCACAAGATGAGCAAGTTGAGGGGGAATCATTTGTATGTTCTGTGGAAGAGAACCCCCAATCTGATTTTCAGAAACAGTCAAAGGACTGTATTTGTTAGCATATGCTGACTTCAGTTTGGACTTCTGGTCATACGCTGCCTTTTTATTAGCATACACTGGTTTTGGCTCGGCGTACGCTGCCTGATGTTGGCTTTTGTACACTGCCTTTGCCGTACGCTGCCCTTTGAATGCCATACGCTCAGAGTCATCAATGGCTAAAGAGCCGACTGCTGTCGTAAGAATAGAGGGAGAAGGGACCTTGACATGTCCAGAGATGGTTTTCCTTGTACACGCTGACTTGGTTAAAGAACCAATTTTGTCAGCGTGACTAGGGGAAACCACTGTTGCCGTGTTCCGAGAAGCCGAAGTGTACTTCATGGAAGTTGAAGACGTGTTCTTGTCAGCATGAGAAGTGACAGAAGCGTCTCGAATTGCTGCAGAAGACTTAGGGACATAGACGGAGTGTCCCTTCTTCTTGGCAACAGGAAGAGCGGAGGAAGCAGTGCGGCCCTCCTTCGCCTTGAGCATTTCTTCATAAGCCGATTGGTCGAATTGTACAACCATCGTCTTCTTCGTCAAGCCGATCGACGAAGTATCGCATTGAGTTGTTGCTATCTCATTGGAGGAGACAGCTTTCCCCAGCAGAGTCGCCAATTTGTTTTCCATAAATAAATTCACTTTATTTATTTTGTATCTGAGAAAATTACAACTGTAGGAATCTAATCTAGAAGACGATTACTTTATCCCTTGGACGATGCGATGAAGAAAACTCGAACTTTGAAGAACTTGGACAGCAACTGGGCAATCTCTCTGTTCTCTCTGAAAAATGACTTGTAGTCTCTGATGAAGATGAAGAAACTCTTTTTTATAGAGTTCAGGATAACTGTCCTTAAGCATACGCTCAGGTAGTTACTTGACGTGTGCATAACTGCAGGGACGCGTGGCGAATTCTGATGGAGACACATTAGCGTGCGGTTGAAAGTAGTGGAGCATGTTCAGGAGAGATTGATGGCCTGGATGCCACGTTGCATAACTTCTAGAGAAGTAGATAACTGGTACAGGACACGTGAGAACGTGTGTTGACTGTAATCCTGGATATGGTTGTTGTAATACGCTGCCTTGTTGAAGGAGAGTTTATACGCTGACTTGGATAGCATAGTGCCATAGGAAAATCATACGCTCACTTTATGGGCAAGGAGTCATGTGAGGTCATACGCTCGCTTAGTTAACAAGAAATCATGTGAGGTCCATACGCTCACTTGACTATGTGAAGAAGGAGTCATGTGAGGTCGATACGCTCACTTGACTGGATGAAGAAGGAGTCATGTGAGGTCCATACGCTCGCTGGAGAAGTGGTCACGTGGCTATCATCAATCTTCTTTGGTATACCATAGCTTCCCATAACTGACAAAATCTTCTCGAGCGTCGTGACTGCGGATTTGACGGCTGACAGACTGTCAAAACTGACAGTAATGATGGCTTTTGTATTTATGAAGGCTGCTGAGTTGTCCTCGTAAAAGACAAAACCGGCTCTTCGAAAACCTATACGACGGTTACTTTTCTCGTGACAGCTGTCTTTGCACGAAAGATGAAGTGTCAGATTCATTCCTCATTTAAACATATGCTGTGCTGTCACTTCAGTAAATAATAAAATATTTACTGAGCGTATGGCTTTTGAATGAGCGTATGGCTTCAACTGACATCTGTCTTTAAGCGTATGGATGAAAATGACAGCGTGTCATAATTTTCCACATCCTACAATGAGCGAAGGGTTTGGACTGTCGGGGCATTCCTCGCACCCCGACAGTTCCAAGAGAGGATAATCATTGATCCTGCGGCTGTCTCTGGATAGCCGCCTCGACCATTGGAGATGGTTGGTTGTGAGAAGGTTCTATAGCTTGCCTCTTAGAATCTCTTGGATTGAGAATTGAAGTGTCAGCACGTTTCCTCGTCCCTATGGAAACGGTGGAGAGGTCTAGGGGGTGGATTTGAGCCGCCCGGGCACGTCTTTTCCAGTTCAGTTTGCAGGGATGGGGGATAGTGTTTGGGGGTTGCACAGGTGATGGGGGTAGTTCTATGATGGGGACACTAAACGAAACACGAGGAGAAGAATGGTTGTTGTCATCAGATGTATGCAGAGGAATGAGAGAATCAGTGTTGACGGGTGGGATAGGGGAGTTAGAAAGGAATGACATACCAAGGTTTATCTTGCTGATCTGGAAGTTTGGAATATCGATTGTGGTGGAAAGGAAAATGGAGTTGTGATAGGGGTGGCCGTTGGCAGTATCAATTGATAGTTGTTCAATATCATGCGGATATGACTGCTCCTCAACATTCAGATCTTGATCCATAAGCTCTGTCGACAAACGTTCATCATGGACCCCAACCACAGTATTCAAAGCTCCCTTCATTTTTTCTGAAGCTCCATACCGAGATTGAACTTTGATGGGAGGGAACGCAAGTTTTGGATACTGTCCGTTGACAACATGTTGGTTCCTCATCTGCTGTTCTGACCTCATGAGTGGATCAGCGCCAATTTGAGATTCCCTAAGATGTGGGGGTTTATACTTAGTCAACTGGAGTTTGCGATGATCATTGGTTGTATCTTCATACGGCTCTGTGGGGTTTAGTTTCGTAGCCTTTTCATTGAGCAACTCGCTTCTGACTCCACTCTCTGGGGCACTCCGATAAAGGATATCAGTAGGCTCCACTGGCGTGCCCATCTGTCGTCGGCCAATCAGTCTAGGCAGGTCCGCCCTATAGTCATCTTCCTTGATCCTCGGCTTTAGAAGGTCCGCCATCCTTGTTTTCTCATCATCAGACCATTCTTCTCCTATTAAAGATATGAAAAGCTCTCTTTCTTTACAGTTAGAGAAAGAATGGCCGACCCTTGCACAGAACGTACAGAGTCGCGATAATCTTTCGTATTTGACTGTTACTTCCCCTAGGGATGTGCCAACTATAATTGTGGAGATCTTTTTCTTCAGAGGTTTTGAGATATCAATGAGGATTTTGATCCGGGCATATGTTTTCCACCTTGCTTCATCAGAAAGGGAGCACTATCTAGGCACTCCAATGGCTTCGGCTATTCGACCCACTGCTTTACAGTTGAGAAATTTCGGCGGGATTCTATGTAGTTGAATCCAGAGATCCGCGTAGTAGAATTTATATTCCTCCGATAATTTCCCCGGATCACAACGCTCTACTGCAAGAATATCATCATTGATACTCCATGGTGCTTCTAGGATCACCCGGTCTACTGACGCTGGCGAGTCCAGCCTTACTACGAACGATCCCACTTCCAGGTCTAGGTCTGAGACTTGGATAGGCTCTCTCATCCTCCACAGCTTGGGAAGGATGGAGGTGAGAGCAGCAGGAGAGAAACGCCAGGGAGAGAAAGGTTTAATGGATATTGAGGACCTCCAGTGCTCCGCTACCGAGCTATCTCTAGTCGAGAGAGAGATCACGCCAGATGGTCCTTGGAGAGAGAACAAGTTAGCCATTTTTTCAACAACTTCTTTATAGGACGTCACGAGGGACACCAGAGATGACGCGATGGAAGAGATCAAATGATTGGGGATGGAGGGGGGGGGGGGAGGGGGAGGGATGTCGGATGGGAAGAAGGAGGGTGGGGTGGACGGAAGACAGATGATAAGGTGTTGGAGTCGGGAACTAGAGGGTGGTCGGCAGCCAAACCCTAGGGTTTGGAGAGGAAGTTTACGAGAGAGCAAACCCTAGGGTTTGGAGAGCAAGTCTATATGTTTAGTCATCGTTTAAGTATTTGAGTTAATTAAATAATTAACTCTCTCACATCCTCATTTCTTTTATGTTTAGTCATCAAACAAATGGAAGGAGATAAGAACTAGGATAAAAAAAAATGCATATGTAAAATATATATATGTACGTACTACATGCATATGCAGTTTTTCAATTTCCTAGCTATCCAAACATAGCCCTATATAAAGAGAGCACCAGCTCTTATGGAGGGTGAGTAGAAACATTTTCTATCAGCCAGTCCATTCTTTCAACACTCCAGTGGTTATTCCGAAAAGGAGCTGATACAAATAGAATTCCATAAGTTCTATTGACTGTACAACGAGCGTTCACTGAGAACAAATCGACTCGGAGAATGTCGAATCTTACTTTGAGCAATGATGGTTCTGACCAACCCAACATAATGTTGGACTAATCTTTTTAGCAAGCTTTATAGCAGTTTTTACTGCTTACAATTATTTAGCTTTTTTTTCTGCTTCAACCTATACAGGGCTGGCCTTGGAGTAAGCCGGACAAGCCATCGGACTTGGACATGAACCCGAGCCCAACCGATTGTTGATCGGGTTCAAATATTTTAACCCAAATTCGAGCCCGAACCCGAGTATCTTCAACCCTAACCCAACCCATTAACGGCACTACAACAAAAAACTCTTTTAATGACGGCTAAAAAGCGTCATTAATGACAAACCATGATACTTTTTTTTCAAAGCAACCGTTATGAAAACGGGTGTTATAAATATTTTTTAAAAGCGTTATAAAAAAAACCGTCATGAATAGTTTTTATAAAAGCGTTATGAATAGTTAATATATAGTGCACAATTCAGAACAATTTTAAAACGTTATGAATAGATAATATGTATAGGCTCAATGCAACACATTATAACACTTTATATTATTCAAATTAGCATATTTATAATGCTCTATACTGCACAGTATATATTACATTCCAAAAACTTAACATTATATATCATCATCTTTATTACATTTCTCAAAATAGAGTACATATCAACATCTTCATTACATTGAATATCCAAATACATATATATATATATTTACAACTACTAAAATTGTCCACATCAAAACTTGGCCACATCAAAACTGTCCACAGAACATGTAGCAAAATCCTGAAAAAGATAAAAACAAAGTTCGATATACTTTCTTTATTTGGGTAAAATCTATTGTAAGTTTAACTTATCCATATCCGTATTCGTATCCTGAGTCTGTATCGTGCCCTTATGGATGTTGATTGATAACGACAAATTTGTAGAAACAAAGGAAAAAAACCTCACCTGGATTGTGCTGTCCAAATAGAACCTGGGCAATTGCCAATCCGCCCGCCTCTCCAGGATACCCAGCCCACAAGATCGCCCTGATGGTCCGATCATCCTTCGCGAAGCTGACATTCACCGGACGTAGGTGCCACAGTTCACGTCCATTCCTGAAGAGAAAAAAAATCTAAGGTTCTTGAAGCTCGACTAGAATTTAAATCAATCAGAGGATTATGAAACTCTCGACCAAATGACAGTCATATTTATTGTGCATTTGATAGACTCGAGTCGAGCCGACTCAGTAATTTGTGTCGAGACTAACACTAATAATAGAGATGAAACGAAAATGACTTTGAGTCAGAATGAATCTGCAAATTCCTGTAAAAAAGAGTATTAAATATTATTCAAGGATATAATAATGTTATACATCATATAAGTGATCACTAACTTGTATTCTCTCTGTGCTGATGTCTTTAGGAAGGCGAAGAGTTGATGAAAACCAGAGAGACTCTTCGACTGTAACTTGACGTGAATGTATATCATTTTGCTCAACATATCCTGAAATTCGAGCAAAGGTGCTTTGCTCTTTGACATATCCAGATATCTTAATTTCTCCCTCAATATAACCGCCAGTCTTTCTTCCAGCAAGGACATCCATAAGTGTTGTTTTTCCAGCACCATTGGAACCAACCAATGCTGTCAGGACACCTAGTCTAAATACGCCACTCACATTTGATAGTAGCTGCAGTCTATTTTCTGGAACCCCCTCCAATTATGTTAAACTATTTTAATATTACAACAAGAAGTTATATTTTAATACATCGTTGATGCTCAAAACATTTTCTTTAAACTAATAGCACATAGAAATGGAACAACATAACTTAGACTATAAAAGAACGCTACTCAAAAGTGAAACACTAATGTTGATAACTACCTTCAGTTCGTTGCCATCTACTTTAAGTGGCAAAAGTTTAAGATCATGTCCATTGAGCACTAATGGGGAAGAAACACCTGGTATTCATTAAAAAACTGTCAGTAACTAACTAAAACTAGGCATAGATCCAAAGAGATGACAGAACATAGGACTTCAAGTTGGAACAATATCTAAGAGAAATTGAGTGAACTATTTAAATATCGTAGATAAGATATATTTTCTTGCATAAACAATTCTGAAAGACTCAAAAAACAATAATCTATACGCAACTGGAAAATTAGATGATAAACTATGAAAGTAGATAAAAGTTTACCTTCAATCCTGGGGAGAACAGTAATTTTTTATGAGACTATTGTCTTATCCTCGCCAAGTTCAAATTTCAAATCAGCCTGGAACAGTTTGAAAGACAAAAAATAGTGGTAATTTAATAAAATCAGTATTTGTGAAAAATATAACAAGGTACATAATGATAACATCAATATGTAGACCTGACAAAATAAAGGAATACGTGTTGACAAGAATAACAATGAAAATGCATCCTCGAGCCTCATTTTTACATAGATAAAAGCAAAGCACAAACAAGTACAGGATATAATAATAATAATAATAACAAAAGTAACTCATTAACAGAGTAAAGAGATATTTTATCTAAAAAAAGATTCAACAGATACTAGCTTCCTTCGATAAATGCATTTAGGTCTTAGGAAACTGTAGCCATCCACTGGATTTGTTCAAATATTAAGATGCTATATTAAGTCAACTTTTATCAATCTCAATATCACCAAATTTACCAATTATCTGCATATATTTACAACGATGTCCTAGTTTAACAACTCTGACAAAAGTCCATATCAGTAACTTTCTCCTTCAGCTGAGGGGAAATTTTCAAGGAATGAAAGCAATCAATGGCCAACATACAAGAGAAAATATGCAAACCAAATTTAATATATATTATACAAGTTCTACAAATTCTCAAAGAAGATATAGAAACAATTTGTTGTTTCCATGTTAATCACAATCAGAATACGATGCCATCCATTGATTATACTTGGCAAAACCACTTATATCCAACAACGAACCCAGATATTAGATTGCCCTGATGTGTTTTCTGAGGCATAAAAGTAGCAGGAGAAAGAGGTCAATATAAACTATTGGCTGTACTTACAGTTTCAATATAAACCTCAGCGTCACGTTCGCCTGCCTCCTCACGTTGTCCCCTCGCACCAGCGCCTGCAGCTTCACCAGCCCCTTCAGAGCTCTCAGCGCCCTTCTCGCCTTTTCTCAGCGGGAGGAAGAAGAACCCTTCCGCCTGCCCGGCGTTGTAGATCGCCACCACCACCGTGTAGCCCAGCATCACGTGCGACGCCACGCCGGAGAGGAACGTCACGAACCCGCTCCCTATTTTTTGTTGGGAGGAAGAAGAAATTAAAAATCCTAGCCCTAATTTTGAAGAGAACGGGCTCTAGGGTTAGGGTTTTGGACTTAGGGGAAAGGAAGGAGAAGAAGAGGAGGAGAGGAGGGTGTTGCTGAACTAGAGTTAGGGTTTTGGATCTATCCTTAGGATTTTGGAGTTGGGGGAGAGGAGGGAGGAGAAAGGAGGAGAAGGAGAAGATCGACCAGAATTGGGGGAGAGAAATTTTTTTGTTGAAGCGCGCGGGGTGTAGAAGGATTTTGCCAAAAATTGAACTTAAATAATATTACATGTTTGCCACCGCTCTAAAATATTAATGACGTTTTGTTTTATAAATGTTATAAAAAGTCCAAAATTAGCCCAAACCGTCATAGAAAAAAGGTATTTCGAACTTTGATAACGCTTAGGTATCAGACGTCATCAATACGTCTTGTCGAGCGTTATTAATAGGCCTTTTTGTTGTAGTATGGATTTATCCGATTGGGTTCGGCCCGTGTGTGTATGTGTGTCCGTGTGTGTGTGTGTGTGTCCGTGTGTGTGTGTGTGTGTGTGTGTGTGTGTGTGTGTGTGTCCGTGTGTGTGTATGTGTCCGTGGGAGAGGAGGAGGAGGAGGGAGAGGAGTTAGGTTAGGGTTTACCTGAGGAAGAGGAAGAGGAGCTCGGATTAGGGGAGGAGGAGCTCGACGGGGGGGGGGGGGGGGAGGGAGGGGGGGGTAGGGGTCGCCGGGGGGGGGGGGAGGGAGTCGCCGGGGGGTGGGGGGCGAGGGAGTCGCCGGGGGGGGGGGGGGAAGGGGTCGCCGGGGGGGGGGGGGGGGGGGGAAGAGCTCGAGGAAAAATTCTAAAATTTTCGAGTGAGGGAGAAAAAGGAAACAGTGTGCCCTAAGTAAAAAAGTTAGCGACATCAAGAGTCGACGTCGCTAAACGTTGCAAATATTTTAATATATGGCGACATATTTTAATAATATGTCGCTGAACGTCGCTATTCAGCGACGTAATTTATCTCCTGTCGCTGAACGTCGCTATTCAGCGACGTTTTGCGATGTCTATAGAAAGGAGTCGTTATATTCCATATTTAGCTACGTTATTTTATTCCGTCGCTAAATTACGTCGCTAATAAATCATATTTTAGTAGTGATACTCTACTCGGAACGACAATGTTGATAGTCTTCCCGTTTCATTGTTGTAAACCATTCATTGCTTCGTTGTTAAACGTATAAGGAACTTGAAATGTAAACTTGTGCCTTGGCACGAGCGTGGAGTGCGGTGCGAGAGTTCTTATATTTTCCGAGTTCTTTTCCATGTTCTAAATAAGCATACAAGATGGGATTATTCCCTTAGCTAGGTGCGTTGAGTCATTTATTAGCATGCACGGTGTTATCGTCTAGCGATTCTAGCAATAGTGTCCATATTATTAAGTATCTAGGCTAAGCAAGACAGGTTCATCGGAGCCACCCACCTTAGCGATGTTCGCATCGGCCTAGCGATACTCAGAGCGTGCCTTGAAAGTCTAAGTCTCGATTCCTCTTGAAGGGCCAATGTAAGTCTTTCATCAATTCTTCATCGGGTCGACGCAACTCTTCGAGTCGACGGCTCGTTTGAGTCGTCGCACTTGCCGTTTTGAATCAGCGTTCCGCTAGGACGGAGCGGGTCGTTACAGTAAACCCTGAACAAATACTTTAAATTAACCTCCTCTTTTTGCTCCCTCTTTATTTTTTTACTGTTTGGTAAAAAAATTTCTCCCTCTTTATTTCTCTTCCCTGTTTTGTATGAACAGTTAATTTTGATGGACCTAGAAATTAATATAGAGGAGTTAGGACAAACTCCAAATCTGAAATATCTCTTAGAGTGTCCGTTGTACCCTATAATTGCTACAAATTTTGACTAAATTCAAAACATAGTAATTGAAACATCTCCCAATGCTCTTAAGACCCACAAGCCCAGATATGAAAACACATTAAAACACTCTACTGGCATATTTGTTTCTTGGCGGTACATATTATTTCGAAAACAAACAGGACAGGAAATGCCAAAAAAGAGAGAGGAGAAATTCGAACGAAAATAGTCCACACAGATGAACTTCAAATTCGTAACGAATAACCGTTGCTTGGCAAAAACACAGTACCGCATCTGCCACCCGAACCTAGTTCGGACCGAAGCCGACGTCGCAATTCTTGGACAGAGAGCCGCCTCTTTCTCTGCCACTGCACCGGCTCAGGAGCGCCTCGACGCCGGCGGCGAGGCAGCCGCGGCAGTCGATGCCCGGCCGGTTGCACTGCGCGAGGGCTTGGACGCCGCCTCTCGAAGCGCGGGCGGGAACTCCGACGGGCTTCCTCAGCGCACCGCTCGTAGCCTCCCGCAGCAGCTGTTCGAGCACCGCTCGTTTCGCGACCGCCTTCTTGCCGAAACAAGCTGGAACGTCGTCGGCGGCGAGGATCCCGGAGATGCCGATGAGAATCACCAGTACGACGATGAAGCTCCTGAAGAAGGCCAAGGACGACATTATCTCTCCTTTTCTTTCTTTCTTCCTTCGTCTTCTCTTCTTGTACTACTTTAAAGAGTGGGTTTGTCGAGCTTTAAGTAGGTAAATGTGCCGGCCTGAGGACGAAGCAAACGAACAGCCGTCTTTCTAATAGTTCGGATGACGGATCCGAAGTCATGTACGACAGAACAACTTGCGGTGCTTTTGA
>JANAVB010008849.1:0-51729 GCA_029216955.1 Iris pallida | reverse complement strand
CAAAGCCCAAGGAAGAGGAGAGCACCGCAATTTCGATCTGCGGCTCTTCCAGCATAACGGAGATAGGGATCGTGCATCCCGATCTTTGGATGCAACAAGCACCTTTGGCCTGCATCGGGCCCATGGTCCCGATGTTTGGATGTAAGAGTCACCTTCAAGTGCGTGTACGAAGACAATTCGTCGCATCTTCACCCTCGGGAGCGTTATGGCAACAGAATGTACTCGGACAAAGAAGTTCATCTTCGTCGAGAAGTCCAGGGAGAGACGACAAAACTCTCTCAAATTGTTGCTATTTATAGGCCAGGGCAAACCAAACCCATGCGCCAAGTGGAAACCTTTCCGAAGTTAATGCAATGAACTTGCATTTACGATGATGAATTTGCCTCTTCGAATTCAGCCAAGTCAAAATGGCTATTTAAAGCACTCGAAGAACTCAACAGTCAGACCAATGAAGATGCGTCATGCAAACAGATGCGCCGGTCAGACCGCGCATCATACAGACGCGACCATCAGCACCAAGCGCCTCATAAAGATACGCCCCACGCGTCCCATGCGCCTAGTGGAACACAGATCAATGCGCCCACTCAAAGGCCCATCACCCGTCAAGAACATTAAATGTTGAAGTCTGACACGACAGCAGCCATGCCTCGATGACAGAGCAGCAACAACTTTTACAGAAAACAAAACACCGTTGACGTCAGCGTCATCATTACTCTCCTCTGACGGTTACAAGCCACGTGGCCGACCAACCACTAGCATGCGCCTCCGCAGCCGTGCGCCCGAAGATTTGTATGCGCCTCAAAAGCCATGCGTCTCTGACTTACTTCCGATCACAGAAGTCAAGTTGCCGCATGTGCCTCCCCAGCCATGCTACTGAAGCCTCGCATGCGTCTCAAAAGCCGTGCGTCCAGACCGGTTCGTGACTCCTGAAGGTTACGAGCCAAAGTCTTCTCATGCGCCCAATCCCAGGTGCATCCTGTCAGATCACTCTCCACCAAATCCGAGATCTTTGAGCTACGGACATGCGCCACGTGTCCTTTGACTCAGTTCAGCCTATGAAGGGGTGCTAACCACCCAAGATCTCAGCAACCGAAATATCCTCTCTACTGCTACGTGCCAGCCCACAAATACAGCATGAAGGATTCAACCACAAGTCATGGTGCATCATCCATGTGCCGTCCGCAGCTCCAGCCATGTGGCGTTCCCAAGTACAGGCGCATCCTACATATGCACGCATGAGCAGCCCAACCTGCTTATAAATAGAGGGATCATTTCCTTCTTCCAGACACACACAGACATACAGAGACGCACAGTCAAAGACAGACGTAACCAGAGCATCAGAGTTATCACCCACAGAGATCGGAAGAGACACTCAACGTCTCTTCCCTCCGCAAGCTCCGACATCCAGAGCACCTAGACCTTCAGAGAACCAAAAACCGTCGTCAGATCGGCAACGGAGTCAATGCATTACCACTCGCTCCATCGACACAAGACCCAAATAAAAATAAAAGTGTACTCCTAGGACTACATCGAAGTCCTACATTGTAACACTGTTCTGTTTGTAATTGAAATTGTAATCAAAGATTTTAATGGCAAACAATACCTACATCGCCAACTGGAACTCGATGTCAGCCAGCTTTGTAGGCAACAAGCTAAACAATTTAGAAGAAATAGCGGCCACTCAAATGCCTACGACTTTCTATGTGGAGGTTGGGTTACCCCAACAATGCAAGTATGGGAATCCTCGGATCGTGTCGTCCCAGCAGGGCTAGCGGGGCCAAGTATAACAAGACAAGATGAGCATCGGTCCCTCGTAAGTCCACCGTACGAACAAGAGAAGTACATAGTACATAATAGTAGTTGGATACTGCCATCGACTAGTGCGAATGGTAACAACATCCGTGGCGGCCAACTGCAAATCATGACTATCTGTATTAAGGCTAGTATTGTACGATCTCGGGATTTTCGCTCCTTCCAATGCTTCTACCAGTTTAAGTTACCTAGATTATCCCTACAGTTATCCAGAATCACATGCCGTGGTTACATGATCATCCTCCTAGATATCGTACCTCAGTACGGAAATGCCAAGTAAGAATCAACTTCGGCACCTATAGTCCCAGTTGTGATTCACTCTCAGTGTTATGCAACAAGTAAGCAAGCAATCCTGACCACGCTAAAAATACAGTCCAACTACCAAGGTACCCATGCAGGTAATCATATCATATAGCTAGAATAACAGGATGGCATCGTAATGCCATATAATCATGGAAGTAGCACCTCAAAGTGCCAGTAGACAAAGAGCACCGCAGTGCAAAATCAAGGCCAGTACCTCAAAGGGTAAGCTGGACTTATAGCACAGATACAAGTAGTCATGTCAGGAACAAGGACAAATCTGTCAGTCACATAAAATCATCTGCCCATATCGTGGCATGGATATCAGGTCATGCACATGGTCGGGATCTACTATAATATCATCTCAAGCATGCATGGGAGCCTACAGCTCTAATCATCAAGTCGGTCTATCCACCAGATCAATCTATCTGTAGTCTTCACACGATAGAAGAAATATCCTGCCAAGAAAGACAATCATCTCAAGTTCACATGGGAGCCTACAGCTCTAATCATCAAGTCAGTCCATCCACCGGATCAATCATCTTCACATCCACGATGGAAGAAGTATCATGCCAAGAAAGACAATCACCAGATACTAAGCCAATGACTAGAATCAATGCTAGGCCCTCTGGCTCACTAGAATCCTCTGAATCAATGATCACAAGCTATCAGAAAACAAGTCTCTCAACTACCAAGATATAGCAATCAACCAGGTTCTGGGCATTTGGGAAGTCAAGTAAAAATTATATAATCATACCCTCGATATTTTCTCGTTCCGTGAAATATTTGCACCATCATCAAAATCCAGGAATCCACATAGTCATATCTGATCAAATTAGAACATCATCAAAAGAACACTATCCAAGAATCCACGTGAGTCTATCAATCAATATCTCGAGATCATACTCTCCATAATACTTAATCCTCAGATATATCCAAAAATCTCAAATCCCGATACATAGGACAACTATCAGTCCTAGCTGGCTAGACTAGGATAACTCCTAGAAAGAATGGTCAGGGGGACAAGAGTCTATTAATTATACCGTCGAAAAAATGGCAAGGATTGTATGAACCGCTCTGGAGAAGATCCACAACCCTTAAACCAAATAAGGACCAAGGTTGCAGACCGTCTCTGTAATGACCCGCTCCGCCTTAGCGGAACGCCGATTCAAACGGCAAGTGCAACGACTCAAACGAGCCGTCGACCCGAAGAGTTGGCATCGACCTGATGAAGATTCGATGCAAGGCTTACATTGGCCTGTCAAGATGAATCCAGACTTAGACTTTCAAAGGCGCGCTCGGAGTATCGCTCGGCCGATGCGAACATCGCTAAGGTGGGTGGCTCCGATGAACCCGTCTTTGCTTAGCCTAGACACATAACAATACGGACACTAATGCTAGAATCGCTAGGCGATAACATCGTGCATGCTAATAAATGACTCAATGCACCTAGCTAAGGGAATAATCCCATCTTGTATGCTTGTATAGAATATGAAAAGAACATAAAAAATGTGAGAACTCTCGTACCGCGCTCCACTCTCGTGCTAAGGTACAAGATTACGTTCAAGTCCCTTATGCGTTCAAATAATGAAACAATGAATGTTTACAACAATGAAATGGAAGACTATCGATATGTCGTTCCGAGTAGAACATAGCAACATTGAAAGACTTCAGGACCGATGGGTCGCCAAGGTGACTCCCGTACGGGGAGTTGTATAATGTATGAATGAAAGAATGAACGAATGAGTGAATAAATGAATCAAAGAATGAATGAATGAACGTGTGAATGAATCCATAAACGAACGAACAAGCGAAAGAAAGAAAAGGAAGAATGAATAAAAGATAAGAAAGAAAGGAATGGTTAGCGACAAGTATGACGGGCACGTGCAACGGGGCTCGCTACCCGCGCTGCACGGACGCCAACCTGGTCGATAACGCATTATGGCTAAGGGTTAGCCTATGACAGTAAAATACGAAATGGTCGTGGACGGACCCAAGCACGGGTGATAGGGATTCCGCGGCATGATCAAAGGGAGGATCGTGGCCGGCCTAGGCGGAATCAAAACGTGGCTTACGGGCTGCCTGGGTGCGGACTTGGCCACCCAGGGGACGTAAGTGCAGGCGTATTTCAAGAGACTAACGGGTGTGTGCCAGCCCGTACCCTATGCTAGTTGAGAAATACCACGGCTTGGTTATGTCCAAAATGGCTTGTGATGCCAGCGACCGGTGCATATAAATTTAAGTGGGCTTTGCTGGTGGCAATCCACGTGCAAGTCCTTGCATTGAAATCAAAGTTGTCTAAATTAACTAAATGAAGTGCCTTCTGAACAGGCTTGAATATAACACACCAAGTAATCGAGAGTACTTCGGCAAAGGAGTTAGAAAACACGCCTACGACGCGCTAGGACCCGAGGCAGGGATATGCCCTTGACATTGAAAAGTTCACATGAATCACGTTAATTTATTTCCTATGAATTGTTGACTAACTTGGTTTACTTTGGACAGGGAAGGCCGGATGGTAAGTATGGATAAGTCGTGCATGTACTTCCATGCAACACACTTGAATTCGACAACACGAGATAGGTTATAAAATATGCCATGAAACTGATCCTAAGGCAAGATTAGAAAGACAATGAATGATAGACGGTGCACAAAAATAAATAGAACGTGTTTGGTAATGACAGCATTATGGACGAGCTAGCCTCCCCACCAGTGCATAGCAATGTACTGATAACCCCACAGTCTGCTTGCAGGATGCAGGAGACGTCATCGGGTGCGGAGCTTCCCTCGAACGTGCTAAGGCGCGGAGCTATCTCTGGAGCCTTGGAGCGTTGCAAGGAGCTGAAGCACTATATACATGACATAATGTATCGGAACATCGCCATGAATCATTCCATCTTGTAAGCCACTTGGCACGCCTTTTATGTTTCAGAGAGAGAGAGCTTGAGAGACTTGTAAACTCGGCCTAGCGTCGCTTGTAAACTTTTTGAATATCAATAAAGAGTTTGAATTCGCTTTAATTTGTGTTCATTTACTTTCTGCTGTAAATGGGGACACTCTGTGCGACTCTGTGGCCTAGCTCAAATTGGCCGTTTCTGGACTTGGCCTTGTACGGGTGCAACCTAGGCCCGTGCGGCATCATGCCTTAGCGAGGATGATCGCTCCTACAGGAGCGGGGCGTGACAGATTGGTATCAGAGCACGGCTTTACGTCCTTGAATTTTATTTCGATTTTCTCAGTTTTGAAAGCTCGTTTTGAAACAAAAGAAGTGTACACTCTCTCTCGTTGTGCCTTGGGATATTCCATACAATAAGTCTAATATTTTCAAAAGCTCGTACAAGTACTCTGTTGAAGGGATCGATAGGCGAAGGCCTTTGTGCTGAACCACGACGTACTTGAGTTGGAAGGAACCGATGCTAAGAGTTAGCAAAACGCAAGACGTGCTTGAATAAACTTACGCTGACAATAGAGAACGAGCACACGAGACCGAAGTATAGTTCGAACGGGATGGTTATGTACGCAGCCTTTTGGCTAAGTTGTGCCGAGTATCGTGCACCTAGACCCTCTGGTGCGAACGAGTTACGAGCGAGATCGATTAGCGTTCGAACGAGAATAAGTGAGCGTGCAACTCGAATATAGTCCGCACGGAATAGCTATGCACACGGCCTTTTGGCTAAGTTGTGCCGCGTGTCGCGCACCCTCGACTTTTTGGTGCAATCGAGTTGCGAGCGATATCAAGTACCGCTCGTTCAGGAACAAAGCTACACTTAGAGCGTATATCGATAGGAACACTATCAAACTAACGCTTAGGCATGCACGGAAGATTGATTTGGATTTTGAGGAACGAATGAATGCGCGATTGAACACATCGAGAGGGAATCGAATGATCATTTAAGGATTTGTAGAATGACTTGACCCCGAGTGGTGTATGTGATAGCTTCGGAAAGGAATAAGAATAAATGTCGATGACTAGTCGAGTGGCTCGAAGCCTGAGTGGTGTATGGACATTATAGAAATTGTTCGAACGAGACTAAAGGATTTACGGATAGAACGAGTATGTCGGCAAGCGATAATATCGCACAAAGTCTTAGAACGAGTAACGCTTAGTTGGATTTGACTTCGATAGTCTCAAACGAGATATCGTTCGGACGAATTAAGAATGCGTAGTGCAAATTACGAAACGATGAGAGTCAGAACGATGAAACGAATGGAGGACTTGGTCGAAGAAACATAGAAGATCGTGCATACAATTTTAAATTTAGTCGAAGGGATTAAAACTTGAGTTAAGGTAAATACGCATGGACGAGATCGAAGATAGCACGATCGAAGATAGCGTGCATAGAAAACGTTAGTTTGGAGATACGAGAATGACTAAGGAATTGAAATTGATGTTGCTCGATGAAGAGTTAGCACGCGACAATGTGAATTGAGAAATTAAGTTGCACGACTTTGAATTCGTTGCAAAAGAAAGATCGTCAGGTTATGTACATCATCGATGGTATTGAGGCGTATCAAAGATCGATGTACGATAACTCGGGGTTACTCTGATTCGATGAATGATGATCGTGTTAGAAGTTATTGTTTTGAAGGATACTATGTTGGAGAATTTTGATAGAAATGAATGTTTGGAATGAAGAAGGGAAGTGACTTGATTGTTCGGTGATAACCACAACGACAACGATCTTGTCTTGCGCGAGCGCAACTCCAGCCACGCACATGCGTCACGTTGGATTTGGGACGATCATTCCGCGTGAGCGTTGGCATGGTGATTCATGTCCAGCGGGAATGATCGAACTCGAAATACCTTGACATGGCAATTTTGATTACTTCGACTTGTGGTTTGAAGCGAAGATAAATTCGAGGATTGTTAGGACTTGCGATTGAAGAATAAAAAAACTTGAGGATTGAGTAGACCCAATCCGCGTATCGAAAACGAGTAAGTCTAAATTCAACGCAAGAGTTACGTCCCGATAAGGACGATTATTCCGCGGAAATGTTGACATGGTGATTCATGTCCGCCGTGGATAATTAGACTTACGTGAGATCGGGGCGCGACATATTGCAAGGCTAGACGACCTTGTAATCGACTACGTGAATTGGATAGGATGGATAGTTGGATTAAAATCAAACATACTTGAAGAGATAGACTACGAAAATTGCTAGTACGGACACACGATAATAACATGTCGAGGATTTGGTTGAGGATAACCTATCATAGGATGACTTTCCTAAACGAGCTCGGACTTGGAACGGAGAATATGTTGATGCGAATAGGGTGAACGCTGCTTGATGTTAGAAATTTGAGTGAAGCGAACTTGGGTAGAAACTCCCGTGCGAACGAACAAAATGGTTTGACCATAGGATTGGGGCGAGCGTCGTGCAATCACTTTGCACGAGAAACCATGAACTTGACTTGTAACTATGACCTGGTGAGATGACCTAGCGGATAGGCGGATGACCCTATGCCGAGTGATTGAACCTGTGTGGTTTACGGTATCGTCTGGACGGATGAAAGACTTGGGGCAACAAGACTTAGAGTAGGATAGGAAACTGGGAGTATGCATGAACGACGACGAGATTGGCCCCAAACGAAGGGAATGATAGGAATGGATGATGCGCAAGTAAAATTGGGATAACGAATTGAATCATTGATCGGAAGACGTACTCGATGATAGTGCAATACTTGGTCTTAAATTGGACGGAAGGTACTTAAAACTTGGTCGACCCCGCTAGGAAGAAATCGTATTGATTTCGTTGACAAGAGCGCTTAAGAAGCGAATCGGGTCATCTCGATGACCGAGATAAATGATAGTGAGATACACATGAGTTCGGTTTTAAATCGAAGTTAGCGAAACGATCGGCAAATCAAAACTATCACGAGTAGCTTGTCCGACTTCGCTAATCGCTAAGCTTGGTTGAAATGTGCGTGTTTGGGGGACGCCTTGGATACGTGCACGATCCAAACTCAGCGATATGATGAACTCGAATGCAGCTACAAGTGGGTGTTGCGATGCGCATAAACGAATGCGTGAGTTTGCCTCAGCCTACGACTCTCGAGTTTGATAAATTACAACGTACCCCGTACGACCGTTTCAGTCCCATGATACGTCGAAATAGCAACCAAGTCGAAGAAATGCGACAATTGAATAAGTACCATCAACTCTAAAATGAATGAAAAGTTATTCAATAAAATCGACCAAACGTATGCGACGCGGAACTTGAAATGGTATCGAATATAGTTCGATGACATCGACGGTAAAGCCATTCGATAAGGATTGTCTAAGAAACGTGACGACACGAGTCAATGAACGGTAGGATGACCTGCACTCAGGAAGTCTCGAGGACGAGACTTGTTTTGAGTAGTGTATTATGTAATGACCCGCTCCGCCCTAGCGGAACGTCGATTCAAACGGCAAGTACAACGACTCAAACGAGCCGTCGACCCGAAGAGTTGGCATCGACCTGATGAAGATTCGATACAAGGCTTACATTGGCCTATCAAGATGAATCCAGACTTAGACTTTCAAAGGCGCGCTCGGAGTATCGCTCGGCCGATACGAACATCGCTAAGGTGGGTGGCTCCGATGAACCCGTCTTTGCTTAGCCTAGACACATAACAATACGGACACTAATGCTAGAATCGCTAGGCGATAACACCGTGCATGCTAATAAATGACTCAACGCACATAGCTAAGGAAATAATCTCATCTTGTATGCTTGTATAGAATATGGAAAAGAACATAAAAATGTGAGAACTCTCGTACCGTGCTCCACTCTCGTGCTAAGGCACAAGATTACGTTCAAGTCCCTTATGCGTTCAAACAATGAAACAATGAATGGTTTACAACAATAAAACGGAAGACTATCGATATAGTCGTTCCGAGTAGAGTATAGCAACATTGAAAGACTTCGGGACCGATGGGTCGCCAAGGCGACTCCCGTACGGGGAGTTGCATAATGTATGAATGAAAGAATGAACGAATGAGTGAATAAATGAATCAACGAATGAATGAATGAACGTGTGAATGAATCCATAAACGAACGGACAAGCGAAAGAAAGAAAAGAAGAATGAATAAAAGATAAGAAAGAAAAGAATGGTTAGCGACAAGTATGACGGGCACGTGCAACGGGGCTCGCTACCCGCGCTGCACGGACGCCAACCTGGTCGATAACATATTATGGCTAAGGGTTAGCCTATGACAGTAAAATACGAAATGGTCGTGGACGGACCCGTGCACGGGTGATAGGGATTCCGCGACATGATCAAAGGGAGGATCGTGGCCGGCCTAGGCGGAATCAAAACATGGCTTACGGGTTGCCTGGGTGCGGACTTGGCCACCCAGGGGACGTAAGTGCAGGCGTATTTCAAGAGACTAACGGAGTGTGTGCCAGCCCGCACCCTATGCTAGTTGAGAAATACCACGGCTTGGTTATGTCCAAAATGGCTTGTGATGCCAGCGACCGGTGCATATAGATTTAAGTGGGCTTTGCTGGTGGCAATCCATGTGCAAGTCCTTGCATTGAAATCAAAGTAGTATAAATTAACTAAATGAAGTGCCTTCTGAACATGCTTGAATATAACACACCAAGTAATCGAGAGTACTTCGACAAAGGAGTTAGAAAACACACCTACGACGCGCTAGGACCCGAGGCAGGGATACGCCCTTGACATTAAAAAGTTCACATGAATCACGTTAAGTTATTTCCTATAAATTGTTGACTAACTTGGTTTACTTTGGACAGGGAAGGCCGGACGGTAAGTATGGGTAAGTCGTGCATATACTTCCATACAACACACTTGAATTCGGCAACACGAGATAGGTTATGAAATATGCCATAAAACTGATCCTAAGGCAAGATTAGAAAGACAATGAATGATAGACGGTACACAAAAGTAAATGGAACATGTTTGGTAATGATAGCATTGTGGGCGAGCTAGCCTCCCCACCAGTGCATAGCAATGTACTGATAACCCCACAGTCTGCTTGCAGGATGCAGGAGACGTCATCGGGTGCGGAGCTTCCCTCGAACGTGCTAAGGCGCGGAGCTATCTCTGGAGCCTTGGAGCGTTGCAAGAAGCTGAAGCACCATATACAGGACATAATGTATCGGAACATCGCCATGAATCATTCTATCTTGTAAGCCACTTGGCACGCCTTTTATGTTTCAGAGAGAGAGAGCTTGAGAGACTTGTAAACTCGGCCTAGCGTCGCTTGTAAACTTTTTGAATATCAATAAAGAGTTTGAAATCGCTTTAATTTATGTTCATTTACTTTCTGCTGCAAATGGGGACACTCTGTGCGACTCTGTGGCCTAGCTCAAATTGGCCGTTTCTGGACTTGGCCTTGTACGGGCACAACCTAGGCCCGTGCGGCATCACGCCTTAGCGAGGACGATCGCTCCTACAGGAGCGGGGCGTGACAGTCTTCCAAGTGGAACTGTGCTCCTCACGCTATCCGACGGACAAGACATGTCAAGTAACTAGGCGACTAATCTAGTCATGAGTCTACCTAGCAGGTACTAAGATCAGGTAATACTATACTACAATAGACGTGCATAAGTCTTGTTCAGCAACCAAAGGAACGGTTCTGCCCAAATCTTCGAACCAAATTCCCAACCGAAAATTCTGAAAAAATTCGGCAATCTCCTTTGTATTCTGGACGGAAGCACCCAGCGAATTGGGGCTAAATCCACTCGGCGCAACCTGCCGCAGAATCGCAGGCTGAGAACACTAAGTCTCGGCTTCCAACAACGCTACAATGCGTACTAGAAACTAAATCATAACTGAGAACACTAAGTCTCGGCCTCCAGCAGCACTACGATGCGTACTGGGCGCCAAGCCAACACATGCAACAAGAATCGTCATGCAGGGCGCATCACAGACCCACAGTCATAATCCAAGCCACAAGCAGAGTCACAGACATAGCTAGCCAAAGCCGTTACCCGACCGCGAGTCGGACACGGGACATATAGGGACAGTCCATACTTGTGAGTCGTGCTCGTGTCCTCGGAGGTGTGGATGACCCATCCGATACAGCCTGACCCGGTATTGAACCAAGCTATCCTATGTTATCATCATGGCAGTTCTATAATTATGATACACTACTCATGGTTATACATTTACAATTACAAATAAATTAAATACAATAAAATCCATGAGAGGGGGCAAGAGCTGTCAATGAGCAAGGGATACTTTTCTAGAGGGCTCGGCTAGGTAAGCAAGTCTTCGGCGATCGGAATCCAGGCTAGCACGTCCATCGAGGTCCTCAGAACATAATAAACAATTATTAGCATTAAATAATAACTTAATAGAAGAATCATAAGAGATGGCAGGATGATATACCGCGTAGGTCCTGTAAGCAGAGCAGGGATCTGGCACGAAAACTGAGGCACGCGGATCGATACGAACACGTAAACCAAAATGTACATGTAAATTGAGACGCATACGATAATCGAGGTGACACGAAGATTGAGATGAACAAAAAACATAACGTACACGTAAATCGAGACGTACACGTAGATCGAGGAACCATGAATATCAAAATGGCACACGAATCAACGTGACACACAAATCGAGACGTGAACGTAAATCAATGTGGCACAGAGTTCAATATAGCACGTAAATCGATGTGGCATGCAAATCGGTGCATGCACACAAATCAATGCGATATGAGAATCAAGGTAGGCACAAAGGCTAAGACAACGTACAAATCGAGATAGCACGTTGCCCGAGGCAGTGCGAGGCTCGAGGCATCCCGCTGTCTAAGGCAGCACGCACATCGAGGCAACACAAAAGTCAAACTAACACGTACACCGTGGTGCATGCTGTTCGAGGCTGCACGTGCACCGAGGCACGCTGCCCGAATAGCACGTAGCCCAAGGCTGGCTCGCTGCTCGAGCAGCGCAAGGCCCAAAGGTGTCCCGCCACTTGAGGCTAGCGCGGCTAGCGAGGCACGGGGACTGAAGAAAAAGAGAGGGCGGTGGAGTAGCTGTCGCTGGGGAAGCTTGGACAGGCGGGGCTGGTCGCCGCCGACGGAGAAGACAGGGAGAGGAGGAGCTCGTCGGAAGACCGACTAGGTCGGGACAGCTCCGCGACAGAGGAAGGGCTGCAGCAGTAGCGCTGCACCGAGAAAGAGGGGCAGAGGAGATGAAGACGATGATGATGGTGGTGGCGGCCATGGGGGTGATGGCGGCGAAGATGGTGGCCGTGGAAGTTGTGGCTGCAGGAAGTGGTGGAGACGGTGGCGCTGGCGGCCAAGACGAGGGCGGCGGCCATGGGGTGGTGAAGAAGTGGTGGTGAGGGTGGTGCTAGTGGTACCGCAGCGGGGAGGGGACGGCCATGGCGGGAGCGGACGTGGTGGCCGCGATGGAGATATGGGCGGCGATGCTGGTCATGCAGCCGGGCGGTGGCCGGAGGCCGCGGAAGAGATAGAGAGGAGAGGGGAGCTGGGGGTGGTGCTGGTTAAGGGGTGGTGCTGGTTAAGGGGCGACGACCGGAGGCCATGGGGAGCGGGAGAGAAGAGTGGGGGTGGGAGATGAGAGAGTGGGGAAAGAGAGATGGAGTAGGTGAGAGGGGGTGTCGGCTGAGAGTGGGGAGAGGGAAAGAGAGAGTGAGAGTTAGGGTTTGGGTTTAGGCTTAGATATTTTGGGGTAGGGTAGATATAGGAACAAGTAAAATAATAGTAACAATAATAATATTGAGGATAAAATTCACATCTAAGAAAATTTTAAGAATACCCAAATTTAAAATGCTCAAAATATAAAAATACAATCATATACCTATTTTAAAAATAGGAATTTGACAATATGGAAGAGAAAGAGAGAAATATCTATTTTATAGGTAATTCTCAAAAATCTAGAACCTTAGGGGGGGGGGGGGGGTGAATAGGGTAATAAAATAATTAGCAAGCAATTTACTACTATTTTAATGAAGAGTAAAAGAGATAGAGATTCAAACACTCGATGTATCCTGGTATCCTCCCAATGGGCACTCCAGTCCCGGAACTCTCTCCGGCTTTAATCCACTATTTGAGTAAATAGTTACACACGAGTTTGGATCCGACGAACTCGTCAACTTCAACACAAGTTTGGATCTGAAGAACTCGCCAACTTCTTACACACGAGTTTTCTTACGAAGGCTCGCCAACTTCAATGGAAAAGAAAAAATTGCTTTTGATCTTCTACAACACTTTGAAGATCGAAACATACAACTCTTGAAATACTCTAGCACTCTTCGGTTGGATGACAAATTAAAGCTTTGGGTAGAGTAGTAATGGAGAGGTTCTTTGGTTGTTGAGAAAATTTAAGGCTTAAGTGGATGTCTTTAAAGAGAAGACACAACCACCTTAAATAGAGAACCAAGAGAACTAGGCATTTAATGCTCCAAACATAAGGCTGACGGAATACTGTCGGTATGGAGCGCTATTCCGTCGGCATGCCGTTTCTGAGAGGTAACGGTAATAAATCTATCCGTTGGAGCATTTAATGCTGACATCTGTTCGTTCAAAAATCAAAATAAGAGAGATCGGAATACCGACGGTATGCAACGGTATACCGTCGGTATGCCGTCTTTCTTCACAGAAAGTTTTCTAAGCAGAAAATCGGTATACTGTCGGTACACAACGGTATGCCGATTTTCGTCACAGATAGTTTTTCTTGCTCAGAAACGGTATGCCGTCTGTACATAGCGGTGTACCGTCGGTATGTCGAGTTTCGTCACAGAGAGTTTTCTCTTGCTGAGAAACGGTATACCGTCGGTACATAGCGGTGTACCGTCGGTATGCCGAGTTTCGTTACAGATAGTTTTCTCACGAAGAAATTGGTATACCGTCGGTACAAGGCGGTATGCCGTCGGTATTCCGTTTCTGAAGATATTGATTTTGACTTAAAAACAGAAGGGGCTTATGTTTTGTCATCCACCTTAAGTGTTACATAGAAAGTCCTAAACCTTGTAAGAATTCTAAAATGGGAATCTTTTGAGAGCAGTCTTTGAGTGCGCGCTGTTTTTCTTCAGTCTTGTTTTTGGAAGACTTCTTAAAAGCTTCCATGTGGTTTTGCTGAGTGGCTTGGATAAACAAAATTCTTTGTAGCATCCATTGGAAAGCTTGAGGGTGTATCTGTTTGCTGAAAATATAGAGAATAAACCACGAAGCTGCTGTTAATGTTATCAAAATAAATGTGCCAACAAAAAAGATATTCTCTTTACAATATATTGGCAATCCTTTAGAATATTACATGAAGATATTTGAGATCTTTAAGAGACCATGTTAGTTCTGTTTAGTTGTAGTTGCCACAATCAACTAGTTCGTTACAAAATAACTAAAATATTTTAAATTTTTTTTTAGCTAATGGGACACCTACTAAGATTAAAAAAAGGTATGGTAATCTATTATTACCATTTAGACATAAAATGATTTAAATTTTCATTTTTAAATCACTAATATATTCTATTAATCTATACTACTATATAATAAAAAATTTAATTAATTTTTTTTCATTTAAAATAATTTTTATAGCCCATTAGTCTATACTAATAATTATTTTTAATTTTAAATATGCCATTACTTATCTTCCACTATATAACCATGCTTCAAAACGGCTCAAAAGTGAGCCGTCTAAGCCGTCATTATATCACGGTCCATTTTATTTTAAAAAAATAAATTCTACAAAAATTTGTTGAAAAAAGTAAAAAATTATCAACATGGAAAATCGAACTCAACCAAACAAAAAAAATATCTTGCACCTTAATCACATAAGCTAAAAGAGACATTTAAAAAATATTCTTATTATACGTTATTATACGTGCAAATGACCTACATTTACTAGTAAATACTAATTCATATTGGTACATGGCTATTTTCGTCTTTCTATAATTCACCACCACCACACCACCGCTCCCAACACCGTAATATATATTGAAGCAGGAGGTAGGGTTTAGGGTTCAACACTCTCTCGTCTCCGACCGCTTTCAAACATTTCCTCCTCCAAAAATGGCATTTTGGGGTGAATTTCTCTTGAAAATAATAATAATTAGGGTTTCCTCTCCAATTTTTTTTTTTTTTTAGGGTTTATGATGCATTTCGCATCGATTTCTCTTATTCTTCTTCTTCTTCCTCGCAGGGGTCGAAGTGAAGCCGGGAAAGCCCTACACTCACCTCTACGACAACGCTCGCGGGCGGCTCCGCATATGCCAGGTCCGGTTTCCCCATGGATCCTTCGAATTCTAGGGTTAGGGTTAGGGTTTTCGAGTACCGAGTTTGAGTTGGGGGGTTTTGTGCAGGCTACTCTGGGGAGCGGGAAGCCGGCGTCGAGGAGCGTGGTGCAGTGCAACGTGGGGGACAAGAGCCCCGTCCTGCTCTGCAGCCTGATTCCGGAGAAGGTGGAGACGTGCCACCTGGAGCTCGAGTTCGAGGAGGACGACGAGGTCGTCTTCTCGGTGCTCGGGCGGACGAGCGTCCACCTATCGGGATACTTCGCCGGGAGGCGCGGCCATGTTCTCGATGGGGACGAGACGTATCCTCCTCTGCCGCGTTTAAATACATTCAGCTCTCACTTCAATTTTTGCATCCTATAATGCGGACTTTTGACCGGTCGCAATTAGCTGCTCCCCTTTGCCACGGTTGTGGTTTTAGTTTTGGAGGGTTGACGTAGTTCCGGTGGTTTATAACATTAACCTTGAACCTTGATTCATATTGATGGCCATACGACGAGACTGTCTTAGGACATTTTTGTAGTTTTCTAAAATTTGCTATGCGAATTTGGTACGGAGGAGGGACGCCTAGGCGCCGAACATGAACATGTTTTTTTTTTCCCTCTCAGGGTCTGCTTGGATTGAGGGGGAAAAATTAAGTAGCGTTAAGTGAAGGGGAGTTAAGTGAGGGGGACTAGAGTCTATACATATAACCTTGCTTGGATTAGAGGGAGAGTTAAGTGGGGTGTGTTTAACAACTCTTGCTTGGATTGAAGGTTTTGAGTGAGAAGAGAATTAATTAAATATAATAGTTACCAAAATATCCTTATTACGTATGTCATATAATTAAATTTGATTGAAATTTTAATTAAAATTTGTCAAAATATCTTCACAAATGAGGAAGATATAGAGCAACATGTTGAAAGCATGAAAAAATGGAGAAAAAATAATGATATTTTATATGGCGAATAAGGGGTATTTATGACTTTTTAAACCAAACCCTCAATTCCCTTCATTAACCCTCCGATTTGAGAGGTTAAAAAAATAGACAAAAGAGGGTTAAACAAACCCACACTTAACCCTCTATAACCCTCCTCCTAAACTCCCACCCTCAAACCAAGCATGGTGTTTATTTTTCCTCACTTAACTTCTCCTCACTTAACCTTCTTAACCCTCAATCCAAGCAGACCCTCATACTCCCTTGTAACAGTTTATATAGTGTTATATCATAATGAAACACAGGTAATAAAGAAATCGTCAACAGTATCCACAATACAACTAAGCATAAAAAATCTATAGTACAATTTGAAATTTGAAATTCCAATTTTCTAAACCCAAATCCAATCTTTAACTTAACATCCAAACAACATATCCACAACACAACTAAGCATCAAAAAAGAATCTTAAAACCCGAACAACCGCACAAGCGGCCTAGACGCGGAACAGGGCCAAAAAAACTGCACAAGCCTGCCGAACATGGGTTTTTGGTTCGGCCTAATGCCGCCTAGTCCCTAGGTGGCCGAACATGCCGAATTTTAGAACCAATACATTCTTTCCCTATAGCAAAAATAGGTTCATCATAGCAAAGTTCTAATTGAAATAGTACGTGGGTTTTTAAATGCACGTTAGCCTTGCTAGTTTAATGGTTATAGTGGTTGCTGTAGTGTTGTCATTGATATATTGACTCTTGTTAAGAGACTCAGGAAGTTACGACAGCCTCAATGACGCGTATGAGTCAGACTTCCCGATGTATCGGTACTAGCTATAGTTTAAGACACTTTTTTTCCACTAAAACAAAAACAGGGTTTGAGGTAGAAAAGCGGTAATAGGAATAGTATGTGTGTGTGTGTATTTGAATGCAAATTAGCCTTGCTAGTTTTATGATTGTAGTTGTTGCAAGTCTTGTGATGATTCCTTGACTCTTGTTAAGTGACTCGTATGGTGAAGACATAGCGGGTTCCGATTCTGATACTTCGGGAAGTTATGACAGCCTTGATGATGAGGACGAGTATGATTCTGACTTCATTGACAACGACGGCAATGAGAGTTTCCCACATTCTCCTCACCGCAAAAGTGGAGGTAAATTCTGGTTTTCCTATTTCTTCGATTTTGATATGAATTTCATTTTTACTGTCCACTTCTAAAGTTTAAAAAGAACAATACAAAATGTCCAGTTCTTTAGGTAATGGAAATAATTGGATTCATTTTTGCACAAGATTGTTAATCTTTTTGGTTATGTACATGGCAGAACATAGAGCGATACGATATTGTGGCCAATTTTCTACATATACCATGGTCACTGTTGGCTTATGATCAAGGGATACATGTAGATAGAGAGCAGGGAGAAGAAAGGTTTGATCCGGATTGTATGTTGTGAGAATCCTGGAATTATCAATTATGTATTATTGTTGGCTTAATTGCACTTTGCTACCCTCAACTATTACTATTTTTCAACTTTGTACCCTAAACTATTTTTTGTAACAATTTGGTACCCAGATGTTATTTTGGACTAAAATGCCCCTACCCCTACCCCTAACCTCCCCCCCTGCACGCTCCGGCCGCCCCCCCTGCTCACTCCGGCCGCCCCCCCCGCCCCCCACCCCCCCCCCCCCCCCCCTCCCTGCTCACTCCGGCCGCCCGCCCGCCCCCGCCTCTCCCCTAGGCCGCGGCAGCACGGGAGGAGGGGGCTGGGGAGGGAGGGCGGGGCGGGAGGCGGGGCAGGGGGTGGCCGAAGGTAGCAGGGGAGGGGTGGGGGGCGGGTGGGGCGGAGCTAGCAGGGGGGATGGGGCGGCCAGAGCTAGCAGGGGGGGTGGCCGGAGTGGGGAAGGGGGTGGAGGGAAGGAAGAGGGAAGGGCATTTTCGGAATTTTTGAAAAATTAGGTATCAAGTTGAAAAAAAATAATAGTTGAGGTACCAATTTGTTACGAAAAAAAGTTTATGGTATCAAGTTGAAAATACGGAATAGTTGAGGGTAGCAAAGTGCAATTAAGCCTATTATTGTTTTATGGTCTCAAGTTATACTTGATGATCGTAACTTTCCGTCCTAGGGAAGTTTGGGTATTAATGGCTTTCATGTCAAAAGGAATCCTCAGAAGCACGAAAATTACAAAGATAAAAATAAAGAGAGAGACAACAAAGGAAGAAGAAAAGAGAGAGTTAACAGTGAGTAGCCACAAACTTGGCCCTTGCCATTGAAGTAGGGAGTCGCTAATCTTGCTCCACTCCAATGAAGGAGGGAGGGAAGGAGCACACAACATTTCTCACTTACCACCTATGTTGTCATAGGCGACGCCTAGAAGGCTTAGGCGTGCAGGTTGGAGAGGACTCTTCTCGACCTGAGAAAATTTCCCTGGGTGTGTGTGGCGATGCTCGCCTAGGCGACCACCTAGGGTCGTACAGGGGAAAAAAAGGCTGTTGTTCGTCGGGTTTTATGTTTTTTGATTTTTGCTGCTGCTGCATCTTCTTGTTCTTCAGTTCTTCTGTTTTCTGGGGTTTTTTCTCAAAAAACTTGTGATTACCGCCTATGATTTCCTGGGCGGGTGCGTAGGTGAAGGGGGGGGGGGGGGGGGGGGGGTGTCGCCTTGCCTCACGTAGTGCCCAATACAACATATCTTACCACCTTATAAAATTGTTTCATGCTCTAATTAGGATTATGGTTTAATACTTAGAAACAAGGCAAAAAATTGTTTGTTGAATTGGATAGGGGATGGTTTGTGGCACCTGGGGGCAGTGATATAATTAATGGAGGAGGCATACAAGGGTTGGTGAAGAAATGAAGGAAATGGTAAAGACTCGAGACATGAAAAGATTAGTAAGAAGAATGGGGAAAGTGGGGTTTAATGATTATGGATTATGATGATAATAACAGGTGATAATTAGATTCTCACTTTTAGGCGCAAAAGGGGCTACCCATGGTTTTTTGTTTTGTAACTCTTCTATAGCTTCATATTTGCAGGATTGTGTCCATCACCATATACTCTTATTGTATGCATTCCTCACCGAAAGTGTTTCGTGCTATAATTACTTTGGGGAAGATGGGCAGTTGTTTTATAATAATATCCTTAATTGGGAATATCAACAAACATCTTTTAACATTATGTTTTATTGAAAAAATAAATGATAACATTTTCAACTTATTTTCTTTATTCTTTACAAATATCATTTTCATATCTGAAAGCTTGGCTCTATATGCCAACTAGCCTAGTATAATCGTGCGCCCAAATTACTGAAAACTACCTCCAATCTTCACTCTCTAAACAAATATTCCTACATTTTTAAAATTAGATATGCCCACGAGTTTTGGAATGTTTGAGTTCTGTGCATGCCTTTAGCCTTGGTCCAATTCCATTGCCCATGCACAAGATACAAGTCTGTCCTGATCCCCCCCCCCCCCCCCCCCCCCCCCCACCCCCCAACAACCAACCCACCCACCCACACACAAATGGTGTCTTTTTAGCTTAACGTCGAATGCGGTTCCACTTATAACTTAAGGGGTTTTCACCTATTAGATTATAAGATAATTATCTCGCTCTCTTCTGATCTCTTTCGTCGTTGCTGGATGTATCACTCCCACTCTCTCTCATACCTTCTTCGGGCCCTGGTTATTGCTTCATTGGTGGAAGGCAGAAGCCGATGTGAGTGAATTGTGTATGATTTGAGGAAGTCTTTAGATATTGTTCAAGTTTCTCTTTAGGAGCTCAACTCACATTGCTCCTCTTGGAAGTAAAAGAGCTAATAGATGCCTCCACTTACAAATAGCAACATAGAATCAAAATGTTGGATATGTATGCTTTCATGCATTAAATCTGCAACATCTCCAAGAGCAGCATTATTGCTGCTAATGGTTCTATAGTGTTCATCGTGTGTGTTGCATGTAAGCTTTTACTTCTGTGAGATTTAAGTAAATCATCTCACTAGAAATTGTCACATTCTATTTGTGATGAATACTGTTTGTGTGATAGACGAGAAGACTGATTGTTTGAGAGGCTTTGAGATCGTGACTGTAACGAACTGAACTTCCCATAGTATTGCCTTGTTGTTTGCACTTTGTGCTTTCTGTAGCATACAATATAGATCACTAGGTGGAAGATGTTGGATGTTCTGTTTCCGTTAGGTGATGAAATGTCTTTGAAGAACTAAAGTCCACTTTTGATAATAAACTTTTCTTCTTATTCTTATTCTTCTTCTTCTTCTTCTTCTTCTTGTCATGCCTTCAAATCGTTACTTTATCCAAATACTGTATATTACATTTTAAAAAGCTTTTTACCTACAGTTGTTATTGAGGAGATTATAGAAGATGATGAAAAGCCATCTACTGGGAATGCTGGTCGTCGACGCCTGAAGAAGAAACATCAGCTGAGTGATTCTGATGATCATGATGATTCCAAGCGCCAACTTGTTGTAAAGCAAAATAACCTGTCCATATTTGAAAGTGAAGATGAAGATGGCTTCCCAATTTCAATTTCAATGCACTCAAGGAAAAAAATTCCTGCAAAGGGTCCTGAAGGGAATTCAAAGTCAGATGATATGGCGGTGGATGAAGACAAGAAACAGAAAGATGAAAAGCCATCTACTGGGAATGCTGGTCGTCGACGCCTGAAGAAGAAACATCAGCTGAGTGATTCTGATGATCATGACGATTCCAAGCGCCAACTTGTTGTAAAGCAAAATAACCTGTCCATATTTGAAAGTGAAGATGAAGATGGCTTCCCAATTTCAATTTCAATGCACTCAAGGAAAAAAATTCCTGCAAAGGGTCCTGAAGGGAATTCAAAGTCAGATGATATGGCGGTGGATGAAGACAAGAAACAGAAAATTGATGTCATAAGCCAAGATGGTGAAACTGCAGGGTATCTATTCTGAATTACTTATTTATAAAGTTTTTTTTTTAAATTTCTAAAATGTCTTCATTTTTTCAATTTTAGAGAAGCTGCTGATACATTGCTGCCGTCTGAGATTGGTGTTGAAAATGATGAGAAGTTGAAAAGCAAGAAAGTTAGGGATGGGAAGCCCCTTGAAACTGCCACCAAAGCTTCTGCTGAAGAAAGAGTAAATGACAAATTGGAGAAAGATCAAAAGAAAGAGGTTAAGGAGCAAAAAGTTGAGAGCAGTGGGATTGAAACTGATGCCACTGAAAATGACTCGAAATCAAAGAAGAAAAAGAAGCGAAAGAAGGGAAAGAAGTCTGAAACAGATGCTGTCGGTCCAGTCAAGCAAACAGATGAACATGTGAAAGAGAAAGCAAATGAACCTGGGAAATTGCCTACTGAAAAGTGAGAACCTTACCCTATGTTACATTTAAAACCGAGTATATAGCAGATATTGCTAGTTGTTTGTTAGTTTGTTTTTTTGGCTCTCTTTTTTGGGTCTATTGTATGTGGTGTTGCAACGAAATGGTTGATTTTTCTGTTCCTTCTGCCAGTGCCCAGGAAAGTAGTGGGAAGTCAAGGAAGAAAAATAGGAAGAGGAAGGGTAGAGATGGCAATTCCGAAGAAACTGAGAAGAATGCTGATGCTATGGAGCTGCAGAAATCCAATGCTGTGGAGCAACTTAGCGATGTGTAAGAAATCTCTACTGGTCACGATGGTGAATTGTGTATCCTGTCTGGTACCCAATTTAATTGTGTATATGAACTTTTGCTATCTGGTTCCCAAGTTTAAGTAACACTCTCTACTCTATTTGAAGGTCTCCTGGTGTTGAAGCTGACAAAACAACTGATGATGATCAGAAAGATGCTAAAGGGAAAAAGAAAAAGAATAAGAACATTGTGAAGGATTCAGTCTTAAACCAACAGGCAAAGGTTGAGGCTCATTCTCGTAAACCCCATACTTTTGCCAATGGTTTAGTTATCGAGGACCTTGCCATGGGCAAGCCTGATGGTAAAAGAGCCTCTGATGGGAGTAAGGTAACTTTTGTACTGTTTTGAAGAGATCCACATTAATGTTATCAGTAGTTTTAGATGTTCATGTTATGATGGCGGAGAGAGAGATTTGTTGTGCATTGAAGGAAATGAGAAAAAGTAGGCATGTTTGCTAAAATGGATCGACTTTACTGTTAGATATTTTATTTTTATTTTTCTTAAATACAGGTTTCGGTCAACTATATTGGGAAGCTAAAGAATGGGACTATTTTCGATTCTAATGTTGGCCAAAGACCATTTAAGTTCCGCCTGGGTAATGTCGAATAAACCTGATTGGCTAAATACATTTAATCCACTAGCTACGATGAATCCAGGGGAACTAAATTTAACGAGTCAAAACAGGTGTTGGACAAGTCATCAAAGGATGGGATGTAGGTGTGAAAGGCATGAGGGTCGGTGACAAGAGAAGACTCACTATTCCACCATCCTTTGGGTATATATGAATTCTCCCAATTTTCAACTATATTGTCCTCCGTAGTTTTACAGTCTCGATAGCCTTTCTTTAATGATCTTTCTTATGGTCTAATAATCTGGCTTTCATTCTTTGCGATGCGCAGTTATGGGGAGAGCGGCGCAGGAAATAAAATACCTGGAAACTCTTGGCTTGTGTTTGATGTGGAGTTGGTCGACGTCCAATGAGAGACTTTCATAGTCATCTTTGATGCGGATGACCAAATTTTGCCAGAGTTTTACTTGAATTTTGAAGTAAACTTACAGAGGATAATGGATGGTATTCGAGCTTTTTCTGGAACCGATGATCTAAAGAAACCTTTTCCATAAATCTCAGCATTTTGTTTTTTGCCCTTGAATTTTGTTGTTTTTTAATTAGATTTTGAACTCTTAAAAGCCGGTTTTGTTAATTTTGTTGTGAGAGGCAAGGCGCCAATAGGTTGGGAAGCAAGCTAAAGCAAAACATTTGTAATTAGGAAACTAAGGAGAAGATTTTGTGGAGGTGATCCACTAATCTCACTACAATATGGGGTCATATGTATGGCTTGGAGGGAGATGAAAGTCAGTATGTATGTGATCCAACATTTGTATAGAATTCCATACTCGATCCACTAATCTCACTACAATAGGTGATCCACTAATCTCACTACAATATGGGGTCATATGTATGTGATCCAACATTTGTATAGAATTCCATATTCGATCTCATAGATACATATAGAATTATGTGGAAAGCCGTATTCGATGAAAGTCGTATGTATGGCTTGGAGGGAGATCTTTCATATCTTTCGAGATCCACCCTACAATATGGGGTCAAAAAGTCAAAATAAGTGATTCGTTTTTAGCCCTTATAAAAAGAAAACTGATTCTGGAATTTTCTAAAGATAAGTATGTACCTCTTTATTGGGATTATAATTGGCTTGTTATGGAAAATTTTGTGGCCGAATAAATTGGATTGGAGCATTGTCAATTCAAAATATATAGCTAAACTTTTGTCGCCACGTTATCACTGCTCATTTTTTTAGCATTGAGACCATCTTGGAGAGTGTAGCATCTGTACATATTTTGTGTCGACACGTTCATGTTGTACAGAGGCAATTACTTGCAATTATTATTTTCATTTCTTGATCTTTTTTTTTTTTTACATGATTTAGATATGTATTTCGTGATTCCTGCATGCTGGTTACACGTGTTAGTGTTTGAGGATTCTACTCATGTTATCATGTTTCATGATTATCATGATTATCGTGCTTTGTATCGTGACTTGAATTCATAATTGCTAGTTGGACGACGATATATAGCTAAACCTTTATGTCCATGTTTTGGCATAATATTTGTTGGGAAAAACAAGACATTTTTCGTCTTTGTGATGATATGAGAATAAAAAAATAGAAATTGGAAGAGAAGAGAAAACTAAAAGATTACACACACAAGATTTACCGAGGTTCGGCTCAATGTGAGCCTGCGTCCTACGCCTATTCCTTCTCCGCCATTTTCACTATAATCAAATAAAAAAATTACAAAATGCATTCTCTCAAGTTGGTACAACTTAACTTGACGATCACTATCTCTCTCATAAACTCACTTTGAGTGGATTACAAGTGTGAGGATTACAAGTTGTGTTGTTCTTCTACTTGTTGTGTGTTTCAACCTTCACCATCTCCCCTCTATTTATAGGGAGGATATGCCTCTTGGGTACACCACATTCATTGCATGGAGTAGTCCAAAGGTCAGCCCTTCTGTCACGCCCCAGAACCAGAATATTGGAGAGCGGGGGAATGGCTCAGCCAGCTACGTATTACGGGTAGATGAATACCGTATAATACGATCAATGCTGTCTAATAAGACGAGGGGGTGCATGCTACATAAATGTCTCGCTATGGTCACTTCACATCTATTGTCTCAATCATTCAAACAAGAAACAGGAATAGAGAACATGTGAGATAAAGCAGTAAGGCGTCCCAAACGCTCAGTCAAAATGTTCTTGATATCTGGCTTTACAATTACACAGCCAAATGATGTAGACAGTATACACAATCGTTATCAGCTGCAGCCTGACTGAGTTATAATTATGCAAAAGTAGGTACAAGACAATCCGACTAACATGTCGGTGCCAAACGGCAAAAGTATAAAGTAATTCACAAAACGAGCGGGAAAGTAAGAAACCCACTCGAGTCCTCCTGCTATCATCCCTCTAGTATTGACCATCTTGGAGGTAGAAGTAAGCTGGATCCTCGGGGACCGGCTCTAAATCTGGCCATGTAAAACCAGAGAGGTTAGACCTCTAATAGCAAGTACCGCAAGGGAGCATGATATGAGGAATGAAGCCAGTAATAAGAGAATATGATAATAGATCTCTGCTATCTACTAGGATTCACATAACATCACGATACTTCGAACCAACCTTCCAACCAAATAAGGACAGAAATGGCCCGTCATGTCCAGACATTCTGATCATCTCAGTTAGGTAACAGAGTAGGTACAGTACACAAACAAATCAACTTAAACGGCCATGCAACTACTACGGCTTGCTACTGTGAGTTCCAAGTTATCCTGAAATTATGCAATAAAGGATCCCTCAGTTCTTACTGTGCAAGCAAGGCTAGTCTATCCAGTCAATCATTTGTCGCCAATCATGAATTAGACGGAGTTCCAGCGGGACGTCCGTCGTCAACATACAATATACAATAAATAATATAAGCAGATACCGCTCCATGCCCGTGTGGCAGATTTACAGTATCTATGGAAACCAGCCGGCCTGTCGGGTACTTAATAGTCCCAAGAGAGCTGACATATAAGAACTCGGGAATCCATTCTCTCTATGCAATCATTATTTAATTTAACTTAATAGTCTCTACATTGAGTGAAGTCCCATACCGTGGATCATGGTCATTCAGAATGAGTACTTTCGTACGGGGTACGATATGCACAACTCTACAACGATATCCGTGCGGTTAGGTTGTAGGTCTTACATAGCGTAATGCAACAATCAAAACTAACCACGGAATAATCATGTCTTGACCATAAAGTACACATGCTGCTTTGGTAAGATAAATAAATAAACAAATAAATTGAAGCCTGCATGTGCTTGTATGCCAATATTCGAGATTAGCCAGTCGATTGCAAATAGTTCATAGTTAATATGAACGTGTCTCATTCATTCATTTCAATAAGACGACTAGCCAGTCTCTTAGTTCCAACTAGGAACGCATGATCAATTATTAAATTGAGATGACAATCCTCGTTTATTAATGTCAAGACAATAATTAATGGTAATAAATGTCAATCAATCTCAATCAATGTCAATTTGAAACAAGAATCAGCCAAAAAGGCATTATGGCTAGTATTCATGCGGCTGGGAAATTATTGATTCATGCGGCCGGGAATGAATGGGTTACATGCGGCTAGGCAAGGGTGATTCCATGCGGCCGAAACCAAAATAGTCTCATGCGGCCAAATTAGCAAAGCGCTATGCATCTAGAATTTAAAGGGTCTTTTGCGGCTACAGGCAACATACGCACATGCGGCCAGGGGAAATTCTATGCGGCTGAATAGGTGCAAGCCTATATGCGGCTAAGAAATCACGTGGCGCCATGCGGCTGAGAATGATCAGCGCCATGCGACTGAAAATGATCAGCGCCATGCGGCTAAAAATGATCAGCGCCATGCAGCTGAAATGGGTGCAAACCTATATGCGGCAGATAAGTCTCATGCGGTCAGATAACTCTATGCGGCTCGGGCTGATCTTTATGCGGCAAGCGGCCGATCAAGCTTATGCGGCTGACTAAGCCCATGCGGCTGACCAAGCCCATGCGGCCAAGGGAGACTTGCCGCATGAAAACTCATGCGGTCAAGCACTGTTCTTTTTCTCCTCTTTTCCGAGAGAAATAACCATGGGAAGTCATTGCTTCTAAGCTCCATAAATCCTTCGTTCCAAGCCCAAATCCGGACTTCCATAGGTCAAAATTGGGTAAAACGAAATTCTCTACAACATGGAACCATCAAAACTTGAAGATAACAAGGTTTACTAGATCAAAACCTAAGAAATCCGAAAATGCACAAAACTTAGATCTACAAGAAATGAACCATGGAAATTGAAATTGCTAAGTACTAAAAAGGCTTAAGATCAAGTAAGGAAGATGATGGAACAATAAAAATGGTGATCCATCAAGAAGCAAGTTGGCGCTTGCCTTGGCGGCTAGTAGGTGGGCGAGGAGTTATGAGGAAGAAGAAGATTAATGGTGAAGTAATGAAGAGAGAGAAAGGGGTGGGCTTTATATGGAAGGGGTGGTGGTAGGTGGGGGTTTGTTTCGGTTCGTGATGGACCAACATAATTAAACCAATCCAAGCCGAACCCAAAGTAAAGCTAAAGCAGAGTATGAAAGCAGAAAATAAAATACAGAAATAAAATTACAGAAAATAAAATTAAAGGGGTTTAACTACAGAACAATACATGATAGTTATTAAATATATTAAAGCAGTATATGTCTAAAAATACGTATTCTGGGAACGGAAAGTGACATCTCTACCCTCCTTAGAAAAATTTCGTCCCCGGAATTTCAAATCCAAGCAGGATAGGAGCATCAAAGCTAAACTAATTCAAGCATAAGCAATTGAGTAAGCAATCATTTCTTATAATGCTAGCTAACAGATAGCATATCTATATCAACAATCTACGATATCAAGTAGTTCTATCCATGGGGTGACAAGCATGAGGAGCTAATACGATCAAGGTATACAGAAAGAGATATACCTTTTGAGTCAAACATGTGCGGATATCGTGATCGGATATCATCCTCACGTTCCCACGTTGACTCTCCCAAAGAGTGATGACCCCAAGCAACCCGGACAAGGTTAATTATTCGGTTCTTGAGTATCTTCTCTCTTCGGTCCAAGATGGACACAGACTGCTCCTCGTAAGACAGGTTGGTACCAACAACCAGCTCAGAATAATCAAGGATATGGCTTGGATCCGATACATACCTTCACAACTGAGATTCATGAAACACGTCATGCACCTCTCGTAACGAAGGTGGAAGGGATAAACGATAAGCAACATCGCCAACCCTATCAAGGATAACGAATGGTCCTACGTATCGCGGACTCAACTTCCCGCGAACGCCAAATCTAATGACCCCATGGGTAGGTGAGATCCGCAAGAACACGTGGTCCCCAACAGAAAACTCTAGCGGCCTACGATGCTGGTCCGCCCAATGACGATGCCGATCCTGCGTAACTCGAAGTCGCTCTCTAATTTCCTTAACCAATTCAACTGTCTGAACAATCATTTCCGGGCCTAACATCTTCCTCTCCCCGATATCATCCCATGCTAGTGGCGACCTACACTTCTTACCATATAATGCTTCAAATGGCGCCATCTGGATACTGGCTTGATAACTGTTGTTATATGAAAACTCAACTAAGTGTAGGTGGCTCTCCCAAGATCCTCCAAAATCCAGAGTGCAAGCTCGTAACATATCTTCCAAAGTCTGAATTGTTCTTTCTGATTGCCCGTCCGTCTGTAGATGGTAAGCCGTGCTAAATCTTAACTTGGTACCCAGACTATGATGTAAGCTCTTCCAGAAATGTGATGTAAAGCGGGTATCTCGGTCTGACACAATGCTGACAGGGACTCCATATTGCCTGACTATCTGCTGCATGTACAACTCTGCCAACTTTTCTGTAGATTGCCCTACTCTGAAATGAAGAAAGTGTGCTACCTTTGTAAGTCGGTCCACTATCACCCAAATAGCATCTTTACCACTTGGCGACCTCGGTAAACCGGTCACAAAGTCCATTGTGATGTGCTCCCACTTCCATTCCGGGATAGGAAGCGGTTGTAATAATCCAGCTGGCCTCTGCTGTTCTGCCTTCACTTGCTGACATATCAAGCAACGGGAAACAAACCTAGCTATCTCCCTCTTCATCCCGTTCTACCAGAAGTGCTGCTTGATATCTTGGTACATCTTGGTCCCTCCAGGATGTATAGAATACTGAGAACTGTGAGCTTCTGTCATAACTTCCTGTCTGATGTCTCCACTAGGCACGCATAGGCGCGATCCAAACCTAAGTGTACCATCTCCATGAATTTTCATCTCCTTCCTGAGCCCTGACTCACATTCTGCCCTAAGCTTCTGAATCCTTGGGTCCCGTGCCTGAGCTGCCTTGATCCTATCTACCAAGTCAGATTGGACTTGTAGACTTGCCAGAACTCCTACATCATTAGGAAGTATAACTTCTATGTCCATCTCCTGAAGGTCTTCTAAGATATGCTTCTGCGTTGTCAACATAAATGCGCCGCCCCTTCTACTTGTTTGCCATTAAAATTGTTTGATTGAAAACTTTAACACAAACAGAACAGTGTTACAATATAGGACTTAGATGTAGTCCTATGAGTACACTTTTGTTTAATCTGGGTCCTTAGTGCCAATGGAGCGAGTGGTAATGCGTTGACTCCGTTGACGGGCTGACGACAGTTATCGGTTCTCTGAAGGTATAGATTGCTCTGGGTGCTAGAGCTTGCCGAGAGGAGGAAGACGTTGAGTGTCTGTCTCTGTCTCTTTGGTGATTCTCTGTGGATTCTGTGCGTTGTCCGTGTGTAGGTAGGTAAGAAGGAAATGATCCCTCTATTTATAGCTGGACAGGTTGGCTGCTCATGCGCGCATATATAGGATGCGCTGGTACGTGGGGACGCCACGTGGAGATTGCTGATGGAGGCGCATGGATGATGCGCCCTACTCGAGGGGTTGAATTCTTCATACTGCTGTTGTGAGCCGGCACGTAGCAAAGGAGAAGATCTTTCTGTTGCTGAGATCTTGGATGAGTTGAGTCAAAGGACACGTGTCGTCGACTCATGGCTCGGAGATCTCGGATCTGATGGGGGATGATTTGGTAGGATGCGCCTTGGATTGGGCGCCTGATGAGATTTTGGCTCGTGACCTTTAGGAGTCACGAACCGTTCTGGGCGCATGGCTTTTGAGGCGCATGCGAGCGACTTTCCTTCTGTCTTTCGGGATCAGAGATCAGTCTGGGGCGCATGGCTTTTGAGGCGCATGCAAAGCTTCAACTGGAGACTCTTCTTCTGTCTTTAGGGATCAGTGAAGGGTCTGAGGCGCATGGCTTTTGAGGCGCATGCGGATGGTTGGGTGGCCACGTGGCAGTAGCCGTCGAGGTAAAGTCATGATGATGCTGACGTTATGGATGCTTCATTTTCTGTAATTGCTGTCAACCGTTCAGGCTTGGGGGTGCTGCCAACTCTGTCAGTTCAGCAAATATTGGTAACATTCGATGGACAGCTGAGTGGACGCGTTGGTTGACGTTCCACTAGGCGTATGGGGACGTATGGGGGCGCATCCTCTGTGATGCGCTCGGTATAGGGCGTATCTGTGGGAGGCGCTTGGTGTTTGAAGGGGTGTGATGTGCTGTCCAGCCGGCGCATCCGACACGTCTTTAATGATGCGGCTGTTTCGCTTCTCGAGTGCTTTTAAATAGCCGTTTGGCTGAAGTCGAGGCGTCCGGTTCATCCATTTAATGTGAGTTCATTGTACGGAATTCGGAGAGCCATCTACTTGGTGCATGGGTTTGATCTGTCCGGCCTATAAATAGTGGCATGGAGAGAAGGTTGGCCTCTCACTCTCTCACGTACTTCCAATCATGATCTTGGGTTCTCAGGTGCCTTCTGTTGACGAAGTGTTCTCGAGGGTGAAGATGAGACGCCATGTCGTCGTTGATGCACTTGAAGGTGACTGTTACATCCAAAAGACGGAGTCGAGGGCTTCTGAGGCAGGCGGAAGGTGCCTGTTGCATCCAAAGATAGGGATGCTCGGGCCTCGTCTCCGTTGTTCTGGACGGGCCGTAGATCGGAATGGCGGTGCTAGGCTCTTTCTTCCTTCAAAGTGGGTGTCGTCTACTCTGGTTGTGTTGAAAGCTGCTCCTTTAGCCGTATTTCGATTACGGTCTTCCTTGGTCTTTGGAGGCTCCTTCGAAGCCTCCCCTGGCCACAGACTTGCGGTGCCCTTCTCTTCCTTGGTTCCAGCCAGAGGGTTAAATGCTTTGTTTTATCGAGCACTTATCAGGTGAGCCTGGCTGGAAGAGCGACACATAACTGGGCTGCTGAAGGGATGCACATAACTGAGCTGCTGAAGAGATGGTGGGATGTGCCTGGTTGAAGGCGCATGGTATCTGCTGCGCCTAACTGGCGGCGCATGGTGACTGCTGCGCCTATCTGGAGGCGCATGGTGGCCGCTGGCTGTAGA
This sequence comes from Iris pallida, assembly GCA_029216955.1. Lineage (NCBI taxonomy): Eukaryota > Viridiplantae > Streptophyta > Magnoliopsida > Asparagales > Iridaceae > Iris > Iris pallida. The sequence goes on along the minus strand of JANAVB010008849.1, from coordinate 20,803 downwards.
CTTAGGATCTTTCTTTTGTAGAAATTCTCCTTTGTACAACCTTTTATAGACATGTAATAGACTTTTGTATATAAATAAAAAGTCCTTCAAATGTCTATACTTATTGACTTTGCTGTGAAGTGTTCTGTCCGAGTTCTGGCGCATGTAGTGTCTAGCGCATGGGCTTTCTGGTTGTGAAATTCCATGCTTCTACAAGACCCCCTTCAAAGTTTTCAAAACTTTTGAATAAGTTTTGGAATACTTTGAATAAGAAGCATGGCGATCAGGGCACATGGTTGTTGGGCGCATGCCTGTTCGGGCGCATGCTCCTCTCAGTTAATGCATATGATGATGCCTTGGTAACCGAAAAGATTAATGATGATCTTTTGGTTGTATTTGCTGTTATCTCTTCACAGAACCCGAGGCGACGGCTGAGATCACTCGTCATTGGTTCACGCGTACGACCACGGCATATAAATAGGTGAGAGATGGAGAGAGAGAGAGTTCTTCTGCTCTGTACCTTTGCCTCCTTTAGAGTTCTTCTTCAAAACCCTAACTTCTTCCTCTTTGAGAGAATGGCTCCCAAGACTCCTCGCGGCGGTGCTGGCAAGGGAAAGGAGAAAGCGAAGGAGTTCGTCGACGAGGATGCACCTATCACCCTTGCGACTCCAGTCGACGTTCGTCCCGAGGTGTCGGGTGGGTATCGTCTCTTTCACATAAGTTTTGGGCCATACTGTGCCCTAACTCAAAGCTGCCAACGCGTATGGACTTCTGTCCTGATGATACGCCGAGGTTTTTATCCCGCCAACGTGCATAGGTTTAGGCCTTTATTATGCACCGAGGTTTAATCGCTGACGTGCATGGGTTTTATACCCTGATGATGCGCCGAGGCTCTACCGCTGACGCGCATGGGTTTAAACCCTAATGATGCGTCGAGGCTCTACCGCTGACGCGCATGGGTTTAAACCCTGATGATGCGCCGAGGCTCTACCGCTGACGCGCATGGGTTTATACCCTGATGATACGCCGAGGCTCTACCGCTGACGCGCATGGGTTTACACCCTGATGATGCGCCAATCTATTTGACACCTTTTGTCTTTTTGCCTGACTTCCACTTTTGTTGTGCCAGTGTCGATGACGATCCCTTTTTTGAATGAGGTCCTCCTGGACGCTTCTCTTTGCCAAATGGGAGTTGATTTTGATGAGGCGGTGATCAACCCTGCAAAGGATGCTATCTTACAGAACCAACCCCGGGAGAGAATGCTGCAAATCCAGAACCAATTGCCACTTTTTCTCCTGAGTATGATGGAGAGTGGTAAACTGAAGTCTGCGGAATCTGAAGATGTGACTTTCTTAAAACCTGCCTTTCTGTTTGGCGACCGACTAGTCTCTTCTGAAGCGAAGATACTGAAGATCAAAGAAGACTGGTTCTTTTCTGCCAAAGGCATGGTTCTATACATGCGGCAGGTTGACCGCCAATTGCCGCTGACGGCCTTTTATCGTTTAGCTTCGAAGATAAGGATGGGTTGGGAACTTACTCCTTCTCAAGGAGGGGCCTTGGGAGGTACCCTTTCGATCGACGCCACCTCAAACCAGCGAGATACCTTGGCTGCTTCACGAGCCGGTTCCTCGTTCAGTTACCGAGCCTTGCGTCCCGGACGCCTCTACAGTGAAGTCCCAAGCGACATGTTTCCCTTCAATGCTCCGACCTTTGCAAATCGGATGCTGACAGCGAAGGTCATGTACCCGACAGGTGGCTTTAGAGTCGAAGGTTGGTGTCACTACATTCCGAGGTGGGACGAGTTGACCACTTGGGTGCTTTCAAGGTTCAAAGTTGAGCTTAAGGAGATCGGGCTGACAGCCGCCATTCGGGCTACGCAGACAGGCGTGGATCTCAATAAGCCTATGTTCCTTATGCTCTTGGAATTATTCAATGCCCATACTGGCAGCTTTTTTACTCCGGTGGAAGAGTTGGGGTTGGCTCTCCATGAGATGTACGAAGTGTCTAAGCTTCCTTGGGGCTCGGAGCCGTACGAGGAATATTTCCCGTCAAATGAGGAGATCCAGGTTCTGGAAGATAAGGACCCGGAGATGATGGCTGTATTCAAAGAGGTGACGAGCCACCATTATCTGATGCACCAGAGGGATAAGGGCAAGACCCAGCCTCATGTGACTGCTTGGAGGGACTATGTCTTTAAGCAGGATTTGGCGGATCCTTCGAGGATCCGGTTTGTGACTCCGTAGGGACTGAAGCCCGCGGAAGTGGCTTCTGAAATAAGTCGACTGGACGAGAGGACCCCACATTCGGATGAGAGCGGCAAGGGTACATATAGCTGCTTCTGGCACTGTGCGCACCGGATGTCATCTAAGGCAGTGTTGACAGCCTACTTGATGATATGGCTCCGGGATTGCGTGTTTGCAGGTGGATCCGGTGCCGTAGAGAGGGTACATCGGAATCTCATTCTGCCTGCCGTGAAGTTGGCTTTTGGACGACCTTTAGCTCTCCTCCCCGCGATGGTGTGCAACCTGTTGCGCGGTTTGAGGTCTTTTGCTGATGATGTGATCCACGAGAAAGGTAACAATGACAACTTTCCCCGGGCCGAGCTGCCTTTCCATTATCTTATGGGGTGGCTGATTTTGCATCATCCGAACGTGTTGAGTCCCGGTCCGGAGGAGGATCATGTTGAAGGGGATGCCTTCATCCGCCGCTTCTACAAGAGGAAGTGGTTATACACTAGCGTCCCCGTTTGCAGGAGAGTCTTGTCCTACCTTCAGGGGTGGGAGATTGTCAAGGTTGGCCCGATCTTCAAAGATTTCGAGGCTGACCAAGATTTAGTTGACTCTGGCGAAGATGCGATCACTTTGCCGAAATAGAGTTTTCGCTGGTTGCAAAGTATCCGACCTTCTCACCTGGTCTACCGCAACCAGAATAGATGTTATCTGGAGCCATATCTGCCAAGCCGATTTGCTCGTCAATTTGGCTATACCCAGCTAATGTTGCGGAATCCCAGTAGCAGTCTAGGCTTCATCGGGAGTTTGCTGGATGGAGCCAGGGGCTGGCAGTATTATAACGCTGGATGCACTAGCGTTAATTTTACTACGCCAGTCCGCAACCCTCAGCCGCAGATCCTATATCCGGCCGCCAAGCTGTATTGCATTATGAATGCTGCGTCTCCTGGTTATGACAGGAAGACTAGTTTTATTATTGGAACTCAGTTGGAGGCCACGACGAATATGTTGATGGCAGCCCGATCATATCGTTCACCAGAATTGGCGGGATATCGAGCTGCTGCTGCAGCACCAGTGAGAGATTCGTCTGTTGGAAAGAGGCGGGCTGACACAGAAGCTGGTTCTTCTGTACCGAAAAGATCGAGAAAGACGTCGACTCCAAAGGTTACGGAAGTGCCACTTGTAACGCCAACGGGATCAGTTCCTGCTGAGGTAAGGAGTGCTCCATAATTCTAATTCATGTTGTCATTGTGGTGACTTATGCTTTTCTTCTTGCAGGGATTGTCGAAGAAGAAGTCTCGTATTTCAAAACTGGGTGCTAGTAAACCGAAGGAGGTGGCAGGCTCTTCTGATGAGCGCATTCCACCGATGATAATGTCTCCCGTGGAGGAGGATCCCGAAGACGTTCCTGCGGAGGTTTTAGTATCTCCTGTCTTTGGGATTGCAATAAATTCTGGGAAGGTACAGTCTGCCGTGGAGGCCTTGGACGTTGAGGGTCCTACGGACTTGAGGCATCATGATGATGAGGTGGATTAGAGTTCGTCGCCTTCGGATGACGTTGCTCCAGAGCTGCAAGAGTCTGTTGCGGGGGCAACATATATGGTTGTGACAGAGGAGGGTTGATTCTCCTCTTTGTCATGATGAGGGGAGGTCGGCTATATCATTGCCGAGTCCTACCCCAGTTTCAACCGTGGAAGTTGAGGTGGCTACCGATCAGGAGGTGGCGACAGATCCTGTCCTTGTAGAGGGATTTGATGACGAGATCCGTCTGCCGATCCCGACTGCTGAGGCGGGTCAAGAGACAAGTGTTGATCTTCCCATTCTGCCAGGGGAGGTATTGGCTGTTGATAGAACGTTGGGGGCTGAAAAAGTGGCCGTTGACGTCAGTAGTTCCTCCGGGCTTGAGAAGGGCAAGGGTGTGGAACCCTCTGTTACTCCTTCTACTTGGGGAACTATCTCGACGCCTGTGCTGACTTCCTCTGTTCCTTCGGCTCCTCGGGCTAGCAGTCCAGCCCCTGTTGATGAAGAGCCTATTGATGCCGAGGTTCAAGCCTCGCAGGTTGAGGTTGGCGGATCTTCTTCCAGTCCGCTAACTGTAGTAGCTCCTCCCACTCCTGCTATGACGCCGCAGGTACTGGCAGACGCAGACGAATATGTGAAATTCCTCGTCGAGGGGGTGTACAAAATGCTGCAGGGGGGTGTATCTGCGGTGATGGATGCCAACGGGAGCTTTGCGACGGCAAGAACTCTGGCAATGCCCTGTATCGAGCTGATCCGCGTTCACCAAGGCCACGACCATATGGCCGAAATTCTAGAGGCTTCGATGATCGAGCTGGACGAGCGGCTTGCGGAACTTCAGTGCATCCAGCGAAATGACCTCTCCGTCCTGATAGATGTGGAGAAGGGGAAGTTGATTGCCGAGATCGAGCCTTCCTACCAGGCCACTATGGGCATTTGGGAGCGCGAGGTGGCTGAGACTGAGGCTGCGGTAGAGCAGTTGTCTCAGTCCACGAAGAAGACGATGGAAACGCGAGCTGCGTTGGATGCTAACATCGCAGAGATCAACACCCAGATGCGCCGCCTTGAGGACCAACGGGCCCGACTCCAGTTAGATGCCGAACGTGTCCGGGCTGAACACGCAGCATTCAAGAAGGAGGAAGCGACTTTTACTCAGCGGACTCTTGCCTTGGCTCAGCAGCGACAACAGCTTGATGAGAAGCATGAGAGCAAAACTTCCGCTGAGGCTGTTGAATTGATGCGTCAAGAAGCTGAGCGTCGAGTCCTGGCGACTGTGGAGACCCGTACAGCCGACTTAAGACGTCGAGTCAGAGAGCTCTCAGCCCACCCTGGAGAGGTTCAGGGACTGTAGCTTCTCTCTTTTTTAAGTTCTTTTGCAACCCTTGCTAGGGGATAGTGTAGTTCTGTACTCTTTTTTTTTAGAAAATAAAGAAGTACACAACCTTTTTTTGTGATGCGTTCATTTTTGTTATTATGAACTTGATGATTTGTGTGGACCTATTATCTTTTGCGCACCTTGGTTTTTAGGTACAGATAATAAGTTTGAAGGAACCAACATGTTTGCTCAGAGGTGATATGGACATGGCAATCATTAGGTTCAAAATGATAGAATCTTCCTACTCAGAGGTATTATGGACGTGGTAGGAATGATCCTGGGGGATACGCTGAACAACTCAGAGGTGATGTGGACGTGGAAGTTCTGCGATCAATGTACGACAACGCAGGAGTTGTTTGTACGAGATGTTTACTCAGAGGCAATGTGGACGTGGTAAACATGAAGGGTAGCGTCGGCTTACGTAGCATAAGATTCTGCTTTGTAGGGTATAGAGGAACAACTCAGAGGTGACGTGGACGTGGTTGTCTTTCTACTGAAGGATGCCACAGAACAGCTGGGTTCCAGAAGCGTATGAGTTTGTGAAAGGAGATTGTGTGTGAGCCCCGATGATTGGGCCCACAAATCCCCTTTGGGGAAGTACATGTCTGAAGGATGTCAAGAATAGTACTTCTTTAGGAACTTGCCGTTGATGGGCATCATGAACAAGTCCCCATTGGGTTTGGCGAGGCGGTAAGCACCGTTTGAGTATACCGTCTCTATGATGAAAGGTCCTTCCCACTTGGGCTCGAACTTTCCTGGTGTCTTGTGAGTTAACACCATTGGCCTTCTGACTGCTAAAACCAGGTCACCAACTTGGAAAGTCCTCTGTTTGACTTTCTTGTTGAAAGCCTGTGATTTACGGGCTTGGTAGAGTTCGATGCGTTGTTGAGCCAGGAGACGCTTCTCATCGAGTGCCTCCAGTTCCCGCAGATGATGACGTTGATTGTCTTCTTCTGTGAGTTTGTTTGTTATTGCTACGCGGAGTGAGGGTATCTGGATCTCGAGAGGCAGTACCGCTTCGCTCCCGTAGACCAGGGAGAATGGTGTGTTGCTGGGGTCTGTACCGTTGTGCGGTAGGCCCAAAGGCATTCGCCAAGCTTTTCGTCCCAGTCGCGTTTGTTAGATGCCACGACCTTTTTGAGCAGCCTAACGATAGTTTTGTTGAACGCTTCTGCTAACCCGTTTGCAGCCGAATTGTAGGCGGTGGATGCCACATTTTGAATGTGATTCTTGTCACAGAACCTGCTAAAAATGTGGCTGATAAACTGAGGACCATTGTCATGAATGATCCGTCGGGGTACTCCGAAACGGTAAATGACATGGTGTTTGATAAAGTTGACCACCCTGGAGCTCTTTACTTCCGCCACTGGGACTGCTTCTGCCCATTTGGAGAAGTAATCGGTGATGGCCAGGATAAAGCGGTGTCCTCTTGATAAAGTAGGGGTGATTGGTCCCACAATGTCCATGCCCCAGGCTTCAAAGGGCCAGGAGGCGACTGTAGGATGTAGTAGTTCAGACGGTGTATGTATGAAGTCTGCATGAAGTTGGCATGCATGACACTTCTTAGCATATTCAACAGCGTCGGCGGCCATGGTTGGCCAGTAGTAGCCCATACGTCGCAGTCGATCCTGCAACTTAGGATCGGGTTGATAAGCTCCGCAAGTTCCGTCATGAGCTTCTCGAAGAGCTTCGGCTGCTTCTTCGTTGGACAAGCATCGAAGGAGGAGCCCATCGAAGGAGCATCGGTACAGCATTTTGGTAGCTGTATCGTAGTAGAATCGAAGAGAGCATCTCCTGACTGAGACGGCTTCCTTCGGGTCCTCTGAAAGGATTCCGTAGACAGCAAAGTCGATGAACGGGAACCTCCAGTCTCGGACATTAACACCAGTGTTCGTCGGCATGGCGTGAGCCACTCGCAAGCATAGGTTGTTTCTAGGACAAACCAAGTCTCGGCCAGTTACCGTGACATAGTGTTGAGTCCCAAAGGGCGCTGCCAATGAGGCTGCGAGGCCAGCCAGAGCGTCAACCTCCAAGTTTTGTAGACGAGGTACGTGTTCGATGAAGAACCCCGTGAAGGTTGAAATGATGTTCAATACAACTTCATGGTAAGGGATCAGATCTTCATGGCGAACCTTGTACTGCCCCCGAATCTGGTTCACGACGAGTTTTGAGTCACCGTAGGCTTCCAGATGGTCCACTCCCAGCTGTTGTGTAAGCTGGAGTCCCATGATGAGTGCGTTGTACTCGACAACATTGTTGGAGCACGACTTCGAAAGGGAGTAAGCACGCTGGATGACCAACTGATCGGGGGAGACTAAGACTACCCCCACTCCTGCGATGATTTGGCCTTTGGGGCCTGTTCTTGAAACGCCATCGAAAAACATCCGCCAAACGGAGCTTCCTTCGGTGACGTTGGATTCTTGGACCTCATCTGGGATGTCTTCATAGAGTTTTGAGAATTCTGGAATGGGGTGTACAGCTAAGAAGTCAGCCAGAGCTTGACCTTTAACAGCTTTTTGCGGGACAAACACCATATTATACGGTGTTAGCAAGATCGCCCATGTGGCTAGCCGGGAGTTCAATGAACCTGGCTTCGTCATGAGGACTCTGAGCGGATTGACTCAGGAAATGACATAAATTGTCTGGCCCGAGACATAATGACGTGTCTTCTGGATGGCAAACACCAAAGCCAAGCACTCCTTTTCAACGGGGTTGTACCAGTGTTCGACCCCGATGAGCGTTCTACTGAGGTAGTAGATTGCTTGCTCATAGCCTGTATCGCTGTTTTGAGCCAGCAGAGCGCCAAGGGAATGATCCATGGCACAGACGTAGAGGAGAAATGGTTTGCCGGCGACAGGTGCCACCAGGACTGGTGGGCTCGTCAAGTAGGCTTTGATGTCGTCGAAAGCCTTTTGGCACTCCTCTGTCCAGACATAAGAGACTCCCTTCTTTATGAGCTGAGTAAAGGGTTGACATTTACCGGAGAGGTTTGCTATGAACCTCCGGATGTATGCCAGACGTCCTTGTAAGCCCCGAAGTTCTCGAAGATTCTTCGGAGGGTCCATGTTGAGGATGGCTTTGGTCTTCTCGGGATCAACATGAATGCCTTTCGCCGTGATGACAAAGCCCAAGAATTTGTCGCTAGAAACCCCCAGGAAGGATTTATCGGGGTTCATTTTGAGTTGATGAGCCCGCATGAGATCGAAGACTGTCTTCAGATCCTGTAGGTGATCTCCTTTGAGGCGGCTCTTGACTGCGATGTCGTCAACATAGCATTCGACTGTCTTGCGAAGATGTTGACGGAAGATGGTGCTCATAGCTCGTTGGTATGTTGCACCGACGTTCTTCAAGCCGAAAGGCATGACTGTGTAGCAGAAAACACCCTTCGGAGTCCTGAATGACGTGTGTTTTGCGTCATCGAGGAACATCTTGATTTGATTATGGCCTGAATATCCGTCCATGAAGGACATGCGTTCAAAGCCACATGTGTTGTCGATCATCACATCGGTGATTGGAAGCGAGAATTCGTCCTTCGGGCAAGCAGAGTTGAGGTCCCTGAAGTCGATACAGACTCGTATCTTCCCATTCTTCTTGGTGACAGGTACGACGTTGGCTACCCAATCTGGGTGCTGTTCCTCACGGATGAAGCCACTAGTCAGGAGTTTGTCCACCTCCTGATCGATGGCATTCATGATGTCCGGACGGAAATGTCGCTGTTGTTGTTTGATAGGTTTGGCATCAGGTAAGATGTTCAACCTATGCATTACGATCTGTAGATCGAGTCCCGTCATATCTTCGTAGCTCCAGGCAAAGACGTCGATATACTCTTTAGCCAGCTGGATTAGAGACTCTCGGTCTTCTCCTTCTAGGCTTTTGCTGATGAAGATGGGTTTGGAAGAAGATCCGTCCCCAAGGTCGATCTGCTCGACTTCGTCTTCGGTAGGAGGTTCACGTAACTCAAAACGAGACTCCTATTGTTCTCCTAGGCGTTGAGCCCAGGGTTCTTCTTCGAAGGGTTCCGGCGCTTGGTCTTCGCCTTCACCTTTTTGAGGTTGTGCTGACGTCATGTTAGCTGACAGCACCTTCCTGAAGACTGATCCGATATTGGTATCGAAATCCCAAGTCGAAGCTTCGGATGATTGAGAATGTTCTACGTCTTCTGCATCTGAACTTTCTGGAGTTGCTGGCGGCGTGACATAGCCTACCCCCCGTCGAGTTTTGTTGTAGTAGTCCTGCGGCTTTCCTTTGGGTGTTGGAAGCCGGAGAGGGAGACGTCGACCCTTGCCGTAGTTTAGGCCTTTGTTGCTTTTTAGGTCGTAGCCCATTTTTTGGATGATGTGCTTTGCCGTATCCGTGTACCGATAGACTTGTACTCTGCCGGTATCAGGTTCTGGCTCGAGTGGCGGGAGGTCTTGATGACGTTCGACTTTGCCCAAAATGATGGATCCTTCGTCTCGGCTTCGTGGAGGGGCTATGAAACAGACTCCTTGAGACGGGACTACTCGATTTACATGATGGACGGTCGTTATTTGTGTTTGCAACGACCGTAGAACGTTATCTAATATATACATGGCATTCCAGTGCGGAAGACAAGAATAATTCAAAGACACTTTATTATTGATAAAATACAAGATCTTATCCCGTGGGATTACATTGTCTAAGGAGGGTGCATCTACATCAGCAGAGATATATTCGCCAAGCTCCTCATCTGTAAGCACTGGGGTCGGATCAGGAGAATCCACCACAGCTTTGACTTTGGGGTCTGAGAGGGTTATGTGAGCCCTCTCTGGCGTCTTGGATGACTGCAGGGGCTTGCCCTTAAGACGCACCTTCAGAGGTGCCTCAACTGCGCCTCCTGTGAGTGGTGCTTCCCCCTGTAATTTTGCCACCAGGGGAGCCGATGTTTGAGGCGACTTTCCCTTGAGGCGTATCTTCAGGGGAGCCTCAGGAGTCGGTGCTTTCCCTGATAGTTTGATGCTCATTGGAGGCACCTTCTGGGGTGGTTTGCCCTTCAGTCGAATCTTCAAAGGGGCGTCTGGAGTCATCTCAGGCTCCGTGTCCGACTCAGTTGCCGTCTCTGCCTCATCATCAGCATCGTTGGCTTCCTCCTCGTCAAGTGGCTTGTACAAGTCAGAATCGGTGAAGTAGGCTTCAATCCCTTTGAAAGGATCGATGTCTGCGAACTCCGTCCGGATGACGCCGTTGGTGGATACATATTTCATGCATTGGTGGAGCGTGGAAGGCACCACCATGTACTCATGTAGCCATGGTCGGTCGAGCAGGATGTTGTAGTTGACCTCGGCATCCACCACATAACAGGTCACCTCAGTTTTGAGGTTGCCGATGTGACACTTCAGTCGGATCTTGCCCAGTGGCTCGCTTTTGCTAGCGTTGAAGCCACTGATGGTTGTGTTGGAGGGCGCCAGACGATGCATTGGGATCCCAAGTTTTGATAGCAGCGTCTTCGGGATGATGCTGAGGGAAGACCCCGGATCGATCTGAATCCAGCTCACCTTGACTGAACCGATGTACCCTGTGTAATACAGCGGTCGGTTATGTCGGTGGTGCTTGAGCAGCATGTCTTGTTGGGTGAAAGTTATGTTTGGGATAACTTTATCCGCACAATGACAGTGCGCACAAGTAGTTGGGAGGTCTTCAGGCTGCTTGACCTGACTGAGAAAGGATTCAGCGTCCTTCAGAGCTTCGCAGAGAGCTTCTCGGGAGTCTTTGGAAAGACGCAGGAGCTCGAACAAAGACAGGCGTGCAGGAGTACTGGCCAGTTGTGCCAGTATGTCAAAGTTGTGGGGCTTGGCTTGCCCCGAAGCATTCTCCTTTCGTAGAGGTCTGTCGAAACGAGCCTCCACCTGCTTCTGATTATTGGCTGCTGAGGGTTTAGACGGGCCCTCCTCAGGGATGGTGCCAGGAGGCACCACCTCGGCGGCAGCTTCGCCGGGCTGGGTGTTCTGTTGTGCACGCGTCTGCACTGGAAGTGCCTCTTCCGTTGAAGAAGAGACCGTGCGGCAAGACTTGATCTTCCTGCCTTTTGATTTGGAGTTAGAGCGTACCTCCGGTTGAGTCACCTCGGAGACGAGGTCGGGGTGAACCCAGAGGACCTCTCCTCGAGATGTGGTGAGTGGGATGAGTCCACTCGCATTATCACGGGTAGGTGGCAAGTTCACCACCTCTATTGTCGCCTTAGGGATGGGGACGACGCCATCTTGTGTGGTGGTCGGCGGCAAGGTGCCGAACTGAAGTGACACCACATTGGCTGACACCGTCTTCTCTTCATAGTCGACGAAGATTACATCGGCATTGATCATGCGCTGGATGTAATTCTTGAGGACGTAGCAGTCCTTGGTCGGGTGTCCGACAAACCGATGGTAGTGACAGTACCTCGGGTTGTCCACTTTCCCGACTTCATCGGGCAGCTTTGGGTCCGGGAGCTTGATCTTGTCACCCTGTTTCAGTATTTCAAAGAGTTGCAGGGTGTCTTCGTCATTGAATGAATACACCTCCTTGGGTCTCGGTGCCAGTGGAGGCTTCTGAGTAGGCGCAAATGCGCCTTTCGAGGCATTAACCGTCAATGCCTGTTTCCCCTTTGCTTCTCGTCCGGAGTTGTTGGCTGCAGACCTTTTCCCCTTATCATCAAAGGCGGGGAAGCTGACACCCAGAAAACGTGCATTGGCCGCCTTCTTTTCTGCGGCTTCAGCTTCGATGATCAGGGAGCTCCAGTCGGGAGGGGGAGTAGAGTTGAGCCAGAGCTTCACTGCAGGCAGCATGTTCATGCTGCAAGAGGAGAGGAGCGCATGTTCTGGCATGCCTGGAGGTAGCCTGAAGCAAGCCTGTCGGAAGCGTTCGATGAACACCCGAACCGTTTCTTTCTCCTTCTGGCGTATCTCTATGAGAGATGCCATCATCATGTCCTTCCCGCCGTCGTAGAAGCGATCGAGGAAGAGGCGCGTCAAGTCGTCGAAGGACGATATAGAATTGTCAGGGAGGCTGCAGTACCAGTCATACGCCACCCCTTTTAGAGCCCCAACAAAGATGCTGGTGAGGAGCGCGTCCTCCTTTGGAAGATGCCCCGTCTGTGACTGGAAATATGTCAGGTACCGACGCGGAGAGTCCTTCCCGTCGTACGGCGTGAGTGTTTGTGGTTTATATTTTGGAGGATAAACCACCTTGTTCCACTCGAGGGGATAAGGTTGGGGAATGCCCATCTTCTGGCGCTCCTCTTGCCTGTTTTTGGACTCGAAGCGCTCCCGCAAGTCCTTGATCATTTTGACCACATCCTCCGTGGAGCTAGGAGTCGGGGAAGGTGGTACTATCTGGAGTGGAGCTTTTGAGGGCTCCGACGTCCAGGGTGCTTCTGTGTCTGAGGGTGCCCGTTGAAGGGGTACACACGACTCCCTATTGGCTCCTGGGTCGGGATCGGTTAAAGGTGTTCTGGTCAAGGCCGACCGTATATCAAACACTGCTTGAGTCAGTGCTTGCATAGAGGCAGAGAGGGTTTTGAGTCCTCCCTTTAATGAGTCTATGCGCTGGACAATGTCCTGCGGCGGCGCATAAGACTCGGAATCACCCCCAGTCATGTATACTGTCCTGACACGGCCGGGAGTGGATGGATTGGTTGAGGCTTCGCTCTCGGCCTCACTTTCATGTGGGGGAGTCACATCTCCTGGTGTTTCACCTTGGCCACCCCCAGCCACATTCTGGAGGTCATTCTCGACGGGCGCATCTGCATGGGCCTGATTGCCTTCAGCTCCGTCTTGAAGGGCCTCTGCGTCTCTACCCCCAGCCGTGTCCTGGGGGACATCCTTGTTTTGAGGGGCTTCTGGGAGGCTGACTTCGCCTTGAGGATGAAGATCCGCCGCAGCTGTGCTTTGGACATCTTCGTCTTCGGAAGGAGGCTCAACAAGGGTCTGACTACCCCCAGCTTCCTCCAAGAACTTCTTCCTCGACCGAGTGCCTTCGAACACTCCAGAGGTCGAGACAGCTGCCTTGGTTTTTCTTGACTGGCTTCTGGATGAAGACGAGGAATTGCCAGTCGTCTTCCGGACTGACGAGGAGTTGGAGGTCACGTTGCATGAAGCAACCCTTGGCTCCTCTTCTGTTGACACCTTCATCCCGAGGCGATGTCGGAGGGGTGTCGATGATTGCTGCCGCTGGAAGACTGACTGTCTTGGTGGTACTGCTGCCTTACAACAGCAGTTGATGGTGACCACCGCACAAGTATGCCCCGTGAGAGTCGCATCGTGCCTGTTGGTCGACTCTCCTGACCGGCGCTTGTGAGTGATCACGTTACGCAGGTCGTTGGAGGAAAGTGCTACCTTCATACCCCCTTCAGGCGCATGGCAAGGTCAAACGCCAGGGTGGTCAGGTGAGTACTGCGCCCCCTGATCTAATACCAAGCAGGCATCACGATCAGTAGTGGGGAAACCACAACATTTGAAGTGACTTGAACGGACCTCAAACGCACAACCAGAGGAGGCGCGGGAGTTCAAGACCACTGAATTTGCCTCACTCGACTTGGTTGTGCACGCAGTAGATGCGCCCAAGTGAGATGAGGACTTTGAAGGTCGACTCGTTTTTGGTATAGAGGTACCTGATTCGACCTTGTATAGCTTGCCATCGGCAGCGCGCGTGATTGTGAGCGCGTGCCTCTGGCCTGCTGCTGGCATAGCACGTTTGTGGCGCATGGCCCGTGCCGTCTTGGATTTCTTTGTACTAGTCCGCTGGGGCGCATAGTACTCAGCATCAAAATTCTCCTCGCCATTACAACGAGTGAGTCTGTCAAAGACAGAGACTTTTTGTGGCGCATCAGAGGTGATGCGCGGGGCATTGGCTGCGCCCCTGCTCCGTCGACGCATCTTCCTCGCCTGAGAGGGAGATGGTGTAACTCCACTTTCCTGAAATATGATAGAATTTTATATTTTTAATTGAATAATGATTTAGAAATATATTTTATATATTTTACATAGGTGGAATTATATTTTTTTAATTGTGGATCATCTAATTATTTTCCTCTTGGGCTCAATCTCTTTTCATCCAATTTAATTGGGCCAAGCTGCCAGCCCAAATCAAATTGTTTCCTTAAGTTTAACCAGTGTTAACTTAGGTATATTTTCCCCTGCCCTTCCATAGAAACGCCTGAGAATTCGAATTCAAAATTTTTCCCCAACGGCCTAGGAGAGGGCCATGTGCATCCCCATCTCTAACAAACTTGTCAGAGGAGAGCTCGATTTTTCCCGCCACCAGTAGCCTAAGGCTCACGCCACCAAGCCCTATATAAGTTCACCCTTTCTATTCCAGATCTCATTCTTCTCAAAACCTAATCGAGCATAGGCCTCCTTAGCAATGGTGAAAGGATTGAAAGCAGGCGGTGGTGCTTGGAAGTCCTCGTAGCAGTAGGGACTTGATTAATTTCATCAAGTTTTCTTCAATCTGGTGAGTTCCTCAGATCTCCTTGAATCAGTCTTGCTAATTTCGAGGTCACTCTTGATCCTGTCTTGATGAATTTCCTGATGTTAGTGTAGCACACGAGTCCTTGGCTGATCGATTTGGATTTCTGGGAAAATTCGAGATCGAAGTAATCATGGTGAGATCCTTTGATTCCTTTTGATTTGAATCCAGCTAGATTGAGTGAGTGAGTGAGTATTCATTGAGTGGTTGATTGATTCAGTGTTCTTCTGATTGAACTGTGGAGGGAATCGATCGGGTTTCTTGACAGGAACAATAGGTGAGTGTCTCGACATTTTTTCCTTCACAGTGAACCAATTCAAATAGCTAGGATTGGAATTTATTCGATTCACCATTTGTTCTTCCCAATTTTCCTGCTGATTATATTTTAAGTCATTCCCTATTTTCTGTGCTTTTGATTTTGGTTTAGAGGAGATTGTTTAAATCCACAAGGACTCGTGTTCAGATCTGGGCAGTGATCAATCCCCATTTTCTTCACAGGTAATTTTAGTTTCTTGTGTTCTATTTTTGTGGCCAATTAAGCGAATGTGATCTAAATATTAGAATGGAGAGTTCCTGGAGTTTATGTTTCTACTGATATTATCCTAATAGGGGACTGAGTGTGAGATTTTAGTCTTTAGCTCAGTGAGTATTTTGGTATGAATTTCAATTAATCCTGTTAGGAACAGAGCTATGTATTTGATTCAATGCTTGAACCTAAGATCCAACCCAGGGATAGGAATAGGCATCGACCATGGACTGTGTTCTATTACATTGCAACAGATGAATGTTTAACTCTGAATTTTAGCATTGTCATGTTATACAGTATATTTTTTTATTAGTTTAAATTGCTGTCCTGATGATTTATGTTAAACTAGACTATTTGAATGCTTGTTAACCAGAACATGGAGCAATGGTTGAACTGGAATAAGAACTCAGTGGATAGGAAACCCATACATTACTGATCAAGCCTATATTTAAACAATACATCTGAGAATCGAGGTTGGGTTTGTTTAGTTGTTTTAATTTGGGGAATAACTTATGAAATTCCAGTTTCAGATTGGTTGTTTCCATATTGTAGTTTAGACTGATAACTGCTTGAATGTTTTTGGTTAAATCTGAGATGGAAGAAGGTATTTGGATCATTGGGGATCTGTGATCAGTTTTGTATAACAGAGTTTACCTGTGCAATCGAAATCAATATGGTACCAAGGATGTTGATATTTCTCCTGGGTTAGGAGTAGGACAGATACCTGGGAGTCTTATGATTTCTGTGGCACTTAGTAAATTTTCTTCGAGAACTCATTATAACCTGAATTCTCAGGAAAACTGGGAATTACAGTCCTAAAGACTGGACTGATATGAGGGCAGGACATCATATATATTGACTGTTTTCTGCAACCAATGGTTGGTAACTTGGGTTTTCAACTGAGAATTTATGTGTCATAGGTATTTCAGTTTAGATACCTGGGATTCTCAAGATATCTGGGATTAGGTAGTGTGTCTCAAGAGCCTGAGTGCCTGTTCAGAGATTTGAAGTCTCAGGCATCAGGAACCTGGGAACTTGGAGTATGCAGTAGACAGTTGTATAGCCTATTGTTGAGTTCAATTGATGAATTGGCCAGAGACTTTTGTCTATTATTAAGGACTGTCAAGAGCAGGACATAGTTTGGATGTTGAGATTTCAAGATGCAGTGGAATGAACCTAGGTTGCATGTGTCATAATTCAGTCTAGTAGGCATGAAGACTATAACTGTGAGTCCCTGCTTGCAGAATAAAAGCATACTCGAATTCTTGGGAATAAGATATGTTCCTGTCCAATAGTCCAGGTATCATATCTTGGACTGAATTATCAGTCCAAGTGAACTGAGCAACTGAGGATTTGTGTAGGGGTTCAACTCCGTGAAGAGCTGAGATAGGGTACTATGGTTGGGAGCAAGGTTCAGGATTCAGTTGGTTAAGATAGCAGTTGTATGGCCATGTGTACTGTTAGGACTAAACATTCAATCTTAGTATCCCTAACCAGTTTTAGAGACCAACAACTCTTGAGTCATAATTGTAGGGAGCAAATTCATAGGTTAATTGATTAGTATAACCATTAGGAGTTGATGCTATCAGTAAAATGATTTCCCCTCATCTATTTTCTTTCAATATTAAGATGATTAGCATAAAGAGTTCATTTAAAATATTGATTGCTAAACTAAATAGCTTAAGGAGGAGATCTTATTACTTGAAGCATATACAGTAATTAGGTAAGGTAGTTAATGTTATTGTATAGCTAATGGGAGCTGGTTTGTAAGATAGTTTATGATGAGACTAAATAAATATACCTTGATTAGAATCCTTTGATAACCTGTTAATCTAGCTGTGTATTAACCAACTTGTACGCATCATTATCATGACAGGAGGATACCTAGCTCTTTTACCTACTCGTACTTAGCTGGAGCAAGGTAAGTACATTCTATGGTTTTGATCAGTACATTTTCTTGTTCTTTATTGCTGACACACTGCGACACGTTCATGATCTTTTCTGGCTTGTTCTTTCATGATCTTACTTGCATCTTGGATGGGGGAAATACTCTAGATATGTCACCAAACCCGGATACTTATTCATGATCTTTAGCTTAGGCCTCGCATAGTGCACGCGGGTCCTAAGCCGTACCTACATAATCTTTCAGGTTCTTTTCATGCTCTTTCATGGTCTTACCTAAGCCGGTCACATATCATAGAAGTATTTCAAATCTATAACACACATGTTCAGGATTTTGTTCTTACATTAGCTCCTGTGATCCTGATCTTGATATTAGCTATAGTCATGATCTTTCCTGTATCCTAATAGCAGTATTTCATGTTCTTCATGATCTTTACATACCTTGTTCTTATCCTGTTCTTTCAGCATTTACTTTCCATATCATTATGTTATTGTTCATTACCTAGAACTATACTTTGCTCCGCTCCTGAATATGATATGTTGCAGGTGAGATGGAGGCTTTGTGTGACACCTATTATGGACAGGATACTGATTTCCCTGCTGAGCCAGTTGGAGCTGCTTGTGACCTAGAGGCTGCAGGAGCCTAGAGTTTCATTTAGCTTTTCCTATTATCTTTCCATGTATTGAGACTAGCAAACTCTTTTATTAGTTGAAATATAATAATTTCATACATTGTACCTTACTCTAGTTTACTCTGGTTGGGACATATTATATAGATGCTGTGATTCTATACTTTCATGTTTATCTGGTTAGTTTTCCCTAGTTGGTACAGCTTACTTCATTGTGTCTAACAATGAAGGCTGGGCGTGTTCGACTCGTGTCCGATTATTCGGGAGCTGGTCGTGACATATTTTTAGTGGTGGCCCATGCAGGTCCATCCTAATGGTACCTAGGACTTAGCGTACTATTGGGGGACTTGATTACACTAGGGAAACTTGATCACAGCATAGGAAAATTAGGAAATAAGGGTATATCAGGTTATTCAAGTTTTTCAGGTGCTTATTATTATTAAAAATATTGTTTGTTAGGTTTTAGGGTTTGTCATTCAACAAGTTTTCTTTTTATGCAGGATGGTCACCACGAGGAAGACCGCAGACCAGTCTGGAGTTGCAGGCAGTTCTGGAGTTGCAGGCGGTTCGGAGCAGGCCGCACCAGAGCAGGCCGTACCAGGCATTCAGGCAGATCCGCTTTCGACAGCGCCTCCTATCTTTCCAGCACTGCCGCCGACGATGATGTTTGACGGTAACCAGGTGATGGCGATGTTTCAGCAATTTATGGAGGCTCAGAACCACCAGGCTGCTCAGTTTCGTGAGACCCAGAACCAGCAGGCCACGCAGTTCCGAGCTACTGTCGTCGACGCGCTGAGGACCAGAGAGCCAGCACCAGCACCAGCACCAGCACCAGTAGCACCTCCAGCACCGCGAGGACCGAGACCAGGGACGGCGAAGGAGTACCAGCACCTTAGCCCGATGGACTTCTGGGGCGACGAGGGGATCATCTATGCAGATGAATGGCTGGAGAATACAGAGAGGACTTTGACCATGGCAAACATTCCAGAGGACCAGAAGGTGTCAGTGGCTAGCATGCGACTCTTCGACTTGTCCAGAGCTTGGTATCGGGAGGACCCCCAGTTGGCGGAGCCCCGGGTGTCTTGGACAGTTTTCAAAACACTGTTCAAGGAGAAATTCTTCCCAGAGGTGGAGCGTGATGAGTTGAGGATGCAGTTCAAGGTGCTGCAGCAGGGGACGATGACGGTTGCGCAGTACACTTCAGAGTTCACCAGACTCAGCAGGTTCGCTGAGAACCTGATTAGAGAGCCAGAGGACAGAGCATGGAGATTCAAGAAGGGTCTCACCCGGGAGCTGCGACATGCGATGGCGATCAGTCAGGCGACGACGTATGTGAGAATTCTGAAGATTGCTCAGGCTGTGGAAAAGGAGGCGGACCCCAAGCTGAAGAGGGACCGAGATGTGGGCAGCAGCAGTTTCCAGGCACCGGCGAAGAGGGTTCAGACTCAGACCCAGACGAGGCCGCATCAGCAGCAGCATCACCGTCAGGCCAGAGCTCCAGCACATCAGTATCAGAGGCAGTATCTGGCGACCCCTTGTGCCTATTGCCATCGCCCAGGTCATCATATCGACGAGTGCCGCAAGAGGTTGGGACTTTGCCTCTTTTGCGGATCAGATGCACATCAGATGAGGGACTGCGCTCAGGCTATAGCTAGACTAGCAGGAGGATCCCGACGAGCTGGAGGACCACCGGCTGCACCACCCAGAGCATTGCCTGCTGCACCCCAGAGAGGAGGAGCTCTACCACCCCAGCATCAGAGGTTTACACAGCACCAGCAGCAGCAGAGAAGAGGAGCACAGCAGGGACGTGCTTACGTCATGGCTGCAGTTGAGGAGGACGAGGCAGTGCCAGATGTGATCACAGGTTCTATATTCTTACATTCTTTCCCTGCCATTACATTGTTTGATTCTGGAGCTACACATAGCTTTGTATCATATGAGTTTCTGCATAGACACGGCTTCACACCCAAGCCCACTAGGCGAAACTATCAGATTATGACAGGAGGAGGGTCAGTGCCAGTAAGTGAGATGGTGGAATGCCCTATCACTATTGCTGGGAGAGAGATTCGAGCTCAACTTCTAGTGATGCCACTGCCTGGATTCGACGTAGTCTTCGGCATCGACTGGATGAGCGAGCAGTTTGCCGTAATAGACTGCCATGAAGGAAAGGTGATCTTCAGCCCGCCAGGAGTTCCACCGTTCGAGATCAGCAGACGAGTTGCAGAGAGGCCAGAGGGAGTCTACTTCGGAGCAGTTGTAGAAGACCAGGAGTTGCCGCATCCACTGATTGCAGAGTATCTCGACGTCTTCCTCGAGGAGTTGCCAGGATTGCCACCAGATCGAGATGTGGAGTTCAGTATTGATCTAGTGCCCGGATCAGCACCAAAGTCCCAGCACTGTTACAAGATCAACCCGAAGGAAGCTGCGGAGTTGAAGGCACAGATTGATAAGCTTGAAGGCAAGGGATTTATTCGGTCCAGTACTTCACCCTGGGGAGCACCGGTGCTTTTTGTGCCCAAGAAGGATGGGACGGTGAGGATGTGCATTGACTACCGTGCACTCAACAACATCACCATCAAGAATAGATATCCTTTGCCACGGATTGATGAGTTATTTGACCAGCTTAGTGGAGCGAAGGTCTTTTCTAAGATCGATCTTCGGTCAGGGTACCACCAGATGAAGGTTCGGGAGCAGGATATTCCGAAGACAGCCTTCAACACTCGATACGGCCAGTATAAGTTCCTGGTGATGCCGTTCGGACTCACCATTGCCCCCGCAGTTTTTATGAACCTGATGAATAAGGTTTTCCACAAGTATTTGGATAAGTTTGTCGTAGTCTTTATTGACGACATTCTGATCTATTCCAAGACGGAGGAGGAGCATGTTGAGCATCTGCGGGTTATTTTAGAGATTCTACGAAAGGAGAAGCTGTACGGAAAACTCTCGAAATGTGAGTTTTTCTTGGACAGAGTGGAGTTTCTAGGGCATGTGGTGACTGGAGAAGGGATTTCTGTGGATCCCAAGAAGATTGAGGCAGTGGAAGCATGGGCACCTCCCAAGTCAGTAGCAGAGATTCGTAGTTTCCTGGGTCTAGCGGGATACTACAGAAAGTTCGTGAAGGACTTCGCCAGGATAGCAGAGCCTATGACGAAGCTTACGCGGAAGGACGAGGAGTTTATATGGAGT
>JANAVB010008848.1:0-31358 GCA_029216955.1 Iris pallida | reverse complement strand
ATGAGTATTGACTGATTTTGGAATAAAATTTACCCTTTTCCAAATATATATATATATATATATATATATATATATATATATATATATATATAATATATATATTTATAATATATATATAAAAGATATCATTTCATCCGGGAATGCATAGCTAAGAAGGAAGTGGTCCAGTTTATGAAGACACATGACCAAATTGATGACATTTTCACAAAGCTGCTCAAAGTAGAACTATTTTTGAAGCTGCAAAATTTACTTAGAGTGATTAAAAGATCAAATTTTTCGGAGGATGTTAGAAATTAAATTTGATCACATGACATTATCTGTTTGCATTCCTTGCCATTATTCCTCACGAGTTACTAAGGCCAAAAGCCATGGGTTAGGAAAATAAATTGTCATGAGTTACTAACCTAAATGGTCATGACTTACTCATTTCAAAGGACATTATCTATAGGAACTCAAATAGACGAGTTATGGTTTGTATTCATACCAGTCCTAAAAATGTATTATACTCTGCCATATGTATGAACTTGAATGAAAAGCAAATTATAGTTGTCATCTTACAATTATATCTTGTGAGCATAGTTTGCACTATCTACAAATACCGATATGGTTTGACATGTTCCGATCTGATATCGACACCTATCGACATTGGAGGCCTCTTTTCTAGTTAATTCGGTAAAAAATGATTAAAAATTGAAAAAGTAGTGTTAACGCAATGATTAACTGACAGTGTTATAATGTATCGATAAAATTTTTTATTGATAAATTATAACCATTATCATGGTCGAAGTTGTATATCTATAAATTTCACATTATTCATCCATAAATATATTATTCCATTTAAAACTAATGAGAAGCAACACATTATATAAAATCATATCTCAATGTATCCAATATATATTGCAGGCAAACAGATCAGCAAGTGTGACTATTATTTTATTCAATTTTAAAACTATTAAGAAAATACACAAAAAATATTTTAAATTATGCCTAAATGTGTAAATTAATGGTTGTGTTGATTTTATTGAAATAAACAAGCAAATATATATAGTATGTAGAAAACAAGAAGTAGTTGCTAAAGATAGAATCTCTCCCATTTATAGGATATGGGGAGATTGACAAGGAGGTTACTAAGGATAACAAAGATAACCATATACTATTACACTCCCCCTCAAGTTAGGCTGTGAATATCAAGAACACCCAACTTGGACAAAAGAATTTGAAACTGATGCTGAGATAATGGTTTAGTAAATATGTCAGCCACCTGATCACCAGAGGGAATGTATGTAGGTCGAATAATACCAGAGATCACTTTGTCTTGGACAAAATGGCAGTCGAGCTCAATATGCTTAGTTTTCTCGTGAAAAATAGGATTGGATGCAATATGAAGTGCTGATTGGTTATCACAAAATAGTAGGAAACGGAAGATTATGGAGCACCTAAGTCAACAAGGATGTATCGCAACCACAAAATTTCAGCAACAACCATGGCCATCGAACGATATTCGGACTTAGCAGAGGACCGTGATATAGTGTGCTGCTTCTTCGATTTCCAGGAGAAGGGTGAAGACCCTAGCATGGTAAAGTATCCAATTATGGACCGTCGGGTAGTCGGACAACTGGCCCGATCGGCATCACAATAAGCTTGCAACTGTAATGACGAAGAAGATAGGAAGAATAGACCTTTGTTCTGGTGAAGATTGAGATAACGGAGGAGACGAATTACAACAGTCTGATGATGCAATCGAGGATCACTGAGAAATTGACTAAGAAAATTGACAATATATGCAATATCCGGTCTGGAAATAGTCAAGTAAAGCAATTGTCCAACCAGGCGACGATAGGAGCTCAGATCAGTTAATAAAGCTGGGCGATTGTCATGCAAATTGTGAGTGGTTTCAATCGGAAACCCAACCGGTTTGGTCCCCAAAATCTTGACATCATTGAGAAGGTCTAAGCAATATTTTCGTTGAAAAAATGGCGATACCTGTAGGATTGCGAGCAATTTCTAGTCCCAAAAAATATCTAACAGGCCCCAAATCACGAATACGAAACATTCGATGAAGATGGCTTTTTAGAGCAACAATGGCAGTAGTAGAAGAGCCCGAAAGAACCAGATCATCAATATAAACTAAGACAACGGTAAACTCACCAGGATTGCGCCGAGTGAACATGGAATGATCTACTTGAGATTGCACAAATCTAAGGGACAATAAGGCAGAGGAAAATTTAGCAAACCACTGTCGGGATGCTTGTTTGAGACCATAAAGAGATTTGTGCAATTTACAAACCAAGTTCTCCCCCTTTCAGCCAAAACCAGACGACAAAGTCATATAAACCTCCTCATCCAAATCTCCCTGTAGAAACGCATTTTGAACATCCATCTGGTGTAGCCGCCAATTTTGAACTGAGGCGACAGCAAGAAGACAACGAACAATGGTTAATTTCACAACCGGGGCAAACGTCTCATGATAATCAAAGCCTTCTCACTGATTGTAACCCTTGGCGACCAATCTAGCTTTAAACCGTTCAACACTACCGTCTGCCTGGTACTTAATCTTGTATACCCATCGACAGCCAATAGCTTTGTGAGACGAAGGAAGGGAACGAGTGACCAAGTTCCATTTTCTACTAAAGCAAGATATTTCACAGCCATAGCTTTGCGCCATTCAGGTACTTTAAAGGCTTCTATGAATGTAGTTGGTTCACTAATATTGGAAATAGAGCAAACAAAGGTTTTGTATGATGGAGAAAGATGAGAATAAGAAATAAAATTGACAAGGGGATACCTTATTCCTTTCTGAGGACTAGTACCGGAGAGTGTTGTTGTAGTGGCATTGGGAACTGCGTTGCACAAATATAGTCATCAAAACGAACAGGACGACATCAAGCTCTCTCTGTGAACCCGGTGGTAGGATAAGAGGATTAGGAGGCGGCGAGTCATACGCAGTTGGAGATGGTAAAGTCGGAGATGCAGAGGTGTCCGGGATGATAACATCGGAGTTGTCGAGAGATGGTGAAGGATCGGCTGTAAGTGGCATGGTAGAAGTAGGGAGGGGGACGGCTGGAAGTAGTCGATTGGAAGTGGGTGAGTGGGAGAGGTCGTCTGGTGGTAGGGCGACTGAGGAGGAGATGAGTCTGGAACCGGTGAGGGGGATTGAACTGGAAGTATGTCCACAACTTGATCCAAAACCAGAGGTAGGGGCTGGACTAAAGGGAAAGAAACTGGGTTGGGCAAGGAAACCCTAGAATTGCTGTGGTCTGTGAGTGAAAATTGAGTAAGATTAGCATAGGGAAATATGTTTTCATAAAAAATAACATCCCTGCTAACAAATACTTTGTGAGAAGCCAAATCAAAAAGTCGATAACCCTTATATCCATAAGGGTATCCTTTGAATATACAACGAGAGGCCCTATCAGAGAATTTGTCCCTATTATGAGAGAGGGTAGTGGAGTAACAAAGGCATCCAAATGTGCGAATGTGATCATAAGATGGTGCCTTGTTAAACAGTCGTTGGTAAGGTGAGACATTTTGTAAAAGAGGTGTCGGGGTACGATTAATGAGGTAGACTGCAGTGAGAAGGCCGTGACCCCAAAGTTTGATAGGCAAGTGTGCCTGAAACCTAAGGGCTCGAGCAACTTCAAGCAAGTGGCGGTGCTTTCTCTCAACAACTCCATTTTTGTTAAGGGGTAGCCACACAACTTATTTGATGAATAATACCCTTATCAAGAAAATAAGACCTCAAAGCACAAAATTCACTGCCATTATCGGATCTTACATATTTTATTGATTTGGAAAACTGAGTTTGCACCATAGAGATGAATTGTTTTAAGAGAAACTGTGTTTTTCCCTCAGTGTTCATCAAATAGGCCCACGAAGTGCGAGAATAATCATCTACTATAGTGAGGAAGAAACGGGCTCCCCCTATGGCCGGAGTGGAGTATCCACCTCATATGTCCATGTGAATCATGGAAAAAATGGAAGTACTAGTGATTGTGCTTATTGGAAATGGTAATCGAGTTTGTTTAGCAAGATGACAACAGTCACAAGGTGATAAAGTCGAACTAATACTTTTATTCAAAGATGAAAGTAACCTATGTAGTCTTTTGCTAGAAATATGGCCTAAACGCCTATGCCAAGTATCAAGAGATACATTATTTGGAGTAAAAACAAAATGTGCAATTGGTAAGTCATGAAAATAATATAGTCCATTATTTTCCTTAGCCACTTCAATCAGCATCCTTCGGGTGTGGTCCTGAAAGAAACAAAAATCATGAAAAAATGAGCAGATAATTTTTCACTCTTAGTCAATTTACTGATAGAAAGTAGGTTGAAACCAAACAATGGCACACAAAAGACATTTTCTAAAATAATATGTGAAGATAAACGAATAGAACCAACATGAGTAATTTAAGCATAAGAGCCATCAGGTAAAGTAACAGGAGGATGATTGTTAACATGAATGAAATCGATTAAAAGAGATGGATTAGAAACAATATGATGAGATGCTCCAGAACCAACAATCCAAGAGTCACTATTATTAAAGGTGTCTAAACAAAAAATTTTACCTGCTACATTTACAGAGGGTCCATTGTTACCTTCCTTTAACATTGCTACGAGTCGCTGGTATTGCTCAATAGTAAGTGAAGGTGGAACTTGATTAACCCTATCTCCTCCCGACCAACTCGTAGCCATTTCACCACTGACCTTAGGTCTGTGATTTTTGTGCCCTGGTGAAAACCCGTGCAATTTAAAGCACTTGGGTTCCTTATCGCGATAATGACCTAGTCTTTTGCAATAATCGCAATAAGGCCTTTCCCGCTGATTTGCATCTGAGAAAAATGATTTGTCTGATTATTGTGTTGGCCGGAAACTGCTGATGCGGAAGGCCCATGCTGGTAAGATGGGGAGGAGGGAACATGTTGAGTTGCAGATGCGGAAGGCCCATGTTGATAAGATGGGAAGGAGGGAACGTGTTGAACTGCGCGCCATCGCGAAGTTCTCCATACCGCTATGTTGGTCATCAGAAACTGATTGTTGACGTTCTTCTTGCAACAAAAGTGAGTAGGCTCGTTGTACTGTTGGGAGAGGATCCATAATCAGAAGCTGGCCACGGATAATTTTGTATCCATCATTTAATCCCATCAGGAAGGCAATTAGGTATTCACGCATGGCCTTCTCTTGAAATAATTTGGAGGCGCCACATGTACATGCTGGTGCATCCTCCAATGAAGTTAATTCCTTCCAAAGGGTTTTAAGCCTTGTATAAAAGGAAGAAATAGATGACGAACCCTGGCTACAAAGTGCTATTTCTTTCCGAAGTTGGTATCCCCGTAAATCAGACCACACTTCGGCAGATGTGTTAGATATATAATGGAATCAGAAATTTCATGAATAACTGAATTAAATAGCCAGGACTTTACCATGTTGTTGCATCTTGTCCACATAGCATACTCTTTAGAATCAGCATCTGGTTTCTTCACGCAACCATCAATGAAGCCAATTTTATTTTTGGCGTTGAGAGCAACTTTGACTTGACGACTCCATATACCATAATTGTTGTCGTCCAATTGCTGTGAAACAAGCGATGCTATAGGGCTGTCCGAGTGATGTAAGTAATAAGGATTCGAGAGATCTCCATGGAGGTTTTCAGCTTTGTTTGGAACAACGGCCATGAGGGATGGTGGTGGTGTTTTTAACAAGGCTCTGATACCATGTAAATTAATGGTTGTGTTGATTTTATTGAAATGAACAAGCAAATATATATAGTCTGTACAAAACAAGAAGTAGTTGCTAAAGATGGAATCTATCCCATTTATAGGATATGGGGAGATTGACAAGGAGGTTACTAAGGATAACAAAGATAACCATAAACTGTTACAAAATGTGTAATATTTTTTTCTTCTAAAATTTATTAATTTATTAATAATTATTTGTTTTTTGATACCAAAAAAATTTAGATACTCTGATCCGCAACCGATACAACTGACATCGTCGATATTGATACTCAAACGAAGGTCCAATACTGATTCTAATACTGATAGTACGAACCTTGCTTGTGAGTTGCTTTATGAGAGTCAATCAACTCTCTCACTAGACACTAATACCAGGGATTGCAAGCAATGAGTACTATGCGATAAAAAATCGCAAACTGAACCGAACCAAGTTAGGCTGGTGTGGGAATGCAGAAGCACCTTTTGACAGCAGGCTGCATCTGCTTCCAAAACATTGCCACGAAATGGAAGTGGGTTTTCAAATTCTTTTACGAAGCTGCAGTTACCAAATAAGTTTTGGACTTTAAACAACTTTTGGACCGCTTTCAAAAAAGAAATAAAATGTAAGCCATAAGATTTTTTTTCCACCGAGACAATACTGCACAACCTATCAAGCCACGAGGGGTACTTAAGAAAAGTCTCCAGAATACCCTTGAATTGTACGGGGTCTTTGGGAATTCCTTATATATTCCTTGGAAGATTCTTGGAATGTTTCTTGCATCGAGAAGCTTCATGAGGATTTCTACATTTCTACATGGCTATCATATAAATTTTATTGTAAATATCTAGGTTCTAGAAAGTTCCAACCATCATATGGCTGACTCATGACACGATCTTAGCCTTTCATGTAGATCCCTTAAGGTTATAAAAAGGAGAGATGTCTTATTTGTTCCTCACCACTCAAGAAGTTGTAAACTCTATTTAGTATATTAAAGTTTCTAACATTCCAATATCTATATTTTGCTCCAACTTTCTCATTCTCGTCTTAGCAATCTACCTAAATGTTTGGGGAAGGCTTGTATAGGTCTTCGAGAAGGAAGTTTGTTTGCCGCACGGAGCGAAGTGTAATACTAAGTCCATAACAAGTGGTATCAAAATAAAGATTGGTTGGTGCCATGTCAATATCTGAGAACATCCAAAAGAGGCCCATGACTGTGTCACCTAAGGAGAGGAACACCATGACCAATAATAAAGTCAAGAGCAAAGAGCCTACGGTAGAGCGTACCCTTGTCGATCCTATGGAACGCCTCGAGATATTGGAGACGGATTCCAGGAACATATGGATGTACATTAGCTTAATGGAGCAAACAATACGATACTAGAGGAGTTCAATGATGGGATGAAGAGTGACATCGTTTCGTCGATGGTAATATTTCGGGAGCAAATCCAAGAGATCCGATCTGCACTTGAGAAGGAGCTCAAGGTACATCGTACATAGATTGAGGACTTACAGTAAAAGGTCCAAGGCTACAAGAAGCTGAAGACCGTGATCGAGAGTTACCAAAAACTCAAGACCAAAGTTATCATTTTGGAGAAGGTCATTGCAAATGGTGGACCTTCGAGTAGGAAGGCACCTAGGAAAAAGATTCCCGACTTGAAATCCTTCAATAGGGTACGAGATGCCAAACTGGTGGAGAATATTTTATAGAACGTGGAGCGATATTTCAAGCCGTTGCACATTAAGAATGAGGCCGAGAAGGTAAACATTGCTTCACTCTACTTCACTGATGATGCTATGTTGTGTTGACATCAGAGGTGGATGGAAAGAGAGAAGGATTTTTTGCTTGATTGATACTTGAAAGGATCTTATAAGAAAGAGATCAAGTCTATGTTCTACCCGAAAAATGTAGAGTTCTCAGCTAGGCGAAACTTGAGGCAACTCAAGCATATCGGGACGGTCAAAGAGTACATTGCAGAGTTCACACATTTGATGCTTACAATATATAGCATGGGTGAGGGGGTTCGCTTATTTTTCTTCCTCGATGGACTTCAGCCGTAGACGGCTCAAGAGTTGCAGCAAAAAATAAAGCAAATATTGAATATCACCGTGACAGCAGCTGAGAGGCTCATCGAGTATAAGTAGAATGACAACAAAGATAAGGCCAAGCCAAAGACCACTAAGGAGAGTGGTTGGGGAGAGAAGGAAAGATCTCCTAAGGAGAGCCCATCTGAGGAAAAGAAGCATGAAAAAGGCCAATACGATTGGATAGTTTTGTGCTTATATATGAAGAGAATCACTATGATTGGGATTGTCAAAACATGAGCAAACATGTTAATGTCGTACAAACAAAGAGGTGGATGACGAGAAGTATGAAGTGGGAGCACATGGGAATCTTGTGCCTACTCAGCGCCTTTAAGGTCAAGTATGTTGTGTCAAAGACTCCGAGTAGGGAGCTCATGTACGTTGACATGAGGATCAATGACATAAGCACACGGGCATTGTCTATACGAGCGCCACTCGTAACTTCATGTCAAATGCGGAGGTGTGTCTCTTGGGTCTAGCGTTGAAAAATATTCAAGCAAGATGAAGGTGTTAATTCGGAGGCACACCCCATGCATGTGGTAGCCAAGCGAGCTCGCATAGAGATTGGACATTGGTCGGGTATTGTAAATTTTACCGCTACATCAGTAAAGACTTCAAGATGATACTTGACATGGATTTCTTAGTCGTAACGAAGGCGGTTCCAATGAGAGTTATCAGCTTTATGGAGGCGACTCATCGTGCATGGTGAGTGTTGCACACGGTGAACCATCAAAGGGGAAATCTATCTATACGTACTATTAGCTCAAGGAAGCTAGCAAAGGGGGCGATGCTCTAGATAAGGGAGGACTTCGAGGAGGAAGATCTTCCAAGCGACACCGAGGGTGTTATAAAGGAGTTTCCTGATGACACATCCGTAGAGGGAGATGGATCGTGCTATCATACTGGGTGCGGTGTGAGGCTCACCTCACAGTATGGATACTCGTATATTAATACATGTGTATTTATTCTCTATTGTATTTTCTCGCTTATGATGATTTTGGTATCGTGGTCAAGTATAGTAGATTTTTGCTATACGAATCTTCAATTGTTGATATCGTGCCATGATGACAGGTTTTTAAGATTTTTTTGTTTCGCGTGCATCGAGGATTGCATGGGTACCCTCGCACGATACCCAATTTTTAAAAAAAAACTATTATTGTCTTATGCACAAATTAGATTTCTGTATTTTTTCGATAACTGCGTTAACCTATAGCCTTCCTTAGGCTTGTAGAGACCCATGGCATGGCCATTTATCCCGACTAGGACCTGCATATAGAATAGAACCTTGGAAATCATGATTTCCTAAAATCTTTCCCATGCAGACAATATATTGGCAGTTTACTAACAAATATACTATTTTCCTGTATTTTTAGAGAATTTCCAACAGACAGTATACTGTGGGAACAATGCCTTGCATGCCAATCTCGACCATATTTGATTTTGATCTAACGAATATGGATGGATCTGGCAAGTTATATAAGGATTAAAATCCTTTCATTCTCTCATTTTTCTTAATGTGTGAGAGAAGGAACCAAGGGCTTGGCTCTCCTCCTCTCATCTTTCACTTCTTATGACCTCCCTGTTGGAGTGGGTGGGGTTCTCAACCTATATGGAGAAGACCCCGGAGTGCGACGAGCGTCGTCTGCATGTCAGAGAAGCTCGGGGAGGTGACGAGGCCAGTCGGAGATGACAGAGACACTGGGGAGCTGCCAGAGGAGCTGTTGGAGATAGGGGGGCAGAGTTCGGGCCGAACTCTGCCCCAGAAGAGAGTTCTGGCCAAACTCTGTGTTTTGGTTCCAGAACCTTACTGGTTGCCAGACACAGAGTTCTGGCCGAACTCTGCCCCAGGACAGAGTTCTGGCCGAACTCTGCCCCAGGACAGAGTTCTGGCCAAACTCTGCCCCAGGACAGAGTTCTGGCCGAACTCTGTGTCGTCGGGGCTGAAGCATTTTTCAGGATAATTTATCACAATTGGATCGTATCCTACGGTCCAGGTTTTGCTGCGGATTAGGGGGTTTATACATGGTTATTTCTAACCCTAATTACAACACAACATTGAAGAACAAGAGAGAGAAAAGAGGCAAGAGTGCCATTACAACTTTGGGAGAGAAGAAGGAGGATTGAAGGCCGATTTCGAAGGAGGATCGTATTTGGGTAATATCTACTCGTCGTCTTTGTTCATCGTAGCCTTGTAATCATTATTCTTGCTTCTAAGTGTTGTGGGGATCCGATTTGGATCGGAAGAAGTTTGTAGAGGGTGTACTCCTTTATTTCATTAGTGAAGGCTTCTCAGGGTTGAACTCCGATCGTCCCATAGTTTTTTCCGCAAGGGTTTTTCACGTCAAAAATTCTCTGTGTCTGCATGGTTTGTTTTGGTGTTTTGGTTCATACGTTGTATTGCTCGATTCTCTCTCAGGTACTCTCTAGTTTGGGAAAATATTTTTGCGTTGCTTTCCCAACAAAGTGGTATCAGAGCCCGGTTCTGGAATTCAGAAGGGTGTCAGGAGTTGATAAAAAAACTAGAGAGGAGAGATGGACGCGAAGCCGGTGCGCATGGTGAACCTGAACGGCACCAACTACCACTATTGGCGAAATAAGATAAAAGATTTGCTGTTTGTCAAGAAGCTGCATCTGCATGTATTTGCATCCGAGAAGCCCAGTGATAAATCCGAGGAGGGATGGAAATTCGAGCATATACAGGTGTGCGAATATATCAGACAGTTCGTTGATGAGAATGTGTACAATATATTGCCAATATTGAGCATGCGAAGACGTTATGGGATAAGCTGGAATCTTTGTACGCGAAGAAGACCGGGGTAAACAAGTTGTTCCTGATCCGGACAATGATGGGTCTGCGGTACAAAGATGGGGCGTCTATTACGGATCACTTGAGTGATTTCTAGGGCGTGGTTGACCAGCTATCTTCGAGGGAAGTCAAGTTTGACGATGAAGTTCAGGGACTATGGCTGCTGTGTATATTGCCAGACTCGTGGGAGACCGTACGAGTATCTATGATCGCTTCAGCTGCAGAGGGCATGGTCAGTCTGGAGTTTGCCAAGAGTGGGGTGCTGAATGAAGAGATGCGAAGATGTTCTCAGGGTACTTCATCCACATCCCACCACTCAGAGGCATTAGTTTCAGAGAGCAGCGGAAGGGGCAAAAGCAGGGGTCCAAGTGGTGGCAGAGACAAGAGCAAAGGGAAGTCTAAGGGTCGTTACGAGGACTCGGAGTGTTACTGTTTGCAAAAACAAAAGTATGAAACTTTATTGATACAAACTTTGTAAAGATTACAAGAATTCTGGGAAAGTACAATTATAGGAATCCAATCTAGAAGACGATTGCTTTATCCCTTGGACGATGTGAACTTTGAAGACGGTAGCCTCTGAATTTGAAGGCAAAAGCCTCGGAAGAATGCAGCAGCACTTAGGCAAGAACTCCTAAACTCTCTGATATTTCTGAACTTTATGTCTGATCCCCTTGAATGAAGACTTGAAACTCTATTTATAGAGTTCTGGAAATAACTAACTTCTAGTTATTCTGGATGGCACAAGTTGGATTGCGCAGGAACTGGATTGCGCTACCTCAGACTGCACAGGCAGTTGTCTGGTCGTGGGCCAACTGTCTTGGACACATGGCATCATTTGATTGAAATGCGCATGATCGTGTGAAGACGGTTGCCACATAACGAGCAATTGATGGCATGAATGCCATGTGTACTTTTGTCAGTTGTCATGATGAAATGCGCCACATGAATTGCGCTGACTTCGGATTGTACTGAGATGGATTGCGCTAGTCTGGATTGCGCAGGCACTGGATTGTGCTGCATGTACAGCTGTCCAACTACCCTCGAGCGCTGTGCGACGCAATAATTAAACGAACAGTCTCCTCGTTCTTTGTGCTGTCAGCTGTCAGAAAGATTTGATTTTGTCAGATAATGATGACATTGCCACGTCAGCTTGCGCAGTTGAAAGTGTGCGCAGTCTAGTATATGCAATCTGAATGATGCACAATCCGATGTCTGTGCAGTTCATTTGAAAGTTGTATTTCTTGATTTTTATGATTTTGTTGATGGGTGCAACTTGATTTTTAGGACCTACAAGACTTCCTTCAAAGTTTTCAAAAGTTAAATTTATTCAAAGTTCGAAATACTTTGAATTTTGAATTTTAAATCAAGTTGCGTATGAACTGTCTGCGCAATCGGATGAATCAATTCCTACTTTTTCGGCGCAATCTGAGGCGGTCGTTCTCCTTTGAAAAACTATAAATAGTTCCCCATTCTCTCTTTGTCATTCTTTACTTGCTTTCGAATTCCAAAAGAGAAACTTCTTGAGCTTTCCCGATTCTCCTCATCGATCTCCATGGCCCCCAAGCGATCCTCCGTCGCTGCCAAGGGCAAGGCCCCCGCCGAGTCTTCGGCTAGGGTTGTGCCCCATCCTTCTCGACATGAGACTGCGTATCCCGCTTTGCTAGGTAGATGACTCAATCGAAAAAACTCTCTTTAGGGTTCTTCGACTTTACTGATCTTCAAAATCCATCGTTTTTTAGAAATGTGATCATACTGCGCCACCCTCTTTAGGGTTTTGGTTGCACGAACTAGTTATTCTTTATTTTTATGAAGAATATCTTCTTGCACGATCGGTTGAATTGCGCTGGCAAAAGTCAGCGCAATCGGCTGATTTGCGCAAGCTTTATCAGCGCAATCTGATGGTTGCGCAATCTGACGGTTGCGCAATCTAATGGTTGCGCAATCTGATGGTTGTGCAATCTAATGGTTGCGCAATCTGATGGTTGCGCAGTCTGATAGTTGCACAATCTGATGACAGAATTTTCTGACTTTGACTTGTACTAAATTCTGCTTTCTTCTGTTGGATGCAGTGAATACCAGAGAAGATCCCGAATATGAAACTTTTGTAGGAACTCTTGCAGAATCTGAGTTCAAAGAGGACTTGTCCCACATACTTTTTCCGCAATATGTACTTCCGTCCTCTCGCCAGACTATTCTGATAGCACAAGATAATGATACATTGCTATGCCTGATGAATGAACAGCCTTTACAGACTGTTGATGCTGTCACCCACAGAAAACCTATGTTCCTGTTTGGTGAAGCAATTGACAGAAGTTCTCAACCAAGACCACGTGTTGAGCAGAGAACTTTTCAGTGGAAGAAGAAACTGATTTTGCTACCAGATATTGCCAGGTGCCTTCTTTTGGCACGATATGCTCATGCTGCTACCCCAGGAGAATGGACTGGGACATCACTCCTCTTCAGCAGGCTCGGACTGGAAAAATCTGGGTCAAGAAGGACCGGAATAACAGAGACATGTTCTATAGTTCCTCAGAACGACACAGTACTTTACTTAGAAGATTGAAACCAGGGTACATCCCTCCGGAGAATTCTTCTCTGTTAATGCCTGTGAGGATCCCAATATTTGTGAATAAGTACGCAAAAGTTGAAGGCAGTTACCCGGATCAAGACATCCGGTTGACAGATCTGGTAAACCCAGACATCAAAAGGTGGAGCAGTATAGCAAATTGGATACTAGTTCAGTTTGGAGATAAACTCAGAGAGATTGAACTGTATGAAGCGGTACATGCTACTGTATATGGCTTCTACCCAAACCCTCATCTGTTTTTGGCACTGGCAGAGAGGTACAACTACAGGACAGGGACGTTCATGACGCCCTGCGGAGAGATGGGGTTGGCTCTCCACGAGATGAAGTATATCTCGTACTTACCAATGGCAGACTTTCCTTACGAGGAGTATGTCCCCACCAACGACGAGTTGTTATGTCATTACAACGTATGCTCTTTCTACTACAAGAGTGGCTCGTCTGGTACATGCTATTCTTCGAAATGGCTGACTTATGTTTTTCTCAACCATATTATTGAGAAAAAGACAAAAGGTCATGACTCCTGCAACCCAGACTTCTTCCAACCTCTCATCTATAGTAAAGTGATAAAGCTGATGGAGGAGAATAAGAGACTGGATATTTTAGTAGAGGATGAACATCAATATCCGCCTCTTAAAGTTGGAGATTTTGTTGAGAGCCATGTAAGAATGGGCTACAGGCCCATGTCCAAAGAAGCCCAATTTGCAGGATTTCTGACGTACTGGCTCCGCCGCTTCGTCATGCCTGGGGCAAGTGCTATAGACCGCTTCCACCGTGGTGTCCTTTTTGCTGCTTTTTGGTTAGTCTTCGGCTACCGGATGGATCTACTATCAGCGATGACTTGCAGAATAAATGCGGGTCTTCGTCTGTATGTAGATTCCATGCTTAAGGGTAAGTGTGATAAAGGTAATTTCCCCAGACTGGAATTACCTTACACTTACTTATTCGGATGGTTACTCCTGCACCATCCATCTCTGATGAATCCTGCCATGGGGGCAGTGGATGGCAGTTTTCTGCGTCGGTTCTCAAAGAGCCGATGGCTATACACTAGCCTGAAAGATTGCAGACGCACTTTAAATCTAGGCAGAGGATGGAATTTTCTTTGTACTCCCCCTCCAACGGGTTATGAATTCATGGCACCAAACATGGTTGACCTTGGGAGGCAGCCTATAGGTCGAATAACTTTTGAATGGTTGAAGGCAATCAGACCGTCACATCTAGTATATAGATTTGAGGAAGAATACTTTCTGGAGCCATATTTGCCGAGTCACTTCGCTTCACAATTTGGATATGACCAGTTCCACGTGGGGAATGCAATAACTTGCTTACGAGGAACATAATACTTGATCGACGGAGCCAGAGCGTGGGCTTACTACAATGCTCGAGACACACGGGCAGTGTTCTCGATGCTACACAGGAATAATACTGGTCCAAGAATGCTATACACATATTCACAGTTTTATACAGCTGCCAACACTTTTGCCAAAAACTTTAGCCTTGTGGATAGTTTTACGACGGCAAACCGTCTGAGGAAGGGAGCAACTGATGTACTGGCTCCTAACAATGATGAGGAACACGAACCAGTGGATGATCCACTGGAGGCTTCCAGGGAAGTCAATTTCCCTGAGGAAGTTAATCAACCTATAAGAGTCTCTCTGAAGGTTGCTAAATCTCCGGCCAAGGAGAAGAAAAGAAGAAGGAAAGAGCCTCCTGCCCCCATTGTGAAGAAGAAACTAATTCTAGAACATTCTTCAGAGAAGGTTACGACGAGATCACAATCCAGACAATTGGCCGAGTCCACTCGAGATGAAGCCGCTACACCAACCTCTGTTCATAAACAAGTCGATATAGTAAACATAGAGAGCCCTGAGAGGCCTCTACATAGAAGGAAGAAGCTGGCTCACAGAAGACAGAAGATAACAATTTCTCCTCCTAGACAAGCTTTGTCTTCGGTAGTAGCGAACGCTGTAGCTGGGCTCACTATGCCATCTCCAACTCCTATTTCTGAGGCTGGACATAAAACTCCTAGTCCAGAACAGAGGGAGGATATTGAGGAGAGAGAAGAGATTGACCGGAGAGATGAGGCCATAGAGTCTAGATACAATATTGCAGAAACAGAGCATGAACCTTTACAATCTCCATTGTCAGCAGCAGCAAAAACTCATCTTCCTGCCACACCGGGAGCAAACCGTGAGGAGGAAGACCGTTTGATGATCCAAGCTTTAGAAGATTGTGACTTCGGCTCACAGGAGGATTATGTTGACCAAGCCACTGCAACTGCCAGTGAGGAGATACCGGAGCAAGATGAAAATGGAGAGAGCACTTCCTCAGAAGCTAATGAAGATATACAAAATCTTGAAGGAGATGAGGAAGGGCATGTATCTTCCATAGCAATTGATGACACCTTGGATGCTGATGTGCAGATGTCTCCCGGAGGTGTTGATGACACTTTAGATCCTGAAAAGGATGTTGAAGTGCAATCATCTCCGGAAAAGATAGTCGACGAAGAAACGGCTCTGGAGGAAACTCCCGCTGCTAATCCCCAAGGTATAGAATAAAATTAGCAATCTTCTTTTAAATAGATTGATAGCTGACATCTTTATGTGTATTCTATACAGAAATCGAAGCTTCTCTAGCACTTCCAGTGTGCATGGACATAGTTCTTGCGACGACGATTGCTAGTAGCAGTCGTCATTTATCTTGTGGCTCTGAAGCAGAAAGTAGTCAGGCAGTAGTGTCTGAAGCTACTTCTGCTCAGCTAGAGTCTATTCCTGCAGATGATAGGCCTATTGCTGGATTAAACCATGGTAAGACTGTTTTCACTTTTGATTCTCTTTATCAATAGCCAAATGACAGGCAAAGTGACAATATTTAATTTTGCAGAGGAACAACCAGGAGGAGCAACCAGCTCCACTTTAGTTCCCTTATTCAGAGAGCCTTCCGTTCAGACCCGAAAAATTGAACCTCCTGCTGCCTCATCATCAACAGGAGTTGCTGCGACTCCTGGTGCTCTGGCGATTAATTAGCTTGTTATCCAATCATTCACCAAATGCTTCTTCGAATCTTTGGGGCCTTTGATCAATAGAATGATAGACAAAGAAGATGCTGATTTTTACATGGTTAGAGGTCCGACCTCTTTCTTAGTAAAGGCCATCCGGGAGCAAGGTGACGAGCCCCAGGCCACTTTCCTTGACCACATATTAAATGAGCTGGAAGCTTCAATAAAGAACTATAAAGAGCTCAATAAGGGGGAAGTAGAACCCTTAGTACAAGTAGAGTTTGAACAGATGACTCAGGTAGCTGCAGTTGAAAGAGTGAACTTCCAGAATCTCTTAGATGCCTATTCTACTAAATCTGCTGAGTATAATTCCAAGTTGGAATCGGTGGTCTCAACTGCTGAGAGAAAAGAGAGAAGGATTGCCAAGCTGAGAGTGGAGATTGCTCGTCTCCAAGAGGAATTGGAAAATGAAGTTACCGAGCATCAGACTGCAGTCCAACAAATTGGTGCTCTAACTCAGGAAAGAGACGAGTATGTAGCAGCTCATGATACTGAAATCACTCGCCGAATGGTAACCATGCCCATTTTTAATGAAGAATCTGGGATGGAAGAGGCCAGGAGGAGAGTGATGGTATCTCACGAAGAACGGTTGCAGATTCTGAAACAACAGATTGCTAATCTGATGATGCCTCCGTCTCAGTAGAAATAACATCTTGTATCTTCTTGTCTTTCTTTATGCTATGTATGTAATATCTTAAATTTTGATCAATAAAAGACATTTTGTTGTGGATCTATTATTTCTTGCGTATCTTATTCAGAAATAAATAATAGCGATAAAAAATATATTCAGAGGTGCAGGACATGATATATTTCTTGATTCTAGAAAATAATCATATTCAAGTATATCTGCTCAGAGTTAATATAGACATGGCAAATATATGTTGAATATTATTGTTTCAATAGACAACTTCATCAAGAATGATAAGTTGTTGATATGGATAAATAAACGAAATAAATCGTCAAAATGTGTGAACGAAGTGAATCGTCAAAAATGAACGGATGAACCGTCAAATGAATGAAATGAACGAACGAATCGTCAAATTGATTGAATGAACGGGTGAACCGTCGGATAATTGTGATGAATGAATGGGTAAACCGTCGGAGAATTGTGGATGGCATGAACGGGTAAACCGTCGGATAGATATGTGAACGGATGAACCGTCAAAGGGGATGAATGTAATGAACGGACGAACCGTCGGATGATGATGAACGGACGAACCGTCAGATGATGATAATGAACGGACGAACCGTCAAAGGGGATGATAATGAACGGACGAACCGTCAGATGAATGTGTCGTTTCGTTATTTTGAGAATCGCTACCTATAAATAGAACAGAAATCTGGGAGGAATAATCATTTCCACTTTTCAACATAAAGATGTCGTCCGGAGATGCATCCAAGAAGGCTGAAATCGCCCCAAAGGTTGAAGCAGGCACTGAAGAATGCCCTGCCGAACCAGTCCAGCCAAAGCAGGCAGAAACAGGCGAAGGTTCGTCGGCACCCAAACCACCGCAGGATATCCTGGACTTTCTGCTTGAACCAGGAAAGACTAAAGAGGAAGAAGCCACGAGGATGGCTGCTTGCAGGTTTCTGGTAGGCTCGAGCAAGGATATCCTCGACTCTTTTGCTGATTATGTCTTTGATAAGGATGGCAGTGGTCCACGTCCCGATGTTGAGAAGGACGATAGTGACCTTCCTTGATATCATGTAACATCGTTTATGATGAAATAAAAATCAAACTTTATTTATAAACTATCTGATCTTATTTACATAAAATCTCTGTTACATTTATAATAGTATTTCTTGAGGAATTTGCCATTGATAGGCATCATTGCAACTCGACCATCTAACTCTGAAAGTTGATAAGCTCCGTTTGAAAAGACTTTGCTGACAATATAAGGTCCTTCCCACTTTGCATCGAACTTGTCTTTGGTCGAGTGAGTCATTGTCATAGAACGTCTTACTGTTAGAACAAGTTCTCCTTGCTGAAAGGCTCTGACTTTAACTTTACGGTTGAAAGTCTTCGAGATGCGGGCTTGATACAACTCAATATGTTGTTGAGCCAATAGCCGCTTTTCATCGAGTGCTTCTAATTCTTGAAGTTGAAGAAGATCATTGTTCTCTGTAGTGAGTTCATTAGCAATGGCAATCCTCAAAGACAGAATTTGAAGTTCCAGAGGCAGAACTGCTTCACAGCCGTACACCAAAGAGAAGGGTGTACAACCTGTAGGGTTGCGGACCGTAGTTCGATAGGCCCAAAGACATTCCCCAAGCTTTTCACTCCAGTTTCGTTTGTTAGTTGATACAAACTTCTTGAGGAGCTTGATAATGGTTTTATTGAAAGCTTTAGCTAATCCATTAGCGGCAGGATTGTAGGCTATAGAAGCGATATTGTCAATCCGATGATCATCGCAGAATCTCGTAAACTTCTGGCTGATGAATTGTGGTCCGTTGTCGTGGATGATCCTTCGAGGTACACCAAATCGATAGATGACATAGTGTTTGAATAAGTTAATATCACTGCTGGTCTTGACTTCAGCCAGAGGTATAGCTTCAGCCCATTTGGAGAAGTAGTCGGTTATTGCTAATATGAACCGATGTCCTCTAGAAGAAGGAGGATTGATAGGACCTATAATGTCCATGCCCCAAGCTTCAAAAGGCCAGGAAGTGGCCGTCGGATGCAGGAATTTCGATGGTTGATGAATGAAGTCTGCATGGATTTGACAAACTCGATACTTCCTCGCATATTCAATGGCATCAGAAACCATAGAGGGCCAGTAGTAACCCATGCATCGGATACGATCCTGTAGTTTAGGACCGGGTTGATGTGCTCCGTAGACGCCGTCGTGAGCTTCACACAGTACTTGCTTCGCTTCATCACCAGCAAGATAGCGTACGAGTAGGCCGTCATAAGTTCATCGATAAAGAGTTTTGGTGGTCTGATTGTAATAGAATCGGAGAGACCTCCGACGAATACTCGTAGCCTCCTTGGAATCTTCAGGGAGTATGTCATGAACTACGAAGTCGATGAAAGGAGCTCTCCAATCTTCATCAATAACATTGACTTCAGTAAGATTACTGAACTTGATGTTACGATTGTTTTCGACACAGAACAATTCTCGATTAGAGATGACCACCACTTGTTGTCTCCTGATGGGGATGGCTAAGACTGCTGCAAGATTGGCCAAAGCGTCGGCTTCAGTATTACAA
Source organism: Iris pallida (assembly GCA_029216955.1). Classification (NCBI taxonomy): domain Eukaryota; kingdom Viridiplantae; phylum Streptophyta; class Magnoliopsida; order Asparagales; family Iridaceae; genus Iris; species Iris pallida. Next base: position 11,906 of record JANAVB010008848.1, on the reverse strand, counting down.
GCTCGGCGTACATATTCGATAAAGAAGGCTTTGAATGATGTAGCCATGTTGATTGCCGCTTCAAAGTAAGGCACTAGATCTTGATGGCGAACTTCATAAGTCACTCTAACTTGGTTAACAACCAGCTTAGAGTCACCATAGACTTCAAGATACTCAACGTCAAGTTGCTTGGCTAGCTGAAGACCAATGAGTAGAGCATTGTATTCAGCTACATTGTTGGAATAAGGTTCATCTAGAGAGTATGCTCTTTGGATAGTTGACCCGTCTGGAGAAACAAGGACGACTCCAACTCCTACAACAATGACACCATTGGGTCCAATCCTGGATGCACCGTCAAAGAATAGACGCCAAGTAGAAAATTCTTCGGAGATTGTATTAGATTCCAATGTCTCGTCTGGAATTTTTTCATAGAGTTTGGACGTCTCTGGAACAGGATGAGCTGCTAAGAAATCTGCCAGTGCTTGACCTTTGACAGACTTTTGAGAAACATATACCATGTCATATTGGGCTAGCAGAATGACCCATGTAGCCAGCCGAGAGTTGAGTGTGCTGGGCTTTTTCATGAGTACCCGAAGAGGATTAACTCGTGATATGACATGAATAGTTTGGCCAATGATGTAATGTCGAGTCTTTTGAACAGCAAACATAAGAGCTAAACATTCTTTTTCGACCGGACTATAACGATGTTCAGCACCAATCATAGTACGACTGAGATAGTAGATAGCTTGTTCGTGGCCTTCTTTGTTCTTTTGGGCAAGTAAAGCATCCAATGAATGATCCATAGCACGGACATACATTAAGAATGGTATGCCAGAGATTGGTCGTACCAAGACTGGTGGATTCATTTGATACCGTTTAATGTCGTCAAATGCTCGTTGACATTCTTCAGTCCAAATGAAAGATACACCCATCTTCATGAGTTGAGTGAATGGTCTGCAGCGTCCAGACAAATTCGAAATGAATCTCCTGATGTACGCAAGTCAACCTTGGAATCCTCGTAGCTCTTTTAGGTTGCGTGGAGGACGCATCTCTTGAATGGCTTTGATCTTCTCGGGATCCACGTGTATACCCTTAGAGGTAATGACGAAGCCGAGAAATTTACTACTAGAGACAACCAAGAATGACTTGGTGGGATTCATTTTGAGTTAATGTTGGCGTATTAGGTTGAAGATTGTTCTCAAGTCTTGGATGTGATCTTCCTTTAGACGAATTTTGACAGCGATGTCGTCAACGTAGCATTCGACAGTCTTGCGTAGATGGTCTCAAAAGATGGTACTCATGGCTCGTTGGTATGTTGCACCAGCGTTCTCGAGACCAAATGGTATAACAGTATAGCAGTAGACTCCACGATGAGTGAGGAAAGAAGTATGCTTCTCATCTTCAGGATTCATCCAAATCTGATTATATCCGAAGAATCCGTCCATGAAAGAGATTCTTTCAAACCCACAAGTGTTGTCGATCATGACGTCCGTGATAGGGAGAAGAAATTTATCTTTTGGACATGCTTCGTTAAGATCCCGAAAGTCGATGCAGACTCGAACTTTGTCGGTTTTCTTTAGAACTGGGACGACATTAGCTACCCAATCAGGATGCTGCTCTTCTCTGATAAAGCCACAAGCAATGAGCTTCTTGACTTCATCATCAATTGCGTCCATCATTTCTGGTTTGAAATACCGTTGTTGCTGTTTGACCGGTTTTGCATTCGGTAAGATGTTCAGTTTGTGAGTAGCGACTTTAGGATCCAGTCCTGGCATGTCTTCATAACTCCAGGCAAAGACATTAATATATTCTTTAATTAGAAGAATTAATTCTTGCTTGTCTGTCTCTGGAAGGTTCTTGCTGATGAATATTGGACGAGGTGACCCGCTCTCTCCTACATCAATTTGAACTAATTGATCTTCGGTAGGAGGTTCTCTTTGTTCGAATCGGAGTTCCCATTGGGTATCCATTCGTTGAGCCCAAGGATCTGTTTCAGAACTTTCTTCAATATCCTCGTCATAGCCTTCTGGAAGCTCAACGGAGACCATGTTAGAAGATACAGTCAGCCGATGAACTTGACCGATACTGGTATCAGAATCCTATGATCTGGAATCAGAAGAGTTAGAACGCTCCTCACTGTCGGATTCAGGGCCTGTTGGGGATAATACTGGAGGAGAAGCATATCCTAGACCTCTTTTGGTCCTGCTCAAGTACATATCTGATTTTCCTTTCGGGACAGCCGTACGGAGAGGAGTCTTTCTACCCTTACCGTAGTTAAGGCCACTCTTGAAGTCGTAACCCATCTTTCGGATGATGTTTTTTGATTGTTGATTGTAACGACGGAGTTGAAGATGTCCCGTGTCGTTAACTTTGCTATCATCCGTATAACTGAATTGTTTTTCTGGTCCTTTACTAAAAAGTATTGGATTTTCGCCTTTCTTACGAGCGGGAACAATACGATATGAATCCTTTGGGTGTTCACATGAAACTTCTGTTTGAAGAGATTGCACAACTCCCATTGTAAATGACTGATAGCTATCTAACATATCCAAATAGCATTTAGCATGATAAATGACATCAGTATACTGGAAAGTAGATACATTTTCATTGATTTGTACATTGGTATTTACAGCAGGACCTTTAGTCTTAGCAGACTTGTTCAAATTGATTACAAGAGGAGGAGAAGAAGAACGTGAAGGAGGATTGGCTTTGTTACGACGGAGGTCGATAACAAGCGGCTCAGAGGAGGTGAGCTCCCCTTTGTCCTTGTTATGAGATAGATCGATAACAAGGGGCTCAGAAGAGGCGAGCTGCCTTTTTTCCTTGTTACAATGTAAGTCAATAACAAGCGGCTCAGAAGAGGTGAGCTCCCTTTTGTCCTGATCATCATCAATAGATTGTTTCTGGACTGGCAAGTGAATAGCCAGTGGCTTGGAAGATTGAGGACGGGAAACATGCCCTTTGACATGAATGATGAGGGTGTGATTAGGTACTGTTTCTTGTTTTTCCTCAGTATCCAAAGACAGGACAACCTTCATGAATTCGTCTTTGTACATACGAGCATCGTTGCAGTATACTTCGATGCCTTTAAAAGGATAGAGATCAGCAACCTCCTTTTGTACCTCTCCATTATCATCAACATATTTAAAACATTGATGGAGAGTCGAAGGGACAATGTTATGCTCGTGCAAAAATGGTCTTCCCAGCAAAGCATTGTAGGAACAACCATGATTGTCAATGATGTAGAAGGTAACCTTTGTGCGAAGATTGCCTATTTGGAGTTTTAGGCGAATCTTGCCTAGAGGCTCACTCCTTCCCTGATTGAACCCAAGGATGGTGGTGATTGTACTGGAAAGACTATGCACTGGGATCTTCAGCGCATCCAACATTGTCTTCGACATAATGCTGAGAGCAGACCCTGGATCTATCAGGATACGATCGACTTTCATCGAGTCGACATACCCTGTATAATAGAGAGGACGGTCGTGCATGTTGTCTTCCATCAGCATGTCATCTTGTGTGAAAGTTATGTTTGGAATTAACTCCAACACACTATGACAATGAAGGCAAGAGACTGGTTCTGCTTTTGGCTTCTTCAGAAGGGCTAGACAAGTTTCAGCTTGCATGAGAGCCTCACTCAGAGTTTCCCGAGTCTCTTTGGAGAGGCGTAAGAGCTCGAAAATTGACAACCGGGCTGGTGTATTGGCCAACTGAGCCAGGATATCAAAGTTGTAAGGCTTCTCAAGTCTGGAAGCAGATGTCTTCTTCAAAGGTTTGTCGAAGCGGACTTGCTGTTTGCCTTTGTCAGCTACTGTCGGCTTGGAAGGAATGGGTACTATAACTAGTGAGGATGCAGTAGGAATATCCTCAGTTGAAGCAGGCTGCACTGGAGCAGGCTCAGAAGAAGAAGAATCAGGATTCTCTTGAGTTTTAGGGTAATCCTTCAAATAGGCTTTCCCTGATCTGGTACCTAGCAAGATTTCTTCATCAACTATGGGGTCAAAAGACACCATATTATAAATCTTTGTTTTGCCTTTAGAACGATCCTTCTTCTTGGAGGAAGAGGGAACTTTGAACTCTGAAGCAAGATCCGGATGAATCCACATAATCTCGCCATTGTCAAGAGACAAGGGGACGAGACCTTCACTTCGTGGAGGAGGGAGATTCTCAATCTCGAGAGTAGGTTTGGGAATAGGAATGACGCCATGTTGTACCATCTGTGTAGGGAAGTCACCAAATTGAACTGAGACCATGTTTGCGGTAACAGTTTTCTCGTCTTGCTGTAAAGTGACCACGCCAGCGTTGACCAGCTCCTGGATTTTGCCTTTGAGCACATAACATGCTCGAGTAGGATGTCCGATGAACCTGTGATAAACACAGTACTTAGGATGATCAGTCTTACCGACTTCATCGGGCTTCTTGGGATCTGGAAGTTGGATTTTATTGCTTTTGATCAAGCAATCAAAGATACTAGCAGTGTCATTCTCATCAAAAGAATATTCTACTTTAGGGCGAGGTTCTCTCGGTGGAGGTGCTGAAGGAGTAGAAGTGGACGTAGGAGGAGCTACATTAACCACCAGAGATTCTTTGTTCTTGTTCAAATTGATGTTCAAAGTTTCTTTTTCCTTGCGATTGTTCTGGCGATTGCCACCACCTGATGTTTGATGTTCATCCCGGTCGGGGTTAGACATTTGTACCCCTAGCTGCTTGAATTTGTCGGCGCTAACTTCAGCTGCTTTAGCGTTGACAATGAAGGATGGCCAATCTTGGAACTGAGTAGACCCCGTCCACATGCTGATAATAGGAAAAAGATTTGCCTTGCAAGTGTCTATGGTGACAGCAGCCGGAGTTCCAGGAGGCATTTTCAAAGCTTCCCGTCGGAACCTTTCAATGAAACTCTCAGCAGTTTTATTGTGTCTTTGTTTGATTTTATTGAGGGCTGACATAGTCATGTCATTGATCCCGTCATAAAATCGTTCCAAGAAGATTTGCTTTAAGCCAGAGAAGAAGGTGATACAACCATCAGACAAGCTTCTATACCAATCGTATGCTACGCCAGCTAAACAGCCGACGAATGCTCTGGTAAGAAGAGCGTCATTTGGTTGAAGTTGGACAGTCATAACCTCAAAGTGGTTAATGAACTGACTGGGAGATGTACTGCCATCAAACAGCAAGATGGTTGGGATCTTGTACTTCGGAGGAAACGGAACTTCCTTCCATTCAACTGGGTAGGGCTGCTTGATCCCCAACCTTTGCAAGTTGTCCTTCTCTTTGAAAGCTTCGAACTGAGTGCGTAGGAGCTTGACAGCTTCATTGCCATCTTCCATTGATGTAGAAGGAGTAGGCTGAACTACGGTGTTAGGATGAGGAACAACATGATAAGCACTACCCCCAGCACCTGACTGACTGGGTGTAGGTTGGACTTGTACAGGAGGTACTTGAGTAGGTGCTACCCCCAGTCTAGCATTGACAGGCACGGACGATGCTATGATTTCAGGATTTGTAGGAGATACGATCGGTGGTACCGTATGCTAGGCCACAATGATGGAATGCATACTTGCGACCATTTTGGCCATGGTCTTCAGCTTATCTTCTAGTGCAGCTATTCTTTATTCTTGACTAGCTGAACTAGAAGCGTCGGGATCTTCATTGACAACATAAGCTGTCACTTCCTTGGGTACAGTGGAGGACACCGTCTGTTATGAGCTTTTGCTATATGCATCGTAGTCGGAGAAGGAATCATCCCCTGAATGAGAAGGAAGGAAATGACCAGAGGGATCTTGAAGATTCCTTTGACCGATTGTATCTCGGCTTCGGGAACGGGTGTGTTGGAAAACTCCTTCAGAAGATTCTTGAAGTAGATCCAAATACCGCTGGCTTGGCCTGCGAGGTTTCCCGTGCTTAGAGTACTTCCTACCCCCAGTGTCTCTAGAAGTCATGTTGACGGAGGCGTACAAAACCTCGTCTTCATCCTCAAACATAGGTTCAGAGTTAGGAAAGTTCAGACGATCGAAGACAGATCGTCTTGTTGTTTGACAACAACACTTGATGACAACTTTATGGTTACAGTGATGTCCAAGTGATTGCACTGGGGATGTTGGGATGTTCGACACAGAACAATTCTCGATTAGAGGTGACCACCACTTGTTGTCTCCTGATGGGGATGGCTAAGACTGCTGCAAGATTGGCCAAAGCGTCGACTTCAGTATTGCAAGCTCGGTGTACATATTCGATGAAGAAGGCTTTGAATGATGTAGCCATGTTGATTGCCGCTTCAAAGTAAGGCACTAGATCTTGATGGCGAACTTCATAAGTCCCTCTAACTTGGTTAACAACCAGCTTAGAGTCACCATAGACTTCAAGATACTCAACGTCAAGTTGTTTGGCTAGCTGAAGACCAATGAGTAGAGCATTATATTCAGCCACATTGTTGGAATAAGGTTCATCTAGAGAGTATGCTCTTTGGATAGTTAACCCGTCTGGAGAAACAAGGACGACTCCAACTCCTGTGACAATGAAACCATTAAGTCCAATCCTGGATGCACCGTCAAAGAATAGACGCCAAGTAGAAAATTCTTCGGATATTGTATTAGATTCCAATGTCTCGTCTGGAATTTCATCATAGAGTTTGGACGTCTCTGGAACAGGATGAGCTGCTAAGAAATCCGCCAGTGCTTGACCTTTAACAGACTTTTGAGGAACATATACCATGTCATATTGGGCTAGCAGAATGGCCCATGTAGCCAGCCGAGAGTTGAGTGTGCTGGGCTTTTTCATGAGTACCCGAAGAGGATTAACTCGAGATATGACATGAATAGTTTGGCCAATGATGTAATGCCGAGTCTTTTGAACAGCAAACATAAGAGATAAACATTCTTTTTCGACCGGACTATAACGATGTTCAGCACCAATCATAGTACGACTGAGATAGTAGATAGCTTGTTCGTGGCTTTCTTTGTTCTTTTGGGCAAGTAAAGCACCCAATGAATGATCCATAGTACGGACATACATTAAGAATGGTATGCCAGAGATTGGTGGTACCAAGACTGGTGGATTCATGAGATACCGTTTAATGTCGTCAAATGCTCGTTGACATTCTTCAGTCCAAATGAAAGATACACCCTTCTTCATGAGTTGAGTGAATGGTCTGCAGCGTCCAGACAAATTCGAAATGAATCTCCTGATGTACGCAAGTCGACCTTGGAATCCTCGTAGCTCTTTTAGGTTGCGTGGAGGACGCATCTCTTGAATGGCTTTGATCTTCTCGGGATCCACGTGTATGCCCTTAGAGGTAATGACAAAGTCGAGAAATTTACCACTAGAGACACCCAAGAATGACTTGGTGGGATTCATTTTGAGTTGATGTTGGCGCATGAGGTTGAAGATAGTTCTCAAGTCTTGGATGTGATCTTCCTTTAGACGACTTTTGACAGCGATGTCGTCAACGTAGCATTCGACAGTCTTGTGCAGATGATCTCAAAAGATGGTACTCATGGCTCGTTGGTATGTTGCACCAGCGTTTTTGAGACCAAATGGTATAACAGTATAGCAGTAGACTCCACGAGGAGTGCGGAAAGAAGTATGCTTCTCATCTTCAGGATTTATCCGAATCTGATTATATTCGGAGAATCCGTCCATGAAAGAGATTCTTTCGAACCCACAAGTGTTGTCGATCATGACGTCCGTGATAGGGAGAGGAAATTCATCTTTTGGATATGCTTCATTAAGATCCCGAAAGTCGATTTAGACTCGAACTTTGTCAGTTTTCTTTAGAACTGGGATGACATTAGCTACCCAATCAGGATGCTGCTCTTCTCTGATAAAGCCACAAGCAATGAGCTTCTTGACTTCATCATCGATTGCGTCCATCATTTCTGGTTTGAAATGCCGTTGTTGCTGTTTGACCGGTTTTGTATTCGGTAAGATGTTCAGTTTGTGAGTAGCGACTTTAGGATCCAGTCCTGGCATGTCTTCATAACTCCAGGCAAAGACATCAATATATTCTTTAATTAGAAGAATTAATTCTTGCTTGTCTGTCTCTGGAAGGTTCTTGCTGATAAATATTGGACGAGGTGACCCGCTCTCTCCTACATCAATTTGAACTAATTGATCTTCGGTAGGAGGTTCTCTTTGTTCGAATCGGAGTTCCCATTGGGTATCCATTCGTTGAGCCCAAGGATCTGTTTCAGAACTTTCTTCAATATTCTCGTCATAGCCTTCTGGAAGCTCAACGGAGACCATGTTAGAAGATACAGTCAGCCGATGAACTTGACCGATACTGGTGTCAGAATCCCATGATCTGGAATCAGAAGAGTTAGAACGCTCCTCACCATCGGATTCAGGGCCTGTTGGGGATATTACTGGAGGAGAAGCATATCCGAGACCTCTTTTGGTCCTGTTCAAGTACATATCTGATTTTCCTTTCGGGACAGCCGTACGGAGAGGAGTCTTTCTACCCTTACCGTAGTTAAGGCCACTCTTGAAGTCGTAACCCATCTTTCGGATGATGTTTTTTGATTGTTGACTGTAACGACGGAGTTGAAGATACCCCGTGTCGTTAACTTTGCTATCATCCGTATAACTGAATTGTTGTTCCGGTCCTTTACTAAAAAGTATTGGATTTTCGCCTTTCTTACGAGCGGGAACAATACGATATGAATCCTTTGGGTGTTCACATGAAACTTCTGTTTGAAGAGATTGCACAACTCCCATTGTAAATGACTGATAGCTATCTAACATATCCAAATAGCATTTAGCATGATAAATGACATCAATATACTGGAAAGTAGATGCATTTTCATTGATTTGTACATTGGTATTTACAGCAGGACCTTTAGCCTTAGCAGGCTTGTTCAAATTGATTACAAGAGGAGGAGAAGAAAAATGTGGGGGAGGATTGGCTTTGTTACGACGGAGGTCGATAACAAGCGGCTCAGAGGAGGTGAGCTCCCTTTTGTCCTTGTTATGAGATAGATCGATAACAAGGGGCTCAGAAGAGGGGAGCTGCCTTTTTTTCTTGTTACGACGTAAGTCAATAACAAGCGGCTCAGAAGAGGTGAGCTCCCTTTTATCCTGATCATCATCAATAGATTGTTTCTGGACTGGCAAGTGAATAGCCAGTGGCTTGGAAGATTAAGGACGGAAAATACGCCTTTTGACAGGAATGATGAGGGTGTGATTAGGCACAGTTTCTTGTTTTTACTTAGTATCCAAAGACAGGACAACCTTCATGAATTCGTCTTTGTACATACGAGCATCGTTGTAGTATGCTTCAATGCCTTTGAAAGGATAGAGATCAGCAACCTCCTTTTGTACCTCTCCATTGTCATCAACATATTTAAAACATTGATAGAGAGTCGAAGGGACAATGTTATGCTCGTGCAAAAATGGTCTTTCTAGCAAAGCATTGTAGGAACAACCATGATTGTCAAATGATGTAGAAGGTAACCTTTGTGCGAAGATTGCCTATTTAGAGTTTTAGGCGAATCTTGCCCAGAGGCTCACTCATTCCCTGATTGAACCCAAAGATGGTGGTGATTGTACTGGAAAGACTATGCACTGGGATCTTCAGCGCATCCAACATTGTCTTCGGCATAATGCAGAGAGCAGACCCTGGATCTATCAGGATACGATCGACTTTCATCGAGTCGACATACCCTGTATAATAGAGAGGACGGTCGTGCCTGTTGTCTTCCATCAGCATGTCATTTTGTGTGAAAGTTATGTTTGGAATTAACTCCAACACACTATGACAATGAAGGCAAGAGACTGGTTCTGCTTTCGGCTTCTTCAGAAGGGCTAGACAAGTTTCAGCTTGCATTAGAGCCTTACTCAGAGTTTCCCGAGTCTCTTTGGAGAGGCGCAAGAGCTCGAAGATTGACAACCGGGCTGGTGTATTGGCCAACTGAGCCAGGATATCAAAGTTGTAAGGCTTCTCAAGTCCGGAAGGAGATGTCTTCTTCAAAGGTTTGTCGAAGCGGACTTGCTATTTGCCTTTGTCAGCTACTGTCGGCTTGGGAGGAATGGATATTATAACTGGTGAGGATGCAGTAGGAATATCCTCAGTTGAAGCAGGCTGCACTGGAGCAGGCTCAGAAGAAGAAGAAGCAGGATTCTCTTGAGTTTCGGGGTAATCCTTCAAATAGGCTTTTCCTGATCTGGTGCCTAGCAAGATTTCTTCATCAACTATGGGGTCAAAGATACCATATTGCAAATCTTTGTCTTGCCTTTAGAACGATCATTCTTCTTAGAGGAAGAGGGAACTTCGAACTCTGAAGCAAGATATGGATGAATCTACATAATCTCGCCATTGTTAAGAGACAAGGGGACGAGACCTTCACTTCGTGGAGGAGCAAGATTCTCAATCTCGAGAGTAGCTTTGGGAATAGGAATGATGCCATGTTGCACCATCTGTGGAGGAAAGTCACCAAATTGAACTGAGACCATGTTTGCGGTAACAGTTTTCTCGTCTTGCTGTAAAGTTACCACGCCAGCGTTGACCAGCTCCTGGATTTTGCCTTTGAGCACATAACATGCTCGAGTAGGATGTCCGATGAACCTGTGATAAACACGTACTTAGGATGATCAGTCTTACCGACTTCATCGGGCTTCTTGGGATCTGGAAGTTAGATTTTATTTCTTTTGATGAAGCAATCAAATATACTAGCAGTGTCATTCTCATCAAAGGAATATTCTACTTTAGGGCGAGGTTCTCTCGGTGGAGGTGCTGAAGGAGTAGAAGTGGACGTAGGAGGAGCTACATTAACCGCCAGAGATTTTTTGTTCTTGTTTAAATTGATGTTCAAAGTTTCTTTTCCCTTACGATTGTTCTGGCGATTGCCACCACCTGATGTTTGATGTTCGTCCCGGTCGGGGTTAGACATTTGTACCCCTAGCTGCTTGAATTTGTCGGCGCTAACTTCAGCTGCTTTAGCGTTGACAATGAAGGATGGCCAATCTTGGAACTGAGTAGACCCCGTCCACATGCTGATAATAGGCAAAAGATTTGCCTTGTAAGTGTCTATGGTGACAGCAGCCAGAGTTCCAGGAGGCATTTTTAAAGCTTCCCGTCGGAACCTTTCAATGAAACTCTCAGCAGTTTTATTGTATCTTTGTTTGATTTTATTGAGGGCTGACATAGTCATGTCATTGATCCCTTCATAAAATCGTTCCAAGAAGATTTGCTTTAAGCCAGAGAAGGAGGTGATACAACCATCAGGCAAGCTTCTATACCAATCGTATGCTACGCCAGCTAAACAGCCGACGAATGCTCTGGTAAGAAGAGCGTTATTTGGTTGAAGTTGGACAGTCATAACCTCAAAGTGGTTAATGAACTGACTGGGAGATGTACTGCCATCAAACAGCGAGATGGTTGGGATCTTGTACTTCGGAGGAAACAGAACTTCCTTCCATTCAACTGGATAGGGCTGCTTGATCTCCAACCTTTGCAAGTTGTCCTTCTCCTTGAAAGCTTCGAACTGAGTGCATAGGAGCTTGACAGCTTCATTGGCATCTTTCACTGATGTAGAAGGAGTAGGCTGAACCACGGTGTTAGGATGAGGAACAGCATGATAAGTACTACCCCCAGCACCTGACTGACTGGGTGTAGGTTGGACTTGTACAGGAGGTACTTGAGTAGGTGCTACCCCCAGTCTAGCATTGACAGGCACCGACGATGCTATGATTTTAGGATTTGTAGGAGATACGATCGGTAGTACCGTATGCTGGGCCACAATGATGGAATGCATACTCGCGACCATTTCGGCCATGGTCTTCAGCTTATCTTCTAGTGCAGCTATTCTTTGTTCTTGACTAGCTGAACTGGAAGCGTCGGGATCTTCATTGACAACATAAGCTGTCACTTCCTTGGGTACAGTGGAGGACACCGTCTATTCTGAGCTTTCGCTGTATGCATCAGTCGGAGAAGG